>VZSZ01006788.1:224264-381274 GCA_013398815.1 Ibidorhyncha struthersii | reverse complement strand
GCTGGTCCCCCCATGCCTAAGCCTACAAGCATCATGGGCAAGTATCATGGTACAGAGAAGGAAAGTACATGCCCCATGCACATGCCCCCATGCTAGCAAAGTACTGCCTGTGCACCCTGGAGCTGTGCACTCCTAAATCTCTGGGAGCGCAGCGCTGCAGGGGTCAGTGCCAGGAGGTGCTCATGTGGGGCATGTGGTGCTGCCAGAGTGGGCAACAGGACCCCAAAAGCTGGAGGTGCTGTCTCTCTGCGGGGCCTGGATGCGGAAGGTGCTGGGGATGCGGTGAGGACCATCCTTGGCTGGGATCAGCTGCACGGATGCCCTGCCAGCTTTGCAGGAGTCTTTGCACCATATGGGAAGATGACACGGCAAGGAATGAGACAGCAGCATCAACGAAACCCTGAAAAAAAGACAAGGAGAGCAGGCAGGTGAGAGGCAAAGGAAGGGTCATACCCCGTGCCTGCTGAGCTCAGGAGCTGCTGGGGCCAAGGCTGCCAGTACAGGTGGCAGATACAATGGCACTGCCCTGTGTTTCCAAGCATGCTCCTCTTTTCAGGTTAGCAGAGCAATGCTAATGACTGCTAACGAACACAGTGCTCACCCATCGCACCCCTCGGGTGGTACCCCAGGAGTGTGTGCAGGCTGGCGACCCCCTGCAAAGCATCCCTGCCGCTTTCATTGTCTCCTGCAGCAAAAAGCTGGGGTCAGTTGCCGTCTAAGCCTGTCTGACAGTGCCACCGAGGCTCTGCTGCAGAGACCGCAGCTCCTGGAGTCAGCCCGCCGCTCTGAGATCCGCCGTGAAATCACTCCGACATTAGGCACTTCCTAATAAAGCTGTCACAGACACCCCCATTATCTCTCGGCTCAGCCCCCTGCCCTCTGTTTAACCAGATAATCTGCTTTTTAAAAATACATTTTCCTTTGGCTCAGTGGAAGCTCAGGTCTGTCCCAGTTCCTTGTCACTGAGGCGCGCTGAGGAATTATCAGCATGCAGGCCTTTTTTATTTTTCTTTGTCATTGTGTGATACTGAAAAGTCTATTTTGTGGCTAATTATGCTGGCATCTGTGTGCCTCCCTTGGTGTGCGTTTGAGTTTGTCCCCGCTGCAGTGGAACAGCCTGTGCGGGGAGGCATCTCTTTCCATTAGACATGCAGAGATCAGACCTGAAATTTGCCCCAGCCCTGTGCACAATGCTGATATTCGGGGTCCTCACCCATCCTTTTGTCCTCAACCCTGGGAAATTCCCATTTCTCTACCATAGCCTAGGGGATAAGTGGGTTTTCTCTCCAGCAGCAAGGTCTGCCACCAGACGGTGGCTATGGGATGTGTCAGGGTTTGAGAAGGGTCCTGGGATCAGTCTGCAAATGTTGGCCATGGCACCATGGTCATCTTTTCCTTTGTCCAGCCTGGGTATGTATCCCTCGGCCCCTGGCAGGAGCCAGTGCCCGAGTGGCCGTGGGTCTGCAGGCAGAGCCAGCGTGGCCTCACGCTGCTCCCCTTTGCCCATGGCCCTGAGCTGGGTGGCCAAGTGGGGCAACACTACTGCAGATGTCACTGCCCCTTACACTCACCCCAGGGACCATGGTGTGAATCTGTTCACCTTCTCCACTGGGCCCAGCCGAGGTAGTTGCCCATGATGCTTGTAGGCTTAGGCATGGGGGGACCAGCAGGGACAAACTACACCAGCCAACTAGGTTGTTCCCACCATGTGGAGAAGTGGGGCAAGCATTAGGCTCATTATCAGCTGTGAAGTGCCATAACGGTCCCCACTGTAAGGTCTGCCCTTCAGAAAGGTTCCCTGAGCCCAGCAAGCGTTCGGGCAGAGCAGCATCTCCCTGGACTGTCCTCAAGGCTGGCACTTTCTGCTCGGTCAGCTGGTGGTGGCCCTTTAGTTACCTGACCTGGCTCTATGGGGAAGCGTTAATCCCATGCTTTCATTCTTCAGTTTTGCTGAGAGGTAGGGGGCTGGTGGGGGGAGCCACCATGAGCCTCACCACTTCTAGGCTCTTCTGGTTCTGCTGGTCAGGCTTGGTGTGACACATGGTCATGACCTGGAGACCACACTCAATAACCTTTTGGCCATGAACTGGAAGACCCCAATGACCAGCGGTGATTGCTATTGCTTTGGTTAGTCACAGGGAAAACGTGGTGTAAAGCATTGCACCATGCTCTGGGGGTCATGTGAAAAACGTGACATACCAGCCTAGAGAAGAGGCTGATTTATATTCCAGGACTGAGCTACCATCTCATGGGAAGATGATGTATCTAATCCCACTAACCTTGCTGAGACAGAGCACCTGTAACACCTACAGACCTCGCAGAGCTGGAGGCAGCTCTGGATATAATTACCCAAGTTCACACCAACGTGTTCGGGGTTAAATTACTGCTTTGGAGAACTACTGGATTTACACTGAGGATTCGTGTCAGATAAGAAGTGTGACATTGTTTTGCAGAATAAAAAAAAGAGCCTTATCAGGAATGTGCCAGCCTGAGTGTTTGTTCAGCTCCGCAAGCGGCTGACTGTGCAAGTGGTCAGGTTGGCCGCAGCTGGGGAAGGCTGGCAGCTGTATCGCAGACAGGAGAGATGCTGCCATGCAGTGGAGAAGAGTCCCAGCACTGCTCCATTGAGTGTAAGGGAGAGGCTGATCCACGCAGCGTGAGCTTGGCCTGAAAAAAGTGCTATTAGCATGATGCTGGCAGTTCTCTGATGGGTGAGGCAGGACCACACTGTGCATGACCCAGAGGTGGAAATGCCTCTGAGCTGCTGCGCTGAGCCTTGATATCCAAGAATAAATTGGTGGGGAACCATGGAGAGACACGTAGTGCGTCTTCTTATACTGACATGAGAGGATGAAAAGAAGGAAATTAAAGAGGGCAATGCAACAGCTAAGAGAAGATCATCTGAAGGTGGGAACAAGACCCTCACAATGTGTTTCTGATGCCCCTGCACTGACACGGGGCCTGGGAACTGCAGCAATGAGCTCTCACCAGGGGATGGTATTGCCACTCAAAGGGAGGAAATGAGTTTTTCCACATGCATTAAGACAAGACACGCCAGCATGAAGGAAGATGTTCCACGTGCCCAGAAATGCATGGGGAACCGCTGCGTCCTGGTGTCTCATCACAGAGGATACAGCAGAAAGTGAAATCATGAAAATGATAATGGGTGGAGAACGATTTCCACATGAGAAGAGAGAAGAAAGGAGCTATTTAGTTTGAGAGGGGATGAATGAGAGAGAACACGGTGAGATGGAGATAATAATGAATGGGACAGGGAAGACGCATCCACCAGTCACACTCGACAAAGCCAGAGGTGCCTGGGGGACAGAAAGGGCCCTTCTTGCAAATGGATGCAAGAAAGTGCTTTCTGGCAGAGTTTAAGTGATCTGCCCTTGGGGTCCAGGGCAGCAGGAAGTAGAGGGCAAAGTACCAGCTCATTTCTGCTGGAGCTGCGTGCATCTGCCTCAACCTCCCTCCACCTTCCCACCAGCATTGAGCAAGGCAGGATCTCTGATATGCTCTCTTTGCTCCCTGAAATGGCAGTGATCCCCAGCACTTCATTAGTGTGGTGTTTCCCTCTGGTGTCATGCCAAGGAGGTTGCAGCTGTAGCTGCCCGTGGGCACAAAGGCCATGGGGATGACCGCAGGGCTCTGACACTTTGCAGATGAGTCGGCCAGGTATGAAATGCCTGAATTCCCTCTGACAACAACTCTCAGGCAGTGGGGGGCATCAAATGCCTTCTGAAATGACTGAGTGCCCAAGACACGGTGGACAAAGCCACAAGAATTGGAGTGCCCCAACCCCAGCTGCACATTCCCACCTCACCATGTTGCACCCCAAGGCAGTGAATGGGGGTTGGGGTGAGTTCAAAGGCAGTTCCCTGCTGAGTCCTGGCCACTCAGTGCATGTGTGACTGGGCAAGGAGCTCTGGAAATTGGAAAATACTGCCTGAGATGGTGTCGGGTACTCCAAATTAAAGGTGGTGGGTGATGTGGAGCCAGCTGCAGGGAAGCTGCATTGCACGGATTCTCAGAGGAGGGTGTGATGTGGGCATCGATATCCAGAGGATCCCCATAGGATTTAGAAGTGGTCAGAAGGGACCCACCCAGAGCAAACGGGGAAGGAAAGCAGTGTTAATCTTTTCGTATGTTCCCTCTATCACCTTTCCCCAGTGTTGGAAAGCAGTGTGGATCCTGGGGCTTCACCGTGGGATGGGGCAGTCACTCTGTCCTGTCCCTGCGGAGAGGGGAGCTGCCAGGTCTCTGCCCCCTCTCCTTGGGGTGCTGCTCTGCCGGGCACACTGGACATGCTGGACACACTGGAAGCTGCTATCAGGCTGCTGGAGGAGCCAGTCCACAGCCCAGTATCCCTGAACTTGCACGGTGACAGTGACAGTAGCAGTGGATGGTGCTGCTGTGGACGGTGCCTGGTGCACGTGTGATGTGTGCTGCTCCCGCAGAGCTTCATTAAGACCATTTTGTGGGTTTTTTTGTTGTTGTTTTTCTTGTGTTTTTTTTTTTTTTTTCCTGGGGCTGCTGGCATGACACTCCAAAAGGCTCTGCTGCCATGGGGAGGTGCTTTGCGCAGCATTTCCATCCCCATTCGTGTCCCCTGCTGGGAACCGCCTGTGTCCCAGCCTTGCCGTCCCCATTTGGGCCAGACAGAGCAGGTGGGGACAGAAAAGACCTGAGGGCTGCTCCTCCTCATTGCATCCCCACAGCATCCCCTAAGGTTTTCCTAGCCATGCTCTGCTGAACAACACTGCCTTGTTCTCTCACCTCACTGCAGAGCATCGTCCCAGCCCCATGGCCCAGCTGGGGCACGGGCAGAGGGGATGGGTGGCTGCGGATGGTCGCAGGGACAGGTCCCCACCAGCAGCCCCTCAACACCAAGGACCGATGCTTGTAGAGAGCTTGGGGTGAGCTGCGGGGAAGCCTCACTGGCTGCTGCCGCCTTCAAAGCTGCATCTGCCCAGGATGAAGCAGGTGGATCAGAGTTCAGCCTTTCTGCCAGGTCTGAAAACAGTGCTTTTAAATTAACACCTGGGACCAATCCAGAATTATACTGGCTTTTTTTTCCCCCCCTCTTTTTTTTTTTTTTTTGTTCCCCTCCCCCCCCAATTTCCCACAAATGAAAAAGTCAGAAAGAAATTGGTTTTGGGGTGAAGTGAGTCATTTTTTGGCTTCAGCATCATTTAAGGCTCAGGGGCCACAGGAAAAAAGGATACACAAGTAGGGAGATGGGGCTGAGTTTTAAAAGCTGTGGACTTTGCAGATGCCTTGCCCAGAGGGAAGCAGACCACACACCCAGAAAGTTTCACACAGCATGCGATGCAAGGGGATGCATTGCATTTGCTTGCCAGCCACAGCCTGCTGCACGTCGTCTCTTTAACCAAAGAGATCTCACCGGTGCTCCTCTCTGGTGACTCCCAAGTGCTCTTCTGGATCCACTAACAGGCTGGGGCTTGGCCAGCATGCGGCTTGGAGGACTCTTACCGGCTCCTAGTATGTATCGATGGGGAGGGCAGGACTCTGCAGTCCGGTGCGGGCAGGACTCTGCAGTCCGGTGCATCTATGTGCTTTCCATCCAGGAGCGCCTCCACATCTCGACAGTGACGGGGTAATTGCAATATTGTCATGACATGCAGAAGATCAAAGGCTGGGTGCAGGGGAGGTGGCAGTGGTGGTAAGAATGACATGCAGTTTGCATTTAGAAAGCACTTAAGAAGCAATTATCCAGTGCTGGGAGCCCTGGCCAGAGAGTGTGGCTCATGTATTTTAATGCGTATTTCAAAGAGATGAAGATTGGTGCCCAGCGGGAGGCCTGGCAGTCGTGGAGCAGCTGTGTGCAGCTTGCTCCTGGCCAGGCTGCACTGCAGTGGCCTCACGCGAAGGTTGCCCTCATCCTCTGCCCCTCCTCGCTCTGCTGCATCGAGCTCTCCCTCTCCCTGCAGCACTGTCCTACGGGTGGGTGGACGAGGGGTGAGGAGGAGAAGGGAGTCTTGGCATTGCCCCTGGGCATCACTGCTCCGGGGCCGCTCCTTGTTGCTGGAGAGGGAGGTAGGTGCTGTTTTGGATGGGATGCTGGGCTCTGCTCTGGTTGCAGCAGCCAGCTGCAGCACTACCAGCTTTGCTGCTCTGGCACAGGGGCTCAGGACTGCCCTGGCATGCTCGTGCCAGCCACCGACCCTGTCGGTGATGGGGACGGGTCTGTCTCAGCCTCCCTTGTTTGCAAATCCCAAAGTAGCTGCTCATCCCTCTGCGATGAAATTCGGTTCCTCCAAGCACACCCCTCCGATGCAGTGCGTGGTCCTGCTGAGGGCTTCCCTGGAGCAGCCAGACTTCACCCTCGCCTCCCCAGCTCCTCAGCACTGCATCACTGGGCTGCAGAGGGGCAGTGGTCCTGCTGGCTCCCTTTCTGCTTAGCAGTGGGAATTGCTAATGGAAAAGCCTCTTTAGGGAAAGAGACCACCTAGGGGAGGCGGCCTGGTCCTTGTTTTCTAATTAGAAGCAGGCTTAGACAGCCTAAATGGGTTAACCAATAATGAATAAATTATCGCTTGTAATTATCTTCTTCATTGCTGGCTGGAGCAGCAAAGAGGGATAACCCCCTAATCTGAACTGGAGGTCTGTCATCTTCAAGGCAGTATCCCATGAAGACGTCCCGGTTGCTGGGCTGCCCCAGGGTGGGCAGTCAGCAAGCCACGGGAAACCCACCAGTGGGTTGGTGTGGAGTTGGATCTTCAATATCTGTGTCTGTGGGCAGCGAGAGGGCAAGCGGGTGCAGTTGGCACCACACCATGGATGGGGTCAGGAGCATCCCTGGTGCCCAGGCACCCTTGTGCAAGGTACCTCGTCCCCTCTGTGGGACCAGATGAAGCTTGTCTTTCAGTGAGTGCAAGCGTGTCCGGCAGGGCTGCCGGCATCACCCCCGGCCAGTGCTATGGCTTGATGGGCTGCTGACAGCCCAGGCGGGCAGTCCCGGGCCATGGGGCCGGCAAGGCCAGGCTCGCAGCCCCGACACGATGCTGGCACACACCCCAGGAGGTCTGTCCACCACATCCAGACCAGTGCCTGTCCGTCAGGCCACCCCTGGGGGGCTTCATCGCCCTGACCTGCCGCCAGAGCCCGCTGCCTTTGACAAGTCTCTCCAGCAGAGGTCTGACAGTCCATTTCAGGGGAAGGGGGTGCGGGGAGAGCCAAGGCATCTCACTGCGGTGCTTGAAACACTTGTCCACATCTCACTTGTGCCCCTGACCCCCCATCTTTCTGAGTCCGTGGAGATACTGAGCTGAGCTCAGCACCCATGGCACAACTTGGTGGACCCCGAGCAAACCCTCCGTAAGGCCAGCCTACCTGGTGTGCTGCTTTCTCTTCCAAACATGACCTCCTCCACTCACCAGCGACCTTGGGTTTCTGGAAATGCTTTGCTCTGACCTGTGGGGGTGCTGCTTTGCCTTCCTGGGGGCTCAGAAAAGCTGGAGGTGTGTCTCCAAGGAGCCCCAGCAGTCCCTGTCCTTGTTCCCCTCTGCCTGTCGAAGAGGGGAATGCCTGTGTGGGAAGGTCAACGGATTTGTGCCAAAGTGGGACAGGCTGAAGATAATCCCAGAGCTACAGGGATATTCATAGTGATTCCAAATTGCAATTCTGACTTCAGTCTAAAGCTGTTTGCTTTCTGTTGCTGTTCCCACACACAGTAACACCCACTGCAGTGCCTTCATGCTGCCCCAGGACGATAATGGGGGAGGGATGCTGTCATCAGCTCTGCTGGAGGGAAGGAGATGTGATCAGTGCCTATGCAGATCGTTCCTGGCCCAGTCCTTGACTTCACCCATTAATTTCTGAGCCTTTTCCTTGATGACGCATACATCTTATCCACATTCCCAAAGTGATTTAGACAGGAGAAATGTTCCTGCTTAGGTTTAGGACCTATCTCTTCAAGCATGGTCATTCAGGAGCTTGTCCCCTGTGTAGGAGACACTGCTGCAATTCCTTTGTGCCAGGCTGGAGCCCAGGCTTTAGAACATCTGCCACCCCTGGATGCGGGCTGTCCTCAGCTCCTCTCTTCTGCTGCATGTGAAGTACTTGCAAAGTCTTTGGCAGCATATAAGATGATTTTCCAACCCCATGGGTCAGACCTCCCCCAAAGGGCAGGACAAGGGCAATTCATTTAATGTGCACGTGGAAGAATTTGAGAGATGGTAGCCTGGCCAGGACATTTGTGTGCCTGGGCTTTAAGGCAAGGCAAGACTCGGGGTATAAATCTGCGAGCAAAGGAGAGAACAGGACCCAGGTCTCCATTTGCTGTGCAAGGACAGTCCTGACCTCTGTGGCCAGTTCCCTCCTCTTCAGTGCACTTAGATCTTCAATCATTTTATTTAATAGCCTCTGGAGCAATAGCATTTTCTTCTGGGTATGGGAGAAAAATGGTCTGGAAATCCTCACCCTTGGTCATGTTACGGATGCTCTGCTGTGAAACACTGAGCTTCCCAAATAAGCAGGGAGGTATACTTTCTACTTGGCTGGTTAGAGCATATTACACTTCACTGTGCCTCAGCCACATAGGTAACATCTTTAGTGGGATTTTGGCACCACAAAACCAGCCTGGTTGATGCAATCCAGTCCAAGGCACCTGTTACAAAGCTGCGACAGACTGGAGTCTTCTGGAGCTTGGGAAAAACTGAAGAGCCAAAATTTCCACTCTCTCGAGGGTCGGGACTCACCTCTCAGGTATGATCCCAACTCCAGAGCCATCTTCTGAGCTTGATCTCCACGCCTGACTTCTCAGGGACATCACCGGGACAAAATCCGTCTCTCCAAGCCCTGCAGGAGGCTGGTCTGCTTCAAGAGGCTCTGTATTCAGGGCGCACACATCTGTACGTGCAAATGCTGACAAAGGGGTGCCCAGCCATGCACCCTGGGAGAAACATCTTCTGTCAAAGGTTGGGGCACAATCTGGGGAGACAAAGTTGGGGTTTTAATCCTCTTGGGTGTGGTGCTCCTGTCCCATACAACAGGTGAGTTTGCTGGTGGCTTGTGTTGCTGTATAACAGCAGTGTTTCTCCTCTTGCCCTGCTCCTCTGGCTGCTTGGGTGCAGACTGGTTGATGGGAAGATGCTAGAGGTCCTCTGGAGCTGGACTACCCCAGCGTGGTGAAGGAGCTTCAAGCAGCTTTTCTCACAGCTGCTGTAAGCAATAGGTTGCAGTAAAAAAGGAAGGTGTCAAGGCAGTAGCCTTATTTTTGACACGGGCTGGTTTTGAAGAATTTGATTTCTCTGGTAGCTTTCAGTTGACTGAGGCCGAGGAAGCTAATTACGGAATTGTGGCACAGAAATCCGAGGCTCACGGGAACACCGTGGGAAAAAATGGAACATATAAAAGACATGGTTTAATCAGAGAGGATTGAAAGGAAGCAAAATCTCAGAAGAGCTAGTGACTGATCTGCGGCTGGAGGACAGGCAACTGAGAGAGAGACAGAGGCAGTGAGAGAGGTTTGGTTGCAGAGCTAACTCCAGGCAGTGCAATTAGAATTTGCAGAAGTCACCCTGTCCAGAGTGACAACTGTGAAGGGTGAGTAGCACGTAGCCTTCATAGACACGGTTGAAAACACTTGACACCACCAGAGTGACCCGCGGCAGAGATGAGAGCGGATCTGAAAGCAGGAGTGAAGGCAGCACAGCACTTGGATGCTGCATGTACTGTGATAAGCGGTGAAAGCAGAGCGCCCTGCCTACTGGGGAGAGGCAGCAAATGCAGGAGTTTGCAAGCACCAGCAGATGCGCAGGAAGGATAAAGAAGGAGGTGACTGTGCTATTAGCTCAGATGATTTCTTCAAAGAAGCAAAGGACAGTGCTGCAGCAGAAGGCAAATGCACTCTAAATCGCCAGGCCAAGTCAACCTGCTTTACTTTGAAAGTATCTCTACAAAAGGAGCTGCCTCTGACAGTGATGAAGCGACTTCTCTCTGCTACATGTGGACATCACCTGAGTGTGCCATCGACCAGATAAGAACCTATTTCTGCTAACATCATCACCCAGTCAAGTGTCCCAAGACCCGAGTGCTGTGACTGGAGGACCAAAGGAGTGGAAGATGTTAGGAGATGTCCTCCTGCTTGGCCAGATGAGAGGAACAAGGGGCATGGAGTCTACTGCAAAACTTTCAGTGGCTAGATTGGGATGAGAGACCCTCAGGGCATGGCACGGGCAGGTCAAGTGGAACGGGCTGCAGAGCTGCCTTCAAAGGGAGCCTTGTGCCTAAATCCTCCCTTAGACCACGTTGATACCTTAGAGATGTCATAGCACAGTGCTATGAAGGTGAATGACTAGATTGTTGAGAAGTATTTCTAAAGATAGCTTGGAAATCTGGTGTGGTCCTAGGGGTGGTGCTTTGGTGGGCTGTGATGCCCTAGCAGGAGGCAGTGTCCTGCCTTGCAGGCATAGCAAAGACTTGGATGGTCTCTCGCAAATGCTGGGTGTCCCATGGGACCTCAGACAACACAACAGAGTCCCTGCAATGGCTGCCAGCAATGGGTAATGTCCTCAGGATGTGGTACTGGAGAGGAGAACAACCCATGCGGAAGCTGGGGTGAATTAAAACAGCTCCTCTCGAGGCTCTTTTTGCTTTGCCTTATGGAGAGACTGTTTCCAAAGACAGAATGGGAAAACCTGTATATATTTAAAAATTAGAGACAGCTTGCTGTTAGTTGGAGCAAGAGGAAAGTGACCCTTGGGTGGCTGTCCTGCCAATTCCTGTGCACTCATCTCGGGCCCTGTAATATCTGGGGTTTGATGAAGCTCCCTTCTGAAGCTGCTTGACTTCAATTTAGCCCAAATTCCCCAAACCAGGGCACAAATAAATGTCCTCCATGCTGGGGCCCAGGTAAATCTTATGATGTTTGAAAACGTAGCATGGGGAAAAGTGATGCCAGAATCTGACAATGTGCTGTCTTGCTCCTGACCTGCCTACTGATGCCACGGTCTCTAGGTGAGCAGGCAGCAGCATAAGGCATTTTGGGCAAACTCTTGAAGACTATCCAGGGGCAAAGCTGAGATTTAAGCCCAGAGCTGTGAGATGACATAGCAGCATCGTGGCTGGTTTAGCTGTAAAGAGGCTGTGGGTTGGCAGCCAGAACCACCCGGTGATGCTGTATACTGCCAGCCTTGGCTTCTCTAAAGCACCGTGACTGCGTTAAAGGGTGCCTGCCTTGCTCTTCTGTGCAGCTTGGACTTGCTTGCGCTGACCCTTGGGAGCAGCAAACAGCCTCCTACTGACCCTGAGCAAACGAGGCTCTGGCTTCTCCTTTGCCTCCAGATGCAGCGATGGCATGGTCACGCATGGTCCTTCCCCAGCTCCCAGCCAAATACTGTTTTTTTTCTACATCTGATTCCCAGATCTGAGTCCTTGTCTTCGTGGGAAACACATAGCATGTCCTCCCTGACCTTTTGCCACCTACGCTTGAAACATAGATTATATTCCTGACAATTTCCAAGTGAATCTGTTAATTAGTTCCTGAGACAGTGTTAATCAAATACACCCTCTTTACAAAATTTCAATTTGTTTGTTCATCTTCTGCTGACCCTTGAACTAATGAAGGGCTTTTCACTGACCCCTCACACCCCACAGGGAGTTAAATCTCAGTGAAGAGGTGGATATTTGAAGAAATTAGGCTGCAATTCTACAAGGTTATCCAAGGTAACCAAGTTATTTATAACTTTGTGTAATAGCCAGGGCTGGGTGGGTAGCTGCAGTTCTTCCTAAATAGTCCCACATCCAACATCCCACACAAAGGAACACAGCTCCTGGACAGGAGGCAGGCTCCAAACTGCGTACACAGAGACCTACACTGGGTAATAAATAGTCCCAGCTGGTGGCATGGTCACTGATACAGCTGGACTTCATCATCAGAAAGAGCAAATATTAAGTCTGAAACTGCAGCTGGGAATCCTGGGATGTGCAACACAAACTGGAGGAGATTTTGGCTTGCGACCATCATTTGCTTTTGCCAGCCCCACCTTTGCATGCTGGTGGCCTGTTCCCAAATTCCTAATGCCGTAAAGGCTAAAGGCAGAGCCCAGCTCAGTGAAAGCATAGCCCAGGCAAGTGGGACCCAGGTACCGCTGGCAGGGAGCCGATGGGCTGGCATCTCGTGGCCGATGGGTGCCCCTCTTTGCAAAGGGGCAACCCTGGCTGAGTTCTGAAGTGACTGTGGGTTGTCCCCATTTGTTTCACTATTGTTCCTTGATCACTCACTCCATTTAATATAGAGCTTTGTTTGGTTATTTTTGCAGCGTCAAAATTAATTTTGGAGAGCGTCTCATTGTAAGCTTTCAAAAGGATTATGCCTGTGTCTGCCCAGCTCTATAATTAAGTCTCTTTGAGATTTCCACTTCTAGCAGAAACAAAGCCCTTGAAATAAAGCCAGCAGTTTAGACACCTATCAGTGCATTTTGTCAGCAGAGCAAAGGGTGCCTGAAATGGGGCTGCAGATCTTTTCTGCTTGTCTCATGGCTATGCTGTCAGCACTGGGGTTTTGGGGCCAAGCAGGGATCTTTTGCTTGGGATGGCAGAGGCTGAGGATGCCGGAGGGTGTTAACACTTGCTGTAATTTACTTCCAAGGCAGGCTGCAGGACTCTGGAGGTGGCTGGTGTGGGTTGTTCTGCTTCGCTTTCCATCTCACCACCAGCATCCAGACACAGGCTTGACTTTTGGTCTGGGAACCCCAAGAAGAAACAACAATGGAAGTGCCCGCTTTGATCCTATGGAGGATCCTATGTCCCGTAAGAAAACTAATGGGGTTTCTGGGTGCCTTGGACAGCACTCAGCTTATTGCTACTGGAGAGGCCTGACGGTGCAGGCAGGGTAAAGACAAAGCTGGTGTCAGGGAGCAAAGCGGTGACCGGCTGTGCAAACAGAGGAGGCGGCGGTGGGTGGCAGGCAATGGGGACTGAGGTGCCACCGCCATCTGGCAGACACAAAGCAGTTCATCTGTCCGTGCGGGATAAAGCCCTGGAGACAGAAGGGAACAAGCCATGCACAAGAAAGGAAAAGAGTAAGGACAGAAGGGAACGAAGACAAAGGTGTGGAATAAATTGGGAGGAAAGAAGCGCAAGATGGGTTCAAAAATGCAGGGGATGCCCCAGAGCTGGATGATGATCCTGTGTGGTGGCAGAGTAGTGAATTGGGTTGCATGCTCCGGTGTCCTGCAGGGACCCTGTGCTTTCCCCGAAGTCTTAAGTGTTTCAAACCACCTGCTTAGCCCACAAAGCCATTCCCTCTGGCAATATCAGAGCTGCTGCGCTATGGAGACTGGAATTAAATACATGCAGCGCAGCCTAGGCTAGTGGAGGCCACTGTTTTATTAGCTCCCGATAATTTTTTTTGTTTGTACCAGCCTTTCCTGAGGGAGCACCACGGGTGCCCGTGTGTCCCTTTCTTTTCTGAATGCATGTGCACTGGATGAGGAGAGTGGACTTCAGCTGGCTGGTCCACTGCTTTCCTCCACGGTTGCCTATTCTCACAATACCATGGGCAGCATCATGTTATTTTCGGATGCTTTCAAGCCCTGGCTCCTGGAAGCATATGATTATAATAGCAAAGCCATGCAGAACAGAGCCACATGCATGCCAAGGTTAGAAACTGGAAGGCAAAGGAGAGATATTAAGAACAGTGAGGTATATTTGTGGCTCTCGTGCCATTTTAGTGCCTGATTCATGGGTTTTGTTTCCTGATGTGTCTTTGAAGTGCTTGGACTTGACTGTGTTGCATCTCTGCTTCTTCAGCCAGCAAAACGTCATCTTGGGCTGTCTGCAGTGAAATGCAGAAGCTATCATAGCCTTGTCTGGATGTCAGAGCTGTGAGTGTGGGTTGAAACTCCTGTAACTGTTCAGCTGGCCATGCAAGCACTGTGGCCAGGCTTGAGACCCCCCTGCAGAGCATCCCAAAGCCCCTGCTGGGGACCCTGTGTGGCCCCAGCCCTGCTGTGTTCTCCTGCTCTGGCACTACATGCTATGATGGCTTTCCTCCAATGCTCCCCATAGCAATGCCTCCATTTGGGAAGCTGAGGGATAGTCCCTGAGGTCATTACACCACTGGTTGCAGAGGGGGCAGAGATGTTCCCCAGATCTCCCTTCAGACACAGATGCATTTTATTCTGTGCTTGGAGATGCTTGAGGATCACCAGGACTTACTGCCATATCCATTTCAAAGGGGCAGGACATACCTCACCATCTCTCAGGATAAGGGCTGTGCTAGTGCCAGGCTTGCACACGACGCTTCCAGCCTGGGCCTGGGCATATGGTGGTGATTTCACTTTGGCTAAACTTCTTCTGACTGCCCATCCCCTCTTCTTCTCAGGACCAGGCTGCCCTGTCAAGGCATGAGCATATAGCTCCTTTTGGGCAGCGTGGATGTGGTGGGGCTTGGAGAAGTGCATACCAAAACCTGTTCCCTGGGAGGCCCCTGCTTTCCATCTCTATACAGCCCTGGTCCCTAACAGCTTCATAGCAACTGTGCACCCACCTGAGGGAGCAGGGACTTAGTTCCACTCCAGCAAGACAGAAAATAGGCAAGAAGGCAAGCACAACCCCGGCACTCTTGGATAAAAGAACATTAATGCCGTTAATATCCAGCAATCAGAATTTCTTAGAGAGAGAACAGTGCAGCATCCCCTTCCCTCCTGCTCATCCCCTGCTTGTTTAATGAAAATCAGAGACAGCCATTAAAGAGCTGCTTAGCATTTCAATACGTTTAATATCCTCACTGATAAGGGAACGATGGATATTACCAAAAGGCCTTTCTTAAACTCTCCCCTTCTGCAGCCGTTGCTCCTGGCTTGTGTTTGTCTCAATTCCAATTCCAAACCATCTCCTTCAATGAGGAAAAATTATGATAAGATTATTTTTTTTAATATAAAGGATATTAATACACAGCATTTCTGATAACGACAAGGAAGAAAGGCATGCCAGGCCTCCCCAGCCTTGACCTGAATTAATTGGGCGCTGATTGCTCAGCTGGCCAAGGGCCTCCCACAGTTGTGCCTCGTCGCAACTGCTGCCAAGGGCTGACCCTCTCCGCTGGCGTTAATGGAAGAAACCGGTCACCCGCCTGAGGTAACAGGGAGGGAAGCAGCAACCTCTGCCTGGTCGTGGTGAGGGGCTGGGTGGGCTGCTTGGCTGTGGCATCTCGTGGATGATGCTGGCCAGGTGGTGACGGGGATGCTGGTGAGCCCCAGGGAGTGTTGCGGCAAGTAGGGAAGGCACCACTGCGCCTGCTCCTCAGGGCAGGCACCTTGCCAAAAAAGAGGCCCAACACATTAGGAAAGAGAAAACCCCGGGGCACTGGAGTGGGAAGAGAGCCGGATGCAGGCTGACCCAGGAGGCAGGGAGGAGACACGGTCCCTGTGATGCTTGACCTTGCTGCCAAGCAGTCTGTCCCAGCCCTGATACAGCACGAGGACTTACAGTGGCACTGATGTAGCACAGGTATTGCTCCACATTAATTGTTATATCGATGTAGATAACTTGTCAGCATGTTTGTATAGTAGATGCCAGTTTAAAGGTGTTTCCGCATGCACTGTTACATGGGGTACACCGAAGTTCACTGGGAATTACTGCTGACAGCTCAGGCTGGGGCACCAACTGCAAGTTGTGCTGTTGGATGCCACAGTCACATGAATATGCAGAGGGGGGGATGTACCACCTGCATGGGTCCATCACCCCCCCTCCTGTCCTGCTGCCCCTGGAGCTTTGCTGGGGAGGCCAGGCTGGAGGGATCAGGGCAGGGGGGGAAGGTAGGACCCTGACTTGTTTAATCAATCCCAGTTTTAAAAGGTCCTCAGATTCGGGGCTGTTGCCTGGGCAAGAGCTGGAGGGGGCATTTTGCACAGCCATTTGTGTGGGGAAAGCTGCCCAGGACTCCTGTCCCCCCCACCCATGGTGGCACACAGCTTTGCCAGAAGGCTCCCAGATCTCTGCGCAGCATTGCCTTGCCTGTGCTTGCAGACCCACTCAGCTCATCCTCCTCCCACAGACACCTTGTGAGTGGGACAGGGATGCACACTGGGCTTGGAAGAAGGTGCCCACGCCCCGTCGTCTCTCGGCACTCCTCCTCCTGGGAAAGGGACATACAGCAGGGGACAGATGGATGGACAGGTGTCAGGGGGTTACAGAGACCTGCAGCATGGCTCTGCTCCCTGCCCTGAGCAGCCCCTTCTCTGCAGGGGGAGGGTTGTGGGTCTGCTGGTCGCCTGACACGGAGTGGCACGGGTCCTGGAGATGGTGCCGTTCCCTTAATGGCTACCACCCATGCTGCCTACACCAGCCCTGACCCACAAGCACCTGGCCCTGCAAGTGCTACAGGAGAGCAGAAGTGCCTGGACGTTGCTTTCCTGGCCCAGGAGGAGCAGGGACACCGGAGGCAGGCAGGGCTACCCTCCCCACTAGCCCAGGCACAGATTCGCCCTTGCAGGGCTGTGATGGGCAATCCCTAGGTGCAAAGCTGGGTGAAAAGGGCAACAGCTGCTGAGTTAGTGGGGAGGCTGTGGTCTCCCTGGTAAATGCACAGTGAACTGGGTCGTGCTAAAAGGGGGTATAGCCAGGCTTGGGTCCCCTCCTTCGCTGATCCTCCCTGTCTGAGCTGTGCTCTCCTCTCTCTGCAGCATCTATAAATATCCTCCCCATCTCCGTGACAGCCAGGTGTGGGACCACGTCTGAGGGACGTGGCAACGGCAAGAGACTTGCCGAGGAGCTGAGGCAGCAGCACGCAGTGAGACGGGGGAGGCAGCCGGGAGGCGCGCGTCATGCCCCATCCAGCTCAGGACAGGGAGAGGTGATTGGGAGCCTGGGGAGGGATGCAGGTGCAGAGAATGGCCGGGGATCCTGGTGCGATGCCTTCCATGTGTACGGTTCCTGGGTTGTTTGGGGTTCCTGGGCTGCAGTACCATGTCCTGGTGTTTCCCAACAGGAGCATCCCAGGCTCTTTGCACATATGTTTGCTTCCTGTTCCAACTCGCATGCTCCAGACAGTGCCCAGCCTTCAGGCACACATGCTAATTATGCACATACGGCACATCCTGAATGCAAAACCAAGTGTCCAGTGAAACCAGGATGCCTGCCTCTACTCCCACACCGCTTCAGTGCCCAGTGTGCATGCACTGCGTTACGGCATGCAGTTCACACTGAGCCCAGCAAAGTCCTCCACCAGGACACAACACCCACCACTGCATGCAGGCACTCATGTACACTTTGCGCTCTCTCCTCCCCAAAGCTGGCAGTGTTTCTGAGACGCTTCCCATTCCCTGGGAGGGATTTGGGGCACACTATTCTGGGATCACTGTGTCCTGGCTCCTGCAGAGCCCCTTTACACTCTGTAATGGTACCCAACCACTGCAGCTTCTCTAGGATCCTGGGTCACGGCAAAGCCAAAAGCTGTAGGGAGGTGCAATATCTGGTAACTCTGAGCACCTTTGCAAGACCTGGAGGACCCACTTTCCTGGGACATCTGGGGCTGGGATGGCACTGGGGAACTTGAGAGCCCATGTGGGTGCTTGGCTTGTGCTAGAGGTCTGCAGGGTTAACCCCCTGCGTTAGAGCATCACACTGGGAGCGGGCACCACTCAGTACTGCAAGGCCAAAGATGGTGTCTGCTTCCCCAGATGTTCATTTCCAGAGCTTGGGACTGAGATAGTGGCAGTGTGTACGGTGTCCCTCTGGCATGCCTGGGTCTGCTTGGGCACTGGGTGACAAGGAGCTGAGGGATCCAGCACTGAGCTACGACAAGTCCTTTCAGCACAAGGGGATAGCTGGGTTGGAGTAGCAATGTAATAGCTGGTGGAAAAGCAGCTCTCCCACCAGCTTGGTGGCTCGGTGATATTCAGGAAACCATCAGCCCTTACCCCTTTGATCCAAGGCCCATTGGAAAGACCACTGCTTAGCTGCACGCCCGGCCTGACAGCACCACCCAGCCACCGCCAGCTGCCTTGGGAACTGCTGGAGTCCTCCCTGAGCCACAGCCCTGTCCCTGCCTGGGCTGCTCTGCAAGCCTGTCCCGCGATACTGCTGATGACAGGATCTCTCCAGCGCTGTCTCCGGATGGACAGTTTCCCAGGCAGGCAGAGCAAAAAACCTGGAGCGATCTAACGGTCTGGGCCGTTCCCAGGTCCTGGTGATGAGTGGTGCAGACATGTCCCTGCAGGCGCAATCCTCATCTGCTCTGAATGGGGAATTGTTGCCACCATGTGCTGCGAGATGAGCAGGGAGCCTCTCTCACCCCAGCACATAGGAAACTGCTAGCAGCACTGTGGGGTGCCCCAGCATGGGATTCAGCGTCTCCAGGGAACACACTGGGATCCAGCGTGCGACACCTGCCCCAAGCCCACTGAGCAAGTCTGGGGTGAGCTTTATCCAAGGGATGGCCTCACAGTCAATGGAGAGAGATGCCCATCCTCCCTCATGTGCCTTTTCCTGGCCTGAGTTGCTGTGGACAGGGGAAGGCTACCGTCACACATTGATCCCCTGGCAGTGAGCGCACAGAAGAGTGAATAACCCCACCGCATGTGGCGTAGGTGGGAGTCAGCATCTATAGTTACCATGGGCAGGTATTAGTGATCATTCAGCATTTAGATGGGGAAACAGTCGTGGCCACTGTAGGGGGTCTGTTGACAGATGCTGAGTGTTTAATGCTGAGCAAGGTACTCACCAGGCTTGGCAATTCTGGTGGCTCCAAGCAAGAGGGATGCAGAGGCTTCCTCAGCAGAGCCGTGGGGAGGATGCTCTGTGCTCCTGAAGCAGCCCAGACCCCTGTCGCAGGGCCTCCTTGCCTGACACCTGGCCTTGCCCACCCCAGGATGACTGCTGCATACTCCCAAACTCTGCTTTTCAAGGGGTTGGCTCTATCTGAGGTGGCCAATGCAGCTGTAAACAGGCTGGGTGTTGTGAGCCCTGGCCGTGTTGTCCCTTGATCCTGCTGCCCCAGCTCAAGGGCGAGTGTAAGGTGTCTGTCCCAGGACGATGTGGCATGGAAAGCATCAAGGCGGGGAGATTCTGCCTCTCTTCCCCAGCCCCAGACATGCAAAGCGAGCACGTGCAAGGGGTTTTCCTCTCTGTGCACGCTGGGACTGAAGGGCAACCCTGTCCCTTTCACACCTGACCCTGACCGAGCGCGGAGCTCCCCACCGGACCACAGCTCAGGCTGCAAGTTTGACTCTCGCAGCGGCCGGACGAGAGCAGCGAAGAGGGACAAGGAGCATGAGAAGCAGCGGGGGCTGCTCGAGCATCATGAGGGAGGGAGGACGGATGGCAGGGGGGAGCAGGAGCCCTCCGTCCGGATGCTTGGGCTGGGTACAGCGTGCGCGTGTGGCGCGGGAAGGGGGGCTCGCTGCAGAGCCCACCCACCCCATTGGCTTGCGAGCGGTGACAGGCAGGCTGCTCCCTCCCTGCCAAGCCTCTCGCCTGTGTGGATGCGAGCAATGTGCGCAAAGTGCCTTTGCATTAGCCGGTGTGCGCCGTAGCTCTGGGCGCTCTCTCACAGAGGTGCTGGGACAACCGAGGTAGCCCTGTCCCACGCCTGGCGGCCCCACCAGACCATGGCATGGGCACAGGGGGATCTGACATCCTCACTCTCCATCGTCATCACTTTGGCTGCCTGCCTCTCCGCCACCACCAGCGAAGGTAGGACCTGGGGTGGCCCTGAAGCGACAGGGCAGCGTTGGGGGGACCTACAGGATTGCTGCGGCTGTTTGGAGGCATCCGTATGAGCTTGCTTGCTCTGCTGGGCTTAGCTTCTCTCTGCTCCCATGGGAGTGCAGCTCCAGGTTCCTGCCTGCCTGAGTTTGCTGATCCTGGAGCTTTTGCACCAGGGGATAAACTTCGGAGCTGGGCAGGAGGACTTGATTTCTGGAGCAATGCCTGCCAGCTCTGCTCGGCCTCCCCTGTAAAGGCTCTGCTACAGCATGCAGGGGTGGCTGCAGAGGGGACAGGGACGCGGGCACCAGCTCAGCCATAGTGATCCCTATTACCAGAGCTAGCGGCAGCACGGGGCCGTGTTCTGACTGGGCGGTGTGGGCTGTGATGGAGTGAGCGGGGGAAAAGGGGAAGGTGTGCAGAGGATGCGGGGAGTTGGAAGGGCAATCAGGTGGTAAACTTGTCGTGAGGGAAAGGGCTGGAAAGTTCTGAAGTGGAAAGTAGGGCTGCAGCCAGGGACCCTCTCCCGACATGTCAGTGTCAGCCCCGTCAGGCCTGCTCCCTCCGCCTGGCCACTCTACCCTGCTGCCGGCTGCACTCATCCCCAGCCCTTGTCAGCAGTGCAAGCCTGGTCCGGCATCTCGGCCCCCCTTGGCTTCGGCAGCACTGCTCCCGCTGCCTGCCACCCACCCACTCGCCTGCCTCCTTCCGCGCTGGCAGGGGCGGCACGGCTGCTTCCCAGGTCTGCTGATCTTCATCACCCGGAGATCTGTTGTTCCCGCTCCCGAACGTGTCCTTGGCACAGGCAGCAGCATCCTTCCTCCCTTCTGCTACGCCTGAGAGCCGCGGCCAGCACGGCGCAGCCGTCTGCAGCGAGCCCCGGTGCCGGTGTCCCTACCCGGTGGCAGCAGTGGCATCCCTCCCTTCTCCTGCCCCTCCACCCCTGCCATCCTTCCGGCATGCTGAGACTCATGGGCCAACACCACAATGCCTCGTGCACTGTGCAGCATCCCACCGTGCTGGGTCCTTGTGCCTTCTGCCACCTTCCAACACCCACCCGCACCTCCCCTCCCACCCAGCCTGTCTTCCTCACCTGTATTACCCATTTCTAGCTGTTTGCTAGTCCTAGTCCTGTTTCTGCCAGCTGTCCGCTTCCTGGCACTCCTCCTGCTCCTTTAACCACCGGCTTTCCTGCCCTTGCCAGGGGATGCATTGGGCTCCCACTGCTGGGGACGGGCTCTCTGGGTGCAGGATGAGACCCCAGCACCCTGACACCCCCAGCCCTTGCTCGCCCTCCGCTCCATGGTGCAGCAGCTGCTCCGTGTCCTGAGCCCTGGGCAGAGGGCAGTGCAGGATGCTGCCTGCACTGCCCCGGGCTCTCGGCGCTGCAGCCCTGCCTGAACTGGGCTAACCCTGGGCATGGACCAGCAAGGCTGGGGCCTCTTTGCTTTCCTCTGTGGAAGAGATTGCTGGCTGCTGGGGTGGGTTTTATGGCATCTGTATGGACAGCCAGGCCCTGGATTGCTGTCTGCCTTCCCTGGATGGGAAAGACCTAGGTTTCCTGCAAGACCTTTTGGAGAGGAAAGTTAGTCTCAATAGCAGCCTTGGTCAGGGGAATCCGTGGGGCTGGGGATGAGCCAGGCTCTGGGGAAGACCAAGCAGGCTTGGTCTGGGTTAGATCGGGCAGAAGGCGTTGGCTGGCATCAGAACAACGTGTGGGAGCCTGCGGAAAGCTGGTGGTGCTCCATCCACCGCCCCCAAGGACGCTCTGTGGATACTGGAGCACTGCTCTGCGGCAGCACAGGGCAGCTCAGTGCCAGGCGGGCCCCGCAATATGGACAGTGGATTGGGGGATGTGGCTGCGGGCTCCTGCCAGCACCCGCCGTCTCAGGGTACAGGGATGGGCTGGTGGCAGCGTCCATGCCGGGGTGGTTGTGGCGCCGGTCGTTGAGCGCTGTGGCATGGGGATGGGACTAGAAACATGGAGCGATCCTGCAAAGAGCAGCACAGCCCTGGTGTCTCCTGAACTCTGGTTGTGCTGGGCATTGCTACCCCATTCCTACAGTGCGTGGCATGTGCGGACATGGTGTGAGGGTGTAGCCATGGAGCACAAAGGTGCCCCGCTGCTGCCCACCGTGACTTCTGCCTGCTGCGGCAGCCACAGCCTGCTTCTTGCCATGCATCTCTGGCCATGCCACCCAGCAAACCCAATGCTCGTTTAAGAGCTGCAGGGTAGAAAATAACAGCTGCAAAGCAAATTTAAGGCCCGTGTGTGCTGCACTCTGTGTGTGCGTATAGGGAGGCAATTGGTATATAAAGACATGTATTAACCTGAATCCAAGCTTCAGTCTGATTTTCTTCCCCTTCCAAGAGCTCCCAGTGCTTTTCTGTTTGCTGAAAAATTTGTTCTAAGAAGTTTTGAGCTTTTATTTTTGATTCCCTTCAGTCTTGCATGCAGTGGGTGCACTGGAAATGGGAGGAAAACGGGATTGCCATTCCGTGGGAAATACCCACATTTCAGCGCGGCAGCCATTGCAAAAAGCATTGAAAGCCCAAAATCAGATTTTTCCTAGATGGGCGAAAATTTGCAGAATGGGGAAATTTTCATTTGGAGCACTGAAAAATTTTTGTCTGAAATTGTTAAAATGCTTTAGAGCAGGGAGGTAGAAAAGTTGTTTTCAGTAATATGAAGATAGTGTGACAGACAAAAATATTTACACTATTACACACTGAGTTGCACATACAAAAATATTAAAGCAGATATTTTCTATGACACCACAAATGGAATTTAAATAATAAATATGAAATACCTTTGTTATATTGAAAGAAAAATGGATGAGCAGAAATTACCACATTTGAAGCTTGGGTGTGGGGTGACAAAATTGTATTTTCTGCCAGAAAAGGGCATTTCAAATGCCGCTGCTGGGGTCTGCTCCCTCCCAGGTGATGCTCAGCTCTGCCCTCCATCTGTGAGGTGGGTGACCTTCCTCCCCATCACAGCACAGACCCCATGGCCGACGGCTGAGCTTGGGTGGTACCTTGGTGGGGAATGTGGTGCAGCATGGAAGGGGGACCTGGGGACATCTCCCCCAGCATTTCAGGGCACGTAGAGATGGCCGAGGCAAATAGCGGGTGATGGGGATAGGGTGATGTACAGGGAGCATACCAGTGAAGACGCAGAGCTGGTGACACAGGCATGTTCACATTTTTCCCACACCACGGGCTCGGTGACGGAGATGTTTTGTTCCTCCCTGCAACAGGGATGGGGTGCGGGAGAGCACCGGGGTCCTTGGAAAAACCCAGCAGCTTGCTATGCCGCCGAAACAGGGGCCAGAGGAAGGGTGTGTGGCAATCTCCCCCACTAATCTCTCAATTGTAATCTCATTAATTGCCCCTGTGCTCAAACAGAAAAAGACATAAAAACTCATCTGCGCGTTTATTCAACACTACTTTTCTACCCCTTCTGCAGCAATGCCGAAGTCGGGGCTGCGGGAGAAGCAAAGCTCTGAAAGGGAGAGGAAATAGCTTTCTCAGTTGTAAAAAGGCTGCGAGGATGCCGTGTTCCTCTGTAAGAATAGGAAACCAGAGGTTTTAGGTATACAGACTTTTGGTAAAGCGGGGATGGAGAACCATTAGTTTAAAACAGTGAGCTGATTTGGGTTTCATTTGCAGAAAAAAAATTATCATTTTTGGGGTGTGTAATTTTTTGATTGCTCCCAAAATGCTGATATAAAGCAAATACTTGCGTGATTTTAGGGAGGTTCATGGGGATATGTTTCTGTTCTCATCGTCATTTCCATCCTTTCTGTATTAATAGCTTATAAAACTTCTGGAAAATCAAACCCTACATTTGCAGAAAAATAACACAGCGGCGCACAAAATGCACCTGCTCCGTGAGCTTCTTTTCATTCTCCTTGAATTCTTGTTTCCTGAAATCATGAGGTGTTTATTTACAGTGAAAATAAATGTGCACCCATTTTGGTGATGGTGGAAATACATCTGATGATTAATCCAAATTTAAGTACAACTGAAAACCTGCTGAATTACTACAGGGATGGAGGAATTCCCTATTTTTTCGATTGCTAAGAAATGCTTGGAAAAATATTTTACCCAAAAGAAAAAAAAACAAACAAGCCAAAACAAAACAATGAACCCCAACCCCAAAAGATGGTCTGCCAGGGAGGGAGCGAGAGAGGCTCGTCCCACGCATCCCGCTGGGATCGGCGTGCACGGGTCCCGGTGGGCAAGACTCTGGGGAGCGCCGGTCTCATCAAGACATCCTGACACCTCCGTTCTTTGTTTCGGTCAGGTCCTGTGTTTCGTACATCCCTGCTCGCCTTGCTGGCAGCCTTCGGTGCAGCCTTGATCTCCGGGGCAAATCCATTCATATGATAACTCTATTCATGCCCTGACAGTTTTTGATAGTTCATTCTCCTAACCCCAGCGTGTTTGCATGACCAACACTCAAAATTATTCCTCTGTCACAGAGAAACAATTAACCCCTTCAGCCCTGGTAGTTCAAAAGTGAGCAGTGGGATCATACGGTCTTATTTCCTTCAAAAAGAAACAAAATACCCCCACGTCCTGCCTGTGTAGATGTGCGGTAGTTAGAGTCATAAATAACCACATAAGGGATGTAGCTCCCTTATGGATCAGGTCCAGCCACACCAATAAAGCCTAATGAACTGTGTTTGGCCCAGGAATACTCTCCAGAAAGGTATTCAACATTTATCTGAAGACATCGGCAAAGGCAGACCCATCCCTGCCTTTAATAATTCGTTCCAATGGCTCATCAGCCTCAGCCTTAAAAAATTGGACCCCTCTTTTCCCTAATACGAATTTGCCTGGCTTCACCTTCCAGTCATTTGTTCTTGTTAGGCTTTTCTTGCTAGATTAAAGAGCCTGTATTTTTCTGCTGTGAAAGTACGCTGAGTGCGACCGGGTGCCTTGCACACCTCGTGGGCACGAGCAGATCGGGCTCTGCAGGTTCCCCTCTCTCATGTTTTGTTTGTTTTTTTTTCCTCCAGCCCTGGTATCATGGTTGTGCCTGTGGTATCGTCTTCTCTGTCTCCAGTTTCTCCTATTTAAAATGCCTTAACCATGTAAGTGAGTGACAACAGCGCTGGCTGCAGCTGGGTAGACCAGCTCCATCCCAGCATCAAGGGTGCGCACAAGTCACTGGATCCTTCCTTGGATGCAATACCTTTTGTGTTAGAAAATTCTCCCATGGAATTTTTAAGGACTTATAATATTTCATTACTGGTGGCATGAGATATTCAGCCTGTCCCTTCAAACTTTTTTAGTATTGGTATTTTTGTCTGTAAAACTGTTCCATTTTAGAAAGCTATTTTTAAGAGAGCAAAGAAATTGCCTTTAAAAGAAATTAACTTGCCTTAAAAATGTCACTGGGGTACAAACAGCTAAGCATGGTTTAGGGTGGCCAACTGGTGTGAGAGCAAAAGACGTCCTCAGAGAAATTAGGGAAAAAGCATCTGACAGCCTGAAAAACTGCCATCCAAAGCCCCTTCAGATAATCCAGATAAGTGAGCACATTTATGAAAATTCACATTTCCCTAGTGAATCCTCCAGGGAGGATAAAACTCAAATCTTTGCCAGGACGGCGGGGATGCAGGAGTCAGTGGGAAGGGCAGGGTGTCTTTTCCGGAGTGCTGCGGGATTTGTCCTGCTGATGTACTCCTCGGCTCTGCTACAGGCACAAGTCTACAGCACCAGGTCCACCTGAGTCTGCTGTGGGTGGAATTGGAAGGGGCTGGGAGCAACACCGGGGAGTCCCGATTTTGGGTAAGAAACCTGCAAAATCCCAGACAGGCAGGAGATAACTGTGTGTCATGTTCAGGTGGGGCGTGGAAGTGCTGAGATGCTCTGGAATAAGGATCTGTGGTGGTGATAGGGGCTTGCCTAGCATGAGCTTCAGCTCCCAAAAAATGCAGCAGAAGTCAGAAACCTCAGTGGCTAAAGCAGAAAACACATCTGTGCCTATTTTGCTATACCAAACATACGTGAGAAAAGAGTCAGGACTGGTGTGAGGACCAGCCCAGAGAACCCCACAGGAGCCACCGGCACAAACCCCTCTGGAGAGGGCTCCCATTTCCCCGAGTCTGTACCACACAGGTTTCACTTACCCCAAGCAGAAGAGGTGTATTTTGTGTTAGAAAACTCTCCTGTATAATTTTTAAAGACTGTCGTGATATTGCATTACCACTGGCATGAGATATTCAGCCTGTCCTGGAAGCTGGGACTGCAGCTAGGTGGAAAGTGGGAAGTCCTGGTCTGGGTGATGTTCTTTGAGTTTCTGGGTTTGGGGACACCGGGCAGGGATGGAAGACGCTGTCCTTTGATGGTGTGTGGGTTAAACCCGTTAGGTCTTGTAGGGCTTTAGCCAAATGAGATGCCAAGGTGCAGGCTCCTCGCTGCTGACGGACGTGTCTGTGCCGTCTCGCTGGCCCTTATGCTGGGGACATTGTAAAGGAAAGGACATCCACGGCTCCCAGATGGCCAAATCCAGACCTGGGGACACTGGGTCTGCAGAGCCCTCCTTCAGGGCTTCAGAGACCCTTCACCTGCCCTCGCTACTCCCCCGCGCCTGCCCCCTCCCCAGCCTTGCCGTGGTCCTGCTCACATCGGATGTTTCCATGGAATTTCTTGCCTCCCTGACCTTTCTTACCACCCCCCATCCCCAGAGCCTTCCCACCTCCTCCTCTGGCTTCTGCCCTGAATTACAACAAGTCAGCCGCCCCTTGAGTCCAAAATAGCTCCTTTCCCACCAGCATGAGCTCCTGGACCAGGGACATGGAAACGTGAGCTCACCCCTTGCTCTGTGTGTCGGGTCTGGCCCCGTACACCTCGTCCTCAAGCCCTGGGACAGCCCCTGTTTTTTTAACATTTCCAGCCAGTTATTTACGTCCAGATAACCATGCACCATTTGCACTGAAACCTGTGTGTGCCACGATGTGGGGATGCACACTGGTACTACAACACCCTGCCCGGCGGTGGGTAGTATGCATGCGTGAATTTGGGTTGCCTAAACCAGCGTGCACAATTCACCTTGGCTGTCCCACCGCACGTGAACATCAGGAATCTAAAAAAGAGTAGGAAACAGGAGCATTTTACATCCATATTTTCTCATCTATATTTCTGATAGGGAACATTTTTTTGTTGTTTGGCTTTTGATGTATTTTTTTTTTTTTTTTCCCCTGCCCTGTAGTTTCAAGATTTTTAGCCCTGGAAATACTTCATTCAGGGTGTTTTGTTTTGTTTTGTTTTGCTTCATTTTTTACATTATTTCATGACATCTCAGTCTTACCACAGGTTATGCTCTTGCGCTGCACATTACCTTACATGATATCATGCAGGGTCTGGAAGGATCAGGTTGATCATTTTATTTTTAAAACCTCAACTACGGCTTTTTGTTAGCACTGATTGAACAAACAATCTTTCTTCCTACATCAAAGTATCTCCTGCTCCTGGTATATTGAAAAGGGGTGACCCTCTGGGCTGTCCTTACGGGTATTACCGCTGCTGATGCATTACAAAATGATATAAAATTAAATACAGAAAGTTCACAGCAACAATCCAGAGGTCTGAGAAGAAATCCTGAAATGGGAATTAGGGCACATCCAAAAAGCAGCACTGCTTTTTCATGGCAATTGTTTAAAAATGTTTCTTTTTAATTTATTTTTTTTCAGCTTGATTCTGGCATTTACAGAAATGTGAAAATCTCACGTTCCTGCTGGATTTTGTGACATCTTTTATATTTACCTGCAATGCTTTCCTATATTTCCTCTCTGGGCAGCCGAGGCCAGCGGGTGCCGATGAGAGCGCCATCCCTGCTGTGTCCTTAGTACGTGCAGCCTCATGGACAAGCAGCTGCTCGTCAAAGCCCGCCTGGATCTGGCCAGTTGTGTGGTGGAGCACCAGAGTGCATCACCCCACATCGGTTGTCGCGGTGCCGACCCAGATCCGTGGGGCACATCCCCCGCGCACGGCTCCTGAATGGGAAGAGCTGACCTACCCTTCCAGGCTTGCTGCTTTTACCTCGAAGCCCCAGTGGCTGGCCTCGTGTTGCTGAATAAATGACTATTTTTCTTTCTTTAAAGATAAATACTGTCCTGGGGAGGGGGAATCTGAAAATGAAGCTCCCTGTCCCGTCCCCTCGCGATGCTCGGAGGCCAGTAGGACACAGCTTTGTTGTTCAGCTTTGCCTCCTGAGTTGGAAAGGTCGCGGCTGGCTATTCAGCACGGCCCTGGATTAAACGGTGGGACACAAATAGCTGACCCACCCTGGCCCCACCTGCCCCTTCAAAGTCCTGCCTGAGTATATGCGAAATGAATGCCACTGGGTCTTGTTCCCCTCCTCTCAGGGAGCCTCTCCCTGCCCCTTTCCCATACCTCGACTCTCTATTCTTGCTGCAGATAACCCTCCCCATTGCCGTTCCCCCACCGAGTGGGCTGGGGGGCTGTGTGGGGCTGTGGGGGCTGAGCCCACCAGTGTTTGGGTAGCAGGGAACAGGAGCGCCTAACTGTGCTGATAAGAGTTTAATTATCGATGCAAAAGGCGTTGTTGCATGGGGGGGAGCCTTGCTGTGAATCTTGGGAGGCCTTTGAAGTTGTGATGGAGAGGAACTGAAGCCCAAGGGAACAGGGCTGCTCCCACTGACCCTTCCTCCCCACGCCTGCGCTACAAAGCCCCTGCCTGGGAGGGAGACAGCAGAGTAATTAGAGTGAGGACTGCAGTGGGTTAACAATTAGCGAGGGAGCTCAGACCTCTCTTTGGTCCCCCACTGCTTTTCTAGAAGATGGGGCTCAGCGCATCCCCCAGTGTGTCACCCCAGGGCTTGTCCCACCACCCCACCACACACCCCCGGGGGGGCTGAGGGTCCGCAGGCTCCCCTGGGCTGGGCAGCTGTGGCTCCCATGGTACTGTTCCTGAGCCAGGGAGGCTTGGATGTGGGACCCCAAGGTGCTGGCACCTCTCTTTGTATAGATGTAATACATTCCTGCAGCAGCCACGGCCACCAGTGCAAGTGTTGGAAAGGGTTTCTGAGCACTGTCTTTATAGACATAGATATATGGCAAGAGATATATGAACCCAGGCAAAATGCGCATCCTTGCGCATCCAGCTAGTCCCTGCCTTGTCTTCTCATTTGTTCCGGGCAGTGTTTAGAATTTGGTAGATATGGATAAATATACAGGCATGGATACAGATAGAGATATAGATATAAAAATAAAGATGTAGGTATAAATAAATTACACATATATGTATACATTGTGTACATATACATCATATACATACACCTAGTCTTCGACTCCTGCATCTATGAGATTGCAATGTGCACTACTACAACATTACATGGTGCAACTTTATAAAGGAGCAAGCAGGTCTGCCTTGCGTGAGACTCCATCTCAAGACCCCAGTTGGCGCTGGGGAAGCGACCTGCTCGCTCCTAGGTGCTTCCATTTGAACGGGCAATCAGGCTTGACAGCCCTTCCACCAGTGCGAGAATTTCCCCTGACACCTCCTGGTGTTTTGGCTCAATACGCCGAGTCAAGGCCAAGGCACAGAATAGGGAAAATACAAAATGGTGCTCAGGAATACAAAATGGAGCTCGCAGTTTGAGACTGATACGTGCAGACAGTCCATAACATCAAACAGAATTGCCCAGCTGTAGGAGAGAGGTCTCCCAAACCGGCATGTTTTCTGAGAAACCTTTCAGCTGAAAGGGGTTCTTTGTGGTGGTCTCGCTCACCCTCCGGCATCAAGGGCGGGCTCTTTCTGAGCATCGTGCCTGAAGAAGCGATGCAGACGGGAGATGACCTGCAAGGGGCTGGACAGGGACCTTGTCGCATATGATGCGGTGGGTTGCCTTCAGTGGTGCTCTGTAGCCTTTCCCTGAAACAGAAGGCTGGGTGTCGGGAGAGTGTTGGTCTCCTCGTATCTGAGCACAGCATGTAATAATGCGGCTAGATGGATGCTCATATCCACAAACATGTGCTATGCCATGAGCTAACGCTAGAGCTCTTGGACATGCAATGCCTTTATATTTGTGCAGCGCTCACTGCAGTGGGCTTAATGTATAGGACTCCCATGCACTTGGCTGAAATGCTTGCTAAGGAATAAAATAAATAACTTAGCCTTCTTCCTGCAAAAAGGCACAAGCGACCTGCTCCACAGGCGTGTTGCAGCGAATAGAAGCTTGTCTAGTTATTTGTACACCAAAGCACCCACAAGGAGATGGCTCCTTCATTTATATGCAGTTGGGCGACAACCATATGGTCCACATGGTGGGATGGGGGTGTAGCAAGCTGGCTCCAGGTCCCACACACCACTGTGCAGACAAGCCTGGGGTGCGTCCCACCTGCCCGCCTGCTCCAGTCTCAGCATCATTCCCCACAGTATGATGCTCCAGCTGCACCCCAGTCCGTACAGGCTCCTCATGCTGCCTGGGAAGAAGCGATAGGCAACCGCGTCCATCGCTGAGCATCTCAGCGTGGGAAAGAAGGTGCAGAGACCACGGCAGGGGGGAGAGAGGGTCTGCAAAAGTGGTCCCCTCCCCTCAGCCTGCCTGCTGAGGGTCACTGAGACCATGCTCCTGCACTGTGAGCAGGGAAACTCCCGAGCCCGGGCTCCTGCTGGGTGAATTACCCAGGGAAAATAGGCAGAAAATCTTCAGATTAACAATAACAAATAAAAATGGATTTGAGATCTCTGAGGTAATTACTCCGTGCTGAGGGCAAGGGGCCTCTTTAGCAGTGGGAGCAGCGCCGTGCAGGGAGTGGAGGGGCTTGGCCTGCTGTTGGGCCAATGGAGTCACACAAGAAACCCTGGAAATTCTTTCAAATTGTTCTGCTAACATTAATAAATGCCTCAAAACCTCCTAATCTGCTCTGTCAGGAGCATGACGTCCGGGCGTTTCACAGCCAGCTCACGTCTCTGCTCCTCTCTCCCCCCCCCGCTCCTTCCCTGCCTGGTAATAGTAAATGAAAGCGGCACCCGTTCCTCCGGCTGCTGGGTCCAGCATCACGCTGAGCCCAGCCTCTACTGGGGCTGGAGCCACTGTCCTGGCATGCCCCGTCCCCACCACAACAAGCCAGTGCCTTGAGCCGAGACCACCATCCCTCCAGAGCCCGGGGACCAGCTGAGACCCAGTGCTGCAGCAGGGATGCTACGTCAAGTTGCCTCGTGGTCCAGCTTGGTGCACTGCTCAAGGGTGAGGAAAAGCAGCCAGTGTGGATGCAGCCTCCAGTGTGGGCTTGACCTTACTGGGTGGCTGCAGGGCAAAGAGTGCTGGGGAAAGCTGGAAGCACTGGAGGTCCCTGAGGGAGATGAGGAGTGACGAGGTATGGGTGTGCTGGCGTCGGTGCCCACTGCACTCACTCCCGAGGGTCAGGGCACCTTGCCAGCATCCTCTCCCGAGCCTCCATCCCTGTGGATCTGCACTCTGGAGCTGGGGGTTGGTCTCCTTCCCCAGGTGCTGAGCAAGTCCGGGGGTTATCAGGCAAGGTTTTGTCTGCCTGATGCTGCAGCACCTGGGTGTGGGTCACTCAGGGGCGGCTCACCCTGTGCATGCAGCAATGCTGTGGCATCCCGCCTTCCCTCTCTGCTGACACTGCACAGGTTTCCACGGGAAGCTCCTGAGCACGTTCAAAGGCAACCTCACCTCTTCCCCTGCAGAAGCTGTTGCCCTCTCCTTGCAGATTTGCCCATGTCTCCTCATTAAGCTGGGCTCCCAGTGGTGGCAGGGCTTTTGAAGGGTTGGCTTTGATGGGGCTCCTCATGCAGCCTGTCCCCCACGGGTTGGCCGCTCCTGTAGGGTGTCAGCCAGGACCACGGGGGGTCACTTTGTGCCAGAGCTGGGCACCACAGTGTGTAATTACAGCTGCTGCTGGAGTGCAGACTTCAAACCGGTGATGCTGGGAGGCATGGGAGTGTAAAGGACTCCGCGGAGTCTCTGGAAGAGGAGTATCCAAGCAAGGAATGATGCTTCGATTGCATCAGTGTTGGCCCAGGGTAGGACTGGTGGACAATGTGATGATTGGAGTTTGTTTCCCCAGCTCCCCCTTGCTTTGCATCCCCTCTGACCTGATGTTTGCAACCCCCTCCTCCAAAAGGACGTTGTTCTCATTCCTGTGGCAGGTACTGATACAGCCCCACCCCGACTACATCCCGAACCAACAGCTCTGGGAAGCATCATTTGTTGCCATCCGCTCACTCCATATCTGCCTCAGCTGCAGCCAGGCAGGTCTGTGGCAGCAGCCCCATGGATTGATGGGCACAGGGGACAATCAAGTGAGTGGGTGAGAGGAGAGGTCGCTTGTGGTGATTCGGTTCCTCACCCTTCAGGGAGGGGGAGAAAGCTTTCTAATGCAGCATTTTGTTCCTGTGTTTTCCAGTGAACTTGCTAGACACGTCAACAATCCTGGGGGACTGGGGCTGGATGACTTATCCCTCGCATGGAGTAAGTATGAACTGTTGGCATGTGGGGGACCCCAGTGGGACGAGTCACCACAGGTCCCTGTGGGCAGGGTGGATGGACATCTCAGCCCTAGTGCTGACGGGAGCAAAGAGACTGTGTCTGTTGGGAAAATATCAGCCTCAAAGACTAGCAGTGGGATGCAGCTGGTTTGGAAATGCGGTTTAACTGCTCCTTTACCCTGGTAGGGACCAGGTTGTCACCAGGTCCTGAGCTTTGAGGGAATACAAGAACTGGGTTGCCCGTGGGCACTCATGCTAGAAGCATTTTGTTCCTCATTCCATCAGAGGAGCGCTAGGAGGAACAGCCCAAAATGACTGGGAAGCTCTCAGCCTCCTGTAACCAGAACAGTTTGCTGTGGGCAAGAGGGGCTAGGGGGCATCCTTGTGGATGATTTCTTATAGGGGATGGGGTTCTAAATGCATAGCCCTGTGGTGTGGGTGGGAGGGATGGAGGGGTGGTGACCCTCAAGCGAGCCTGCCATTTCTGCTGGCTGGATCATCTGGGCACGTTCCCTTCACTTACGTTTCCAAGGCCAATTTTTCCTGTTGCAGCAGCTTTCTGGAAACTGTGAGTTTCAGATGGCAGTGGTAACCTGGGTGTAAGGATTTTGCTCATCCATTTAGTGAACAGAAACAATCCCATAAAAGCACACAGGACCAACTGCAAGGCACAGCGGGACTTGCTACATGCACAAGATGTGCAAAATCGGGGTGCCTACCTGGCTTTTGCTACTGTGTTGTTTTTTCATATCCATTCTTTTTCATCCCCTCTCTGAACTAAATGGTCCTAATCTTTTCAATTCCACCTCCTACAGAAATCTTCCCAGGCCTCTAACAATTTTCATTGATCTGTTGCTTGAGACTTTCAGTCCCCGCGCAGTTTGAGCAGGAGTGATCAGAACTGTGAACTCATAATAATAACAATGATCAGATTTATATCAGACATTATCATATATGTAAATATATTAAATCATTAACACAGCTCTAATTTTAGCAGTTAGCTGTTGCAATGATGACTATCCTGGAATGTAATAGATTCAGAGGTACAAGGTCAGAGGGGACTGCAGAGCTAATGTGATGTGATCTGCTGCATAAATATAGACCTTCAGACCTGTCAAGTCACTTGGATCCCAAAAAAGCCCAGCTTTTAGAAAAAAACATCCTTGACTACAAAATTGCCAGTGGTGGTAAATCCTCCGGTTCCTGTAGCGTTGTTAACAGGTTGCTGTTAAAAACCCATCACTACCTGGGTTTGCCTGGCTTCAGTTTCCAGCCACCAAACCCTCTTCTGCCATTGCCTGAATGAGGGAGATGTCCTCTTCATGGTCATGCACAGTCTGCCCTCAGTTATGCGGATCCCTGTCCTGTTACCCTGCTGCTGCCATCTCATCCCAACCCTGCTGCCAAATCCTGGCATCCTGTAGGGGCCTTTTGCACCTTCAGGGGATCAGAGACCAGTGCTTCCTCTGCTCCTCTGGGAGGGAGGATGTTTCTGGGAGTGAAGGCTGTTTGCCTTTGTCCACTTCCACTGCTCTGCCCTTCACTGCATCCTAAGCAATTCCTCCACGTAGTCAGAGCCTTCACTGCTCACACGCTGCCCAAGACCCTCCTTCTGGATTCTCCACCATGAGTCCAGCTCTCCAGATGCCTGTGTGACCACATCCCCAGGGCCATTGCTAGCTGTCAGATATACAGATGGGATCCATCACATCACCTAGATGACTTGGATGAAGATGAATCCACCTGAGCTGGCTGTCCTGGGGACACATGGACATGACTGGGCAGGACCTTGCACTCCCAAAGCAGAAAAGGGGTTGACCCTACAGGTGCGTCTTTCTCACCATATGAGGGAATTCCACGACCAGTTAAGGTGCAGCATCCTGTGCAAATCCAGGGGATGAATTCTGGGTCCTGACCCATTACGGCTGTCAGGTATAATGTGTAATGTGACCATAGGGTGCTGGGGCTGGCTCGCAGGGCAGTCATCACTGTGCTGCTCTCTTGCACAACAGCAGATGCCCAGCAGCCCTTCAACAGCACCCCAGCAACTCCTGAACCCTAATACAAGTCTGAAGTCTCCACCTTATTGGAGATGTTCATTAAGAAGAGTTAATACTGGATGCCAAAAAAGGAAAAGAAAAAAAAAAAAAGACTTACATAACACCTAATGCCAAAACCACCCCTTGGACATCTTATACTGCTGTGTCCTCCTACAAGTCTTATGTAAGTCGTGGGGTAACAAGCTGTTCTTTTGCCCAGCTTGCGGACTTGTTACCAAGAGGACAACCATGCAGCTGTGTGCAAACTGGCTTGAACACCTTCAAGGAGGGTGCCTGGGTTCTGACACGATATTCTTGCACAAACAACTTTGAATATCTTTTTTCCAGCTGGATGTTTTAATGACTCCTCTGAACACTTGTCTGGACTCTGGTTCTTCCTCCATGGGCCATTTCATTGCTTCATCCTGAAAGAGCATCTCATTCCTTTATCCTCCTACCAGTCCTTCAGCTGCAGCTGCTTTTTGGTTAGTGAATTGGAAGTGTGATGGGGCACTGGTGTCTCAGAGAAGCTGCTGTGAGATACTTACTCCAAGTGCCAATGATTTGGCACTAAGCAGATGCCTCCTGAGCAGCCCCTACAGGAGGGTTCAGATTCAGGTGGGAGAGAGGCTGGGTGACTCACAGACTTGGTAGCTTATGTCCATGTGGCTCCAAGCCTGGTGTGATCTCTGGTCTGGGAAAGGGACTGAGTTTGCTGGTCACCAACTCAGGGGTACTGCTGGTGTCCTTGGGACTGTCCCTACCCACTGCAGTGTGCTGCAACTTTTGCAGCCCTGGGCTGGGTAGAGCCCAGTTGCTGGTGTAGTATGGAGGTGGTGTACTTTGAAGCCAGGTTTTATTTAGGTTCCCTTATTTTTGCTTCTGTTTCCTTAATTCACATACTCCTGCTGGAAAAAGGTGGCAGTACCCCCTCTGTGCTATCCTCGCTTGTTACCTGGTGGCTATTCTGCCTGAGCTGCGGCTGGATGCTGGAGGGTGCAGGATTTCCTCACAGTGTCTCTGCTCCATCCATGCACAGACATCCGTCACAGTATCCTCCTGCCAAGGGATGGCATTGCTGACCCTGGCTCCCCAGCTGAAGTCATGGTTGGTTTTGCTTTACACACATCTCCATTCCCCTGCCCTGCGTGAGACAAGGGCCACCACATGGGTGACAGTGGGGAGGTGGGTAGCTCTGTCTGGGTCTTTGCATGGCACAGAGCCACAGACCCCAGCCTGAGAAACTTAAGAAGGGGATTTGTGTCTGCTAGCTCAGCCCCTAGTGCCCTACAGCTTGCTTTTCCAGCACCTGCAGGTCCTGTCCCACCTGTCTGGGGCTCCTGTGGATGCCAGAAGAAAGACAGCAGCCTCAGAGGTTTCCTCTTCTGGACTGGGAGATCTCAGAGCTGCCCGCATAGCCAGAGCAATGGCCCAAAGCATCAGCAGTGCGAAACTGGAAGGGTACCACTTGCAAAGTCCTGATGTTTTCATCACACCTGTGGGCAAGGTGAACTTGTCTCACAGGAAGGTTTTTTGAGTCTCTGGGTTTGCTGTGGCCAGCAAGAGCAGAGGAGCAGGGGGCCTGGAGAAATGGGCACAGTGGGGGTCAGAAGCCCCATTGGCCCTGGGGAGTGTCAAGCCATCAGGGAGGCATGCGTGGCCTGTTTTGACATTTCCTCTTGCCAGACAATTAACTGAGGGGTAATTGGCCGTAATTGCCGCTCAGGGGTTTAATTGTGTCCCCCCCTCACCTCTGCCCGGGAGACACGTGCAGGAAGCGGAAGGGTCACGGGGAGCATCCCTGTCCCGCGGGCTGCGGCTCCTCTCAATTATAACATCAAAGGGCTCCCAGGAGCTTTGCAACTCGCTCCATCCCCAGAACAATTCCCTTTGCATTGAAAATTAAACTCTTATCAGTGCCGTCAAAGAGGCTGCCCCTTCCCCTTCTGTGCCTCCTGTTTCCCAGCTCTCCCCGGCAAAAAACGTCCCAGTGCCCCAGTGCCCTTCTCTCCCCTCTCCTTGCTTGGCACGTGACCTACTGGATCAGAGGGAGCCCGATCAGCCCCTTTGCAAATTGCTTTTCTACTGACTAATTAAAACGCTGATGAGATAAGTCAACATATTATTAATAATTATTGTATCGTCTACTTTGATTTACAAAGTCAAACAGGAAATGATTTTGTTCAGACACAGGGTATCTAAGGAGACTGAATGATGCCTTGCAAAAGCTAATTATAATGGGAGCACCTTGAGTGCTGAAGAAAGACCCCCATGCTGCCCACCACTTCCCTCTCTGCCCCCCACCAGCACCTCTGTGGTCTGGCCCCACAGCATCCCCCTTGCTGCACCGGCTGGGGTCAGCCCGGAGAGCTGGTGGGCATCTGCCACCCAGGCAGCTGCCCCAACACCTGGCATGCTCCATGTTGGCTTTGCTGGTGGGACCACCAGGAAAGACCTTCAGAGGTGGTTTGCACCTCCCCATCTCTGCCCTTCTGCTCCTGGTAAAGGGACATATCCTGAGGCCCCTGGGCACAGTTAGCCAGGAGTGCTTTTCCCTCATTCTGCAGTAGCTCAGAGAGAAAACTGGCAGAAAGGCACCAGATTTTCTGAAACAACCAGCTGAGAGCATAGACAACACATTTCTGCCCATCGCATGGTGTCTCAGCAGTGTTTGCGCAACCAGGGATGGGGATCTCATGCTGGTGTACAGTACTGCTGTAAACGCCCTGGGACTGAACTTTTTGCAGAGCAAAGCCTACGCAGCAGGGGCCTCATTTGGCTGGCTCTGGTCCTGCAGCCAACAACCAGTTCATGGCTTGGATGAACTCCGTCTGACATGCCAGCTCTGTTACAGAGCAGGGTCTCTCTTTGCCTCAAGCCTACTCTGCTAAAAACCTGTCCCAGCCCAAGCTGTGCTGTGGGCTTGCCATTTCAGCCCCCTTCAGGGTCATGTCTTTGGGCCCAGGCCATGTCTTATGCCCTCTGTCATTTTGATGTTCTTGTGCCATTTCTTGGGTTTCTCTTCCAATCTGAGTCTCTGCCTGGATCCAGGAATATCAGCAAGTTACAGGGCAAGCTGTGGTGAAACTAATTTACTTTGAAAAAAAATAAAGATGGGTAGGAATGGAACATTGGAAAATAAAGATTTAGACTAGTAATTGAGATAAAAGCTCATCTCCCAGTGCTTGCTCAGTAAATGCTGGGTTATTGCTAATTCCCCAGATGCTGGTCACTACCAGGAGTTAATCACCTGCAGTGAAGCTCATGGTAGTTAACTGCCTGACAAATCCCTCCTTAGCCACAGCAGTGACTGATTTCATGGGGATTATCTCCATTAACGCCTCCCATCTAATGATTTATAGCTGCAGTAATGTCCTTCTCTTTTTTTTTTTCTCTTTCAGTAACAGTGGTGTGAGGGACCTGGCAGCTCCTGGGGAGGTGCCGTAGCTTGGTGCTTGCTCTGGGGAGGAAGGAAAATGCTGGATGTCCCAGTGGCAGCAAAAGCTTTGCTGTGCCAGGCAGACCTGGCATCCCTTCTGGAAGCTGTCCCAGGGCTGGGGAGACCTTGTCCCTTGGCTCCCTCCGTGGGCACTGTGAGGATGGCGGGAGGCTGAGCTCCAAGGGGACGTGGTCTTTCCTTGCGTGTTCGCCCCCTCTGCTCCTCCTCCTTCTCCCCACTCTGCTGTGTCACACAGGCCCTGGGAAACTTCTAAGACCTTGCTCAGCTGCCCAGATATCTGGTGTTTGCATCTTTCTCCTTTCATAATCTGGCAAATTTTTTTATAACTAGTGTTGACTTTAATTTAAACTATTAGGCAAGCCCCTGAATACAGATGCAATCATGTTCCCCCCCCAGTGTGTGCACTCACCACGTTAATTATGATGTCCTCATTTCCGTCTCGCTAGGGGATCTTATCGCAATGACGGGGGCCGGGCTGAGCTTCATTTAATAAAAGCTACTTCAAACCGTCAGCCGAAAGCAGGCAGTGCAGGGAGGCTGGGTGCGTGCACGCTGCCTGTGCTCTTGAACTGATGGTACCCAGTGCCACAGACTTCTCTCCCTGGCCATAAGAGCCTGTAATCAAGGTGAAACAGAAAAAACCTTTAAGTCATGGGGATTCCTGCAGCAGATCCCTCCATCCCAAATGCCTGGCAGGTCCTGGGACCTGGCAGAGCTCATGGGATGTGTTGCCTTATGGCACACTGGAAAGATGCACCTGTGGCATCTGAGCCACCAGTTCAGGGGGTCTGCCTTCCCTCTGTGCATTTCCACCGATAATAGAGCACTTGCTCTGTAGGCCAGTGGTACAGGTGTGGTGTTTTGGGCTAGTGTCAGACTGGAATCCCAAGGTGGTGCATATGGATCATCACAGCTCTCCCCTGGGAAAGAGCTAACACTCCAGCCACTGCGCAAAAATGCACTAAGTTTGAAAGAGTGATGCTGCAAATGCAAGCCAAAATTCTCCCCTGTGGTTGATGGTCACCATTGCCAGTGCTTGAAGATGGGCATTTAGCTCCCTGCTCTCTGCTGGCATTGAGGACGCTGCCAGATCTGGCAGTGCCACGGGGGTGTGGGAACACCATGACCACTGTCTTCTCTGCCAGATTTGGAAGAGAAGTGAATGCCTGGAGACTCAAAGCAGCTGCACTAGCTGGAGGCCAAGGCATTTTGGTGCACACATTAACCTCATATTTCCCTTGCTGGACACTCCTGCAGAGCCCCGAGCCCCACAGACGCAGCAGAGGGCAGTTGGCTGTGCAGTGCGGAGCATCCCTGCCAGCCACCCTCAGCTCTGCCCTTGCCCTGCGTGTCTCCTCCCGTGTGCAGCTCTGCCTCGCTTCCTCCTGGGGAACTCAGCAGGGAAAAGACAGGAAACAGATGTTGTGTTAATTTGTGCTCGATTAATTTCGACAACGGCTTCCACACCCTCCGCAGCACTGCAGTGCGTGTACACGTTGATGCAAAGGTGGGGAGCTGGCTGGTTCCCGCCCAGCCCGGTGCAGGGGTGTGCAGGGAGGGTGTCACAGCACTTTCTACGGGCTCATCTCTGTGGCTGGAGAAGCCGAGGCATAATAAGAGAGTTGCTGCCGCTCACCCCTCCAGCAAAGCACGCAGGTAGCCTGGCCTTTTTCCGTGTTGTCTCCCTGAATGCTGGGGTGCAGAGCAGGTCTTCAGTGATCCTAGGACCTAGGATGAACCTGGGCATTTCTGGAGTTCAGAAGACAATTTTTTTAAAAGAACCAGAAATATTTTCTCTCCTGGCAGCAACTTGACTTTCACACCCTTTGCTAGCATATTCCTCTCTGAATGAGCTTTTGTTGAAGTTTGCACCTGGAGCTGCTGCCTTTTCTAGGTTGCTTTAAGCTCTTTGGGAGTGAGAAGCAGAGTTTTCTCCTAAATGAAAGATGCTGGGGGAGTTTTGAAGATGTACATCACTGAAATGACTGCTCTGATCACCCTACTGTGAGCAGAAGGAACAGCAACACCTCCTCCCCAGGAGCTGCAGGTCGAGGAGGTTAAATGAGGAAGGACTTTTCCATCTGAGAGGGGAGAAGGAAGCGGGCTGTCTTACCACTGATAATGTCTTTCCAATATCTCTTACAATCTGGAGGTGCGATGCCCTCCCCTAGCCATGTCCTGCCCCTGCAGTGCTGGTGGTCACATAGCGAGGCTGTCAGGTGCCTGTCCCAGCAGATCTACATCCTCGCCAGTTCCCACAGTCACTGGGGTGATGTCTTCAGGCTCACCTGCTCTGAGCTGAGCATCAGACTCCTCCTCTCTGGGCTGCTGTTGGTTTTGTGTCTGTAACGAACCATGGGTCACCACTCGCATAAGAAAACACCATTTTTGTCCCATCAGAGCAAGCCCAGAGCTTTATTTTAATGTACCTGCAATGCTGCTTAAAAGATTTGTGTTCCTGCTCTGTGCACCACTGCTGGATCTTTGCTGGGCTCCCCCAGCACCCCAGGATGGCACATAGGCAGGCAGGCCACGCGCGGTGCCAAGGTGGGGGCTGCTCCCCATCGGCTGCCTTTGGAGGTGCAGGCAGAGCCAGAGACCCCAGGAAGGTGCAGGCAAGGGGGGGACCTTTGGTAGGCAGAGCAGCAAGTGCTGTGAGGGCGCCAGTACCTTCCCCAACTTCTGCAGGTCTGCGCCTGAAGCTGCCCCTCACAGCTTGGGCACAGTGGTGGGACTTGGACAGCTTCAAAGCCTGTTGCTAAGTCCAGGGAAAAGTCAGAAGGTTTGAAGTCCTCCTCTGCTCCTCTTCCTCCTCCTCCTTCTCCCATACGAAAAATTCAGGGTTCCCAGACCCATCCATGGGGGATGTGATTGGGGTGCCTGGTTTGGACAGGGGTGTGAGCTGAAGAGGTGGTGGGAAGCCCCCAGAGAAGGGAAGGTCTGTGGGTCCTGGTGAGGGGTTGGTGGGATTGGAGAGGGTAGAAAGGGAGACGTGAGGTAAGAGAGAGCCCCATAAGTGTCCTCTAACCCCCCCACAACTAAGGTCAACTTGCCTCTCAGCTCTGGAGCTCATTTGCATCCAATATTCTCACTACTTCTTCTCACTTCTCATCAGTCAAAATCACTTAGCACCCCTCCCTTGGATGACACAAATGTCACTGTCCCTCCAAACTCACCCAGACGACACCTCCATTGCAATTCTTCTTGCTACAATCTGCTTTTGCCCAACATCTCCTCCCCAGGCTCACCCTGCTGCCACTGCTACACTGAATTTTAACCCCAGAGCTGTCAAGATGTAAGCCCCCAGGTTCCCAGAGCCTCTCATCTGGGCTGAGCACTGTGGGCTCACACCGAGGAACCATGCTGACCTCACCTTGCCTGGGAAAAAGGGGGCTCTGAGACCCCATGGAGAAGGACTTGGGGGTGTTGGTTGATGAGAAGCTCAACATAAGCTGGCAATGTGTGCTCGCAGCCCAGAAATCCACCTGCATCCTGGGCTGCATCAAATAAAGTGTGGCCAGCAGGGTGAGGGAGGTGATGCTGCCACTATACTCCACTCTGGTGAGACCCCCCTGCAGTGCTGCCTCCAGCTCTGGAGCACCCAACATAGCAAAGACATGGACCTGCTGGAGAGGTGCCAGAGAAGGCCATGAAGATGCCTCGAAGGCTGGAGCCCATCTGCTGCGAGGACAGGCTGAGAAAGTTGGTGTTATTCATCCTGGAGAAGAGAAGGCTCCAGAGAGACCTTATAGCCCCTTCCAGTACCTAAAAGGGCCTACAGGAAAGCTGGGGAGGGACTCTTTTTGAGGGAGTGGAGCAATAGGATGAGAGGGAATGGTTTTAAACTAAAAGAGGGGAGATTTAGATTAGATATTAGGAAGAAATTCTTTGCTGTGAGGGTGGTGAGCCCCTGGTGCAGGTTACCCAGAGAAGCTGTGGCTGCCCCATCACTGGAGGTGTTCAAGGCCAGGTTGGACAGGGCTTGGAGCAACCTGGTCTGGTGGGAGGTATCCCTGCCCATGGCAGGAGGGTTGGCACTATGTGAACTTTAAGGTCCCTTCCAACGCAAACCATTCTATGATGACCCCTGTTTCTTGCTGGAAGTCCTGTGTTCACTGCATGCTTCCCCTTCACCCCATGGTATGCACCCTGAAACTCATTCTCCAGCTGGAAGGCAGCCTGTTTAGTTTGTGCATGGAGATTGCATGAGCCAGAAGAGACCCAGGTGAGCACCACGCAGCTGCCTTCCTGCTGCTGCTGCGAATGGCAGGTTGAGCACCAAGAAAAGGGACTTGCAGACAGAGTCTGGAGGGTTTGGAGCCCTCCCAAACACACACTGCCATCAGTTTCTGCCATCACATCAGACTCCTGCAAGCATTCCCATCTGAGAATAGGGGTGCACTTCACCCAGCTCTGCATCAGGGTGGGCTGTGAGACTTACTGCTTAAATCAGTGCTAGGTAAAGTCTGCTCATCCTCATTTTTCTTTGGCCTGTGGATCTCTTGTCCAGACACAGCTGCAGGAGCAGAGGGAGTTCACCCCAGCGTGGGTGATGGCACAGACTGCTGTGTGCCCTGTTCTCACACGGTGTTTGGGGACATCTGTAATGACCTGTTCTCTCTCTGTCCGGCAGTGGGATTCAATCAATGAAATGGATGAGTTTTTCAGCCCCATCCACACCTACCAGGTCTGTAACGTCATGACCCCCAACCAGAACAACTGGCTCCGGACCAATTGGGTTCAACGGGACGGCGCGCGGCGGGTCTATGCAGAGATTAAATTCACACTGCGGGACTGTAACAGCATGCCAGGTGTGCTGGGCACCTGCAAGGAGACTTTCAACCTCTACTACCTGGAGTCTGACCGGGACCTGGGCACCAGCACTCGGGAGAGCCAGTTTATGAAGATCGACACCATCGCAGCTGATGAGAGCTTCACCAATGTGGACCTGGGGGTGAGGCGCCTGAAGCTGAACACGGAGGTGCGGGGCGTGGGGCCACTGAGCAAGAGGGGATTCTACTTGGCCTTCCAGGACATAGGTGCTTGCATTGCCATCGTGTCGGTGCGGGTGTACTACAAGAAGTGCCCGGCAATGGTGAGAAACTTGGCGTCTTTCTCTGAGGCTGTGACTGGGGCAGACTCATCCTCTTTGGTGGAAGTGCGGGGAGAGTGTGTGGGCCACTCAGAGGAGAGGGACACCCCCAAAATGTACTGCAGTGCCGAGGGAGAATGGTTGGTGCCCATCGGGAAGTGCGTGTGCAGTGCTGGCTATGAAGAGCAACGGGATTCCTGCATGGGTGAGTCCCTGCTTCTTGCTAGTGGTGCCTGCAAGGGGAGGGGTGGCTGCAAAGGTCTCTTGCCTCTTTGGGGAAAGGCTGCTCACAGAAGCCTGCTCACAAAAGCTTGGACAGCCTCTGCAGAGCCCAAGGGCTGCCCAAGCCTTTGCTGACCTGCTTCATGCTTCCAAAATGTGTTGCTGGTACCACCGGCAAGCTCCTTGAGAGCTCCTGTGAGCCTGAGCATGACAGGTCCTGGTGCACAGGGCATGGCATTGGGATGGGAACTGGCTTTGCAACAGGGGCTGGCATCAGGGCAGGGGCTGCCCTGGCTCCATCTTTCCCTACTGTGGAGCACGTGGCTCAGAGATCCCAGCCCCGTGCCCCCAGCAGCTCTGGTTGGTACTAAGGTCTCTGCCGGTGCACACCAGCAAAGCACAACTTGGCCCCTCCAAAGTGCCTCGCTGCTTGCTTCCCTTTGCAGAGGGTTTTAAAGCGAGGAAAGCTAAAAGAAAAACACTGAGCTTTTATGAAACAAGGTTATTGCATCCATCCATTACCCCTCCCTCGGGCTGCTGCAGAGCCCTGTCGTCCAGGGGAGCAGAGAGCCTTCCCGGGGGCCCTCTGTGCTGCTGGGCAGACTTCATGCTGTCGACTGTACAAACTGTGATAACGAAGAAGGGTGACCAGCAGCAGCCGTGCACCAGGCACAGGGATGTGTGTGTACAGAGCACAGCGCTCGGGGCTCCCCGTGAGAGCCCTCCACACAGATTTGTTTGCTCTTGGTTTCTTTATGGGATGTGTTTAGGGGAGCAGCACAAATAAGAGTGCGGGGCATTTGTTTGAGTTTTGTGGAAACGCCAAGTGGAGCATTTATCTTAGGGAGACCTGACACAAGGTTAGGACGTCCAGTGCCAGACTGGAATAGATCCAGGTGCTGCTGGGACCCACACCGGCCCCAGCAGGTCCCCGGCTATGCAGAGTGGGAAGGACGGGCAGAATAAATGCTTCTCTCCAAAACTCCTCCTGTCTGTGACCATTGATTTGAAAGTCATCCTGAGGTAGATCTGATAATTCAGAAAGTGTCATCTTCTCCGACGCTGAAGAGTGGGTGCAAAGTGTGCATGTGGCCAGGCACATGCTACAGTGGGAGGAGGCCCTGGCATGGGCTGCCTGGACGGCTGGGTCCCAGCCCCACAACTCCAAGGAGATGCGAGTTGGAGGTTTGGTTCAGAAGGGCCAAACACCCCTTCTCTGTATTCCCCTCTTGCAGTCCCATACAGCAGACTCTGCTCCAGGACATCACCACCTCAAAGCCTGGAGACAGAGGGAAGCCCCAGGGTCCATGCTGTGCTCAGCCTGTCTCATTTTCCTGTGTTTCCTTGGACAAGTTTGTCTCTCTCCTGGGAGCAAAGCTGTGGGAGGGCTCCTTCTCTGCCCTCCTGCCCTTTCCTGGTGGGATCACCCCACTCACACGTGTGGCACAGGAGAAAGCACAGTTCAACCGCCCTTCCCGGATGGGATACACACGGGCAGAAGCTGGCCCTTCTGCATGCAGATGGACTCAAACCTCTGCTGCTCAACCAGCAATGCTCTTGGGTGAAGCTCTCCAGGGCTTGTGGCATCAGAAATAGAACAGAAATATCACTGGACTTTGTCTGACCTCAGCGTCGTCTCGCCCTCCTGCCTTCCTTTTACATTTATCCCTAGCAGCTCCTAGCACAGGGAGCTTGATGGCCCAGCATCAAGCGAGCAGGGGCAGCACCTCCTTCCTCACACCTCCTTTGGTGGGTGGATGTGGAGCCGGAATACATACATTTACACACGAAAGCAAACAGATGCAAATCTCTGATCTAAGCTTCTCATGCTTGATTGGGGCAGAGTTCATTTTTCACAATGAAAAGTGCCTTTCTGGAATGATTTATAACCCCAGCGGATCTGTCGGAGTTGGAAATTAGCCGTTTTAATTGTCAGGCGGACAAAAGCAGGATTCCAGTGGCTGTCGCCCCAGCAATTTTTCATTCTCCGTCACAGGGATGAGATGATATAAATCACTCCTTGTGGCCCTAATAATCTTTCTATAAATATCAGGGAAATTCATTTTTTGCTTGGGGGGAAAAAAATTAAAGAGAAGATACTTTGCCTCTATGGCAGTGTTTAAAATGTGATTCCAAATTAATTTCCTTTCGCCTTTCACAGCCGGACGCCTTATTTGTCAAAGCTAAAGATGTTTGAACAGTGGAGGTTTCTCCCCCTCCTCTTTAACGTTCATTTTTCTAAGGACCTGCCAGAGTGATGGAAGACAGCTCAGGAAACCAGATCATGGCCAGTGGTGTTCTCAGCCCTTCAGAGGAGAAGTAAGGCTGTGCCACAGAGCTGGGAAGGATGGGGTGAGGTGGGACATGGTGGAGGATGTGTAGGAACCTGTGGAACTTCCCTGCCTCTCATCCCCTTTACTCTCAGCTATCACCTTGGATGCCCGTTTGTTTGGGCAGGGGGGTGGCGGCTGTGATCTCTGACCCCTTGCACTTACCTGGGCAGGATCCACATGTTTCATCCTGCTGTGATGTTCTGGTGTTTGCCGTAAGGATGTGAGGGACACTTTCCATGGGATCGGGGAGAACCAGATCTCAGCCCAGGGGCACTGGGGTCAGGACCATGCTAAGGATGTCAGCCAGCCTGACATCAGATACGTTACAGCCCTGTATCACACAAGACATTTGTCCCTTGCATCTGTGCTTCATGCATCTGCCTGATTTATTTTCAGAGGCACAGGACCCCCTTTTCCAGTTGTGGCTTGACATGGGTGCTGCAGCGCCTTACTGGGCAGAAACCAGGTTTGAGCATGAGTTGCCCCAGCTGCTGATTGGGTCCTGGGGTCTGCCTGCTCTTAACATTCCCACCTTCTAGTACCATGGCATCTTCAGTCACAGCCAAGGATGAAACCCCTGGGCTCTCTCTCCCAGGGCAGCACAACCCTGCTGCCTCACTCACTTTTCCTCTCCGGTTTCAAGGCTCTGAATAACTTTTCTTCCCTCATCCTCTGTCATCCACAGCCAGCCTCGGATGTGCTGCTCTTTCCTCCTTGAAACGTATCAGTCCACAGCAAGACACGTTGGTATCTCTAACACACAGCAAACAGCAACTGCTCTGCCTAAATACCAGAATAAGCAACAGCATAAGCGAAAAGGGTCTGTCCCAGCAATTTGTCAGATAAGAAGACAATCAGCATAATTCACCTTGTTTACACGCAGCTGCTGTATAGGACAGAGACCCATTTCAATAAGGTCAGTGCAATTAGAGAAATGAGAAAGGGGAGGACTTTAACCCTGGGTCTGCTTCTGCGGGAAGGGAAGAAACCCACAAGCCGTCTCCTCAAACAGCTGTGAGGCTGAGAGCTGGGACATGTGTACCATGTCCTGTGGATGGATGGAGGGGTGGATAGGGAGGCTCAGGTGAGGACAGTGGCTCTTTACCCACACCGCTCCCACCAGCCCTGGCCAGCCCCTCTTTGGGGAGGGCTGTTGGGCTCCTGAGCCACCAACGCTTTGGGGCCATGGCCCTGGCATCGTGGTCAGCCTTTGGGGGCCGATCTGAATTATTCCTTGGGCTGTGCCTGTCACCAGCTATCAGTGTGCCAAACTGGAGTTGGGCTAACATCTGTTTAGCTGACAGTGAGTGTTACACGCGCAGAGAGACTGTTTGGACCATTGGTAGCAGTGCCACAGCTAGAGATCATGGTGCTGCTCTCTGGGAGCTGACACAAACCCAGCCAGCCAGCCACCAGCTGTGGAGACCTCCAGGAGCACAGGAAGCTTTTTCTTTAACAAACAAATGAAAAGGAGTAAAACAGAAGGGTCAGCGCCCCTTCCCTGCTGTCAGAGCGCGTGGATGAGCCTTTGGCAGAAATGTAGTTCCCAAAGCGCATCTTTGCAGTATATCCACGGGTTTCAGGAGTGGGACTCGCGGGTTCAAAATCTGGGACAAAATTTGGCATCTTAGCCACTGGGTGTTCTGATTGCTCCAACTGCTTTCCCTCTGCGGTGCTCAGGGGCTTCAGCTTGGCTGGTGCCTTTGGCTGGAAAACAGTGATGAGGGAGCAACAATTAAGCAATTACTGCTCCATCAGCCCACCATTTGCACGTGAGATGGGTGTTTGTAGCCTGCCAGGGCTGAGCGAGAACAGCTACCAAACAGGGGTCTGATGTGTGTGGCTGAACGAAGATCTGGCCCTGGCATAGTTTTTATCCAGCTCTGCCTAAGCTGAAAAAATAGCTTGTGTCCTCTGGACAAGGAGAAGAGAGGGAAGCTGTCACTGCCCTTTCCTCTATGGGAACAGGGATGGGAACAGGAAAAGGACTGCTGGCCCCTCATGGACAAACCCCTCTGCCGCTGGGGTCTCTTGTGCCTCCTGTGCATATGGCTGGTGGAAATCGATCTGTGGAGTCTGGTTAGCAATCTGGAAGCCAGTTAATTTTTTCCAGTTGGTGGGATTCATGCTGATGAACCAATCAGCAAATTTAATGTAGCTTAAACCTTCCTCGTGGGCAACTTTAATCGAGCAATTAAAGCACCACGGCATTGCTAATTAAGAGGAGAAAATACCCAGCTTGGTAATTATGTGCTTGTGAATACAGTTTTGCATCCATGGACCTTTATGAAGAAAGTCAGTGGAGACTGACTTTCCAGCTGGTGGGATGAGGGGGGAGCAGAGCTCTTATGGTGTGAGAGGAGGGGAAACACCATCTAGCTGCACCCCATCACCCAGGTACTGTGCTGGTGAGAACAACCCTGGCCGCACAGGGTCAGGCTGAGCCCTAGAAACACCAGGGGACACAATGACACAGGTGAAGCCATTGACAGGGGAAGCCAGGTCAGAGACACGGACTCGGGCTGGACTGGGCTGGGCAATGACCTGTGGCCACAGCAGCAAACCTTTTCAGCTGTGTGAACAGATGTGGTCCAGGTGCTCATGTTGAAAGGAGGAAAGGTGAAGGCATGTGAGCCGCTCTCCTTGGGCTTGGCTGCAAGGGGATGGACCTCTTTGCCCAGTACACTGCAGGAGGGATGCTGCTCACCCCTGGATACCTACCCAGGAAGACCACAGCCTGTGCTCCCTTCCTTTGCAGCAGAAAGGGTGAAGCATGCAGGCAGGAGGAAATATACGCTAGTGGGTTAAGGAAGCCCACCAGAGACTTACTCCAAACTCGTTATCTAAGTCAGAGATGGTCTGAGAAGCCTCAGGCTTCTCTCTCTTTTTTTTCTGCTAACAGTGATTTTTTTCCCGCCTGTATAAGAGCATCACACAGAAACCGTGAGCTTGTGTTGTGTCTTCATGTGAAACAGCCAATACAGGCTGCTCAGTCAGAAACAGGGCATTGGTCTTGCTGGGGTGACTCCAAGACTCCTTTTTCTTGGCTCTGATCTACATGGGCCCTCCGAAAATGTGCAGGGGGGGTGTAACATGTGCCTCTGTCAACTAGCAAACCTGGGATTTCAGGGCACTCATTACCAGTCTGGGCTCCACCTCCCTCAGGTGCTGCCTGGATGCATATGTAACATACATGAAGGTGACAGATAAGTGTGTGTCAAAATACCCTGTCCTTGCAACTCCAAACAAAGATGTTGGAATGTTTTGCGTTTCTTTGCAAATCAGTGTGGATTTCAAGGAGACTTTCTGTGCAAGTCCCAGCGCACACACGCCAGCTCCAAGCCGCAGGCTTGGTGGCTGTGTTGCACCTCAGTGATGCCTGCTCGGAGTCTCCCGCGCCTGCTGGCAGGGTACCAGGCTGTCATACCCAGAGCTAGACTGCACCAATGCCCTGGGTGCCCACCACAGAAGGCTTCTGCCGTGAGTGTACCAAAACAAACGGTTCAAGGGCAGAAGCAGTGATAGTTTTGAAGATGCGCTGTGAGAGTTATGCAAACGTCCTTTCAGTGATGCCAGGCAAGAAAATCAAAGAAACTAAGTGACTTACAAGATTTTCATTGTTGGTTTGTAAGCCAGTCAGCTGCTTTGTAAAATACAGGCAATACCAACTGGTAAGATTATATCGCCTTCTGTTTATCCCATGCAAAGCCCCGCAGCCTAAAAACAAAAAAAGAAAACAGTTTTTTTTTCCAAACCACACACGCTATGACTGTTCAGGATCCAGGTATCAGACTTCACATGGGAACAGACTGCAAAGAAGATGTGTCAGAGCCACAAATTATTTACGAAGTTTGGTCTGGACATTAGGAAAAACTTCTTCCCCTGCAGGATTACCCAGCCCTGGGATGGGATCCTTGGACTCACACTGGCCTCGTACCAGGGCTTCCAGTTTATAGTCCCAGACCTGGCTGATAATTAGTCTGTTTGGATCCCAGGTCTGCTGTGCTGTCTGTACATGGGTAATTTAGCACAGGGAGCATGCTGGAGAAGGCAGGGTGCAGGACAAGGTGATCTCAGTATCTCCAGCACCTTCAATCCCTCCTCTAAAAATTAAGCAAGTGGCCTACTACATTGACTAGGAAGACAAAGCAGCCCCCCCCCCCCCAACCCCTAAAACCTTTTTTTTTTTTTTCTGGTTAGGAACAAACAAAAAGGACAGTGATGACTGCAGAGCTGCCCTTTCCCCACCAACAGAACGATATGTTTTTTGTCCCTGGCTGGATTTTTTATTGTTTGCCACTTTTCCCTGAGTTTGCTGTGTTTAGCCGCTGACACAGATGAAGGGTGAGAATGATGCTAGCCTGGAGTTCAGGGTATTGATGGGGATGAAACAGATTTAATTTGTGCTTGGTAGGTCTGTGTAGTCCCTGTAAGAAGTGCCGAAGAGCACTGAACTGTGACAGATGGACCTGGCAGCATTCTAAGACCTTTACCATTTTTGGAATGTGGGGTTTGGTTTTTTTTGGCTTGAACTCTTCTTTTCCACAGAATTTGGCCAGGTTCTGGTCATGAACACAGGTCGTTGCTCTGGATTAACAGTGTGCAGGTACCTGGGAAGCTGTTGTTGGGGAGTTTAGAAAAAGTCTGCAAGAAAGACCTGGCATTTTGCACCAGTACTTACACTGGAGATGGTGGAGTGCAATGTGAGGCTGGGGACCTTAAATTCGCTACCAACACATTCAGAGGCGTGGTGTGATCTCCTTGCATGGGGAAGATGCTCCTCATTCCCACAGAGCGGTAGGACTGTGCCAAAAATTTGTTCTGTACTTGGCGTGAGATCCAGATCCCACCCATGTCACTGCTTCTCGTGTGCCGACTTCTTCCCCTTCCTGAAAACAAGATGCTGCTGCTGACACTTCCCTATGAAGGAGAAAGGGATCCAAAAGCTGATGGTGCTCAGCTGTGTGGGGGCGAGGGCTGCACTGGCCCCTGCAATGCTCTTCACTTGCTTCTGCAGGAGAGCTGTGCACCCCTATTTTAAAGCTCAGCCCCTGTACATATGCAGAGCTATATGCATGTGGTGAGAGGGCTCACAAACCCTCCAAAGCTGCATACTGGTTCCCACAGGGGCTGGGATCAACTTGGTGTTTCGTATGTCCTTTCCTCATTTATGCATCTTTGCCCCCCTGAAGTCTTGCAGCAGGGATGCAGGGTTACCTCCAGCACTGTCGTCTGCAGGGGTGGCTCCCATTCAGCCCCGCTCCTTCCTCAACACATCATTTTCTGGGTTTGTTTTTGGTCTGGTGACAACCGTGTTTTTTTCAGAAGCCTTGGATAGTTCTGTCTAAAACCCTTCGACAAGTCTGAGTTTTGGAAACAGGTTTTTTCTAATTCTAGCATTAGGCCGTCTGTTTCCATCCGACTCCTGCAAGCTGTAGCATTTCCCCAGATAAGCTTTATAAAAAAGCCTTTGCTCCAAGAGCGTGCCAGGCTGTTTCACCTACAGGTCTGCACAGGTTCACCTCGACTTCACTCCTGCAGAAGGACATCTGCGCTGGGCAGCAGAGCAGCACTTGCAGCAAACTGGGATTTGGATGTTTCCTGCGTTATTTTTTGTTTGTTTTTCTTTGCTTTTTATTTAAAGATGTAGGGAAGAAGAGAAGGGCAGAGTCAGGGGTGTTTTCAACAGTACTGATTTCAAGGGAAGAAGTGAGACCTGCTGAATTTTCTATGGCAGTGCCACGCAGAAGTCCAGTTTGGGGTGCAGCCAGTCTGAACCACCATGGTTCCAGTTTGCCCAGCACTACAAGTGAAACTACTCCACTTGGAAGAGCAACTTGTCCTGGCAGCCGTGAAATCTGGGCATTGAGCAAGAAGCTGTGCAGGGTGCCCTTTGCTGCATGTGCAATTTGCTCGCAGCCTGATGCGTAGGATTTTGCTAGCTTTGCAAAATCTTTCTGGGTCAAAAGTCCCCCTGTTTCCCACTCTGCAACATTTGGGGGTGTGAAGGAGTGTGAGATGGGTTGAATTGTGGGAAGAAAGGCCAAGCAGCAGGGAGGCGGATTCTGGGGTGATATGAGATGACTTCAGGCATGTGGAGTGGTGTGATGGGTTCAGGTAGTATTGGAGGCACGAAGGGTTGTGAGCCATACAAAGGGGCTGCGAGGTGGGAACTGGGCTGTGTGAAGGGCTGGAAGGTGGTGGTCAGAGGTATGAGACAGTGCAGGGGCAAGCAGCACGCAAAGGATGTACAGAGCATCAGCCATGAGGCGATGCATGATCTGGGAACCAAGAGTTTGCTTGAGAGAGCCAGCTCACAAAACCCCCTCCAGACCACCGGCCAACTTGGGGACAGAGCCTGGGCTGACCTGGGATTGCAGGGAAAGGGGACCACAGCCTTGCAAAAACACAAGGTTTGGGGCAATGGGGCGGATGCCTCTTTCTAAGACATGACTGTGAATCACATTCTTCTGTTTCAGTGTCTGTGTCGCGTGGGGGCTGAGATTGGAGTCATCATGCTGAAACTGGATTGAAAGGAGCTGGGATTTTGTGTGTTAGCTTCTCCTGCAGCCTGGAGGGCTCTGGGACTGGTGCCTGTCTCTGGCTGTCACAGTGGCTGTGACACCCTTATTTCCATCTCTATCTCATTGCAGTGCTGCCAAAGGGAGGTACACGGCTGCTCTTCTGGTGCTTGCTGTTGCCCAGCTTTGTTGCAGGGTCAGGGAAGGGGTCGTTTCGTGGCACCACTGCCATGAAGCTGCCCCATGGCACCCTCCCAACCGTGCCCCTGCCCTCCCCAAATCTTCTGGGCTGAGGATGGAGCCGAGAGGGAGTGACATGGGGTCAATTCTCGCATTTGCAGCCCCACAGAAGTAGCCCTTGGTGGTCCCACCAGGGCCACCTGCAGATCACTAGTCCCAGACGGTGACTTTGGACTGAGAAGAGTGGCTTGTTCCTGGCTAGTGTATCCTCGACAGGTTCATCTATCATCTCCCGAGCTCTGCCAGCTTATTAGCAGATGTTGTCCTGTCCCCAGAGGATGGTGAGGGAGGGAAACAAATGGACCGAACTACAGATGGCTGGCAGAGCTCGCTGTTTCTGAGACGAGCCTGCTGCTCTGGGGCCCCTTGGGCAAGCGATGCATGAGAGAGTGGGGCTGGTGGGATGGGGAAAACAGGCAAGATGTGCTGTGTAGGGTGGGGGGATCAGTGGAAGCCCCGTGGTATTGATCCCAGCAGGCTGAGGTGATAACTGGGAACCCACCTATGTGACAGAGGGCTGGAGATGTGCTCTGCTGAGCACGGATTTAGTGTTGGTTTTTGTAGGCTCTGCTTGTGACACTGGGACCAGCCAGGTGTCTGGGCTGCAAGCCCAGTGTATATGTGCAAGTCTTGAGCTGGGCTGTGGGTAAAGGTCTGCTGCTGTCCCATGTGCACAAAAACCACATCGTGAGATGAAACCATGAGGACAGGCAGCCTTGGCTGGGTTTTGAAGGGGGAATGGCACTGAGGACAGAAGGAGAATACCAGTAGCAGGACTTCTGGTGGTCCACAAAGAGGCAGGACCCGAGATCCTCAGGCACAGAGCAAAGGTATCAGTTGCATAAAATAATTTGAAAAAGGAATCCCCACCTTCTGCAGGGCTCCTGGGAGGGAATTTCTGGCAGGTGGCTGTAGCTAGTTGCAGTGAAGACAGCAGGACAACCATTCTGCACCTCCCTGGTGGGTGGCTTCAGATTTCAGTGGCTTCAGTGTGTGCTACAACCATGGCTGTGGAGCACTGTAGACCTGGTGTGTTTGACTGAATTTTTCTCACTGGCCACTTCTCTTACCAGAGCTAACCTGGAGGTCCTGGTCTTCCGCATGTCACTGGCCTGGCATGAGAGAGCTCAATCCAGAGCAGGACATGCCTATCGTCCTGTACTGCAGGGTTTTCATATCTTGTGCAGGTTCCAAGCTGGTGCCCTCTCCTGTGCCTGCAAAAGGCTTTGCACGTGTGTCCCACTTGCATCTAACGCAAGCACTGAGACGCACAGAGGTGCATGACCCTGTCCAGAGAACGTGCCTGCCCCAGCCCCAGTTGCACTCCAGGCCTCCTCATGTGCTCGTGCTGTCCAGGTGCCAGAAGGTGGCTCCCAATGGCTCTGCCCTAGTGCAAAAATCCACCTGTAATTTGTCATTTAGGATAATTTTCCCCCGAGTGCATCTAAAATAATTGTGAATCATTGCTACAGGTAATTAACGTATTTTTGTTAGTTGCTTTTGTTTGTTTGTTTGTTACAGCATTAAATGCTAAGTGATTACAATTGCTTGGTGAAAATCTGCTGCGTTTCATGTTCCCATCCTTCCTGCTGGCCTGTCTCTCCGTACCTGATGTAACACAGATTTCTCTGCCCTTAATTAAATATTGGGGGGGGGAACCACTCCAGCGCCTCTGGAATCAAGAGTCCCTGGTTGCTGGTTGCTGCACAGGTGGAGATGAAGGTGGTTTGCAGGTCCAAGGGGGATTCACAGAAGTTGAAGGCAGAAAATCCTGACATGCATGCTGCCCAGCATGGACTGTGGGGCTGTCTCATTGCTCGGTTCCCATCTGGTAGGCTGTGCTCATGTCGTGTCTTCATCCTTTCCCACACACTAAAACTGGAAACTTTTCTTTCTGAGAGATTTTTTGGGTTTTTTTCCCCCCAGCTGGCTACCTCCCAAATTTGTCCCCATCTGAGAACAGGCTGTAACAGCACTCGTCTCAGTCTTACACCCAAAACCAAGGGGTTGCAGACCAGCAGGTGTTGCAGCATCAAGCAGAGGGCATTCAGTAAAGGCAGAGAGTCCCTGGCTCCTCTTCTGATGCCCCTGAAGGGGTGAAAGGTGTCGAGAGAGCTGGGGAGCAAAGCGAGCCCCAAGCTGCTGCAATTTCCTCGTGAGTCACATCTGCCTTCCCTTCTACCCCAAAGCTTGGGCATTTCTGCTCCTTGCTCTGATGCCCTTTTGCGGGGTAGAGGAGCAGGAATTTAGGAACAAACTCCAGAGCTGCTGGCCTTTCCATTTTCCAGCCTGCTGTACCAAGATTGATACCAAGCTGTGATACCAACCTGCCATACTAACATCTCTGGCACGTGCAGCATGTGTACGTCCCGCTGGTGGTATTGCTACCCCATCTTTAAACTAGCATCCAGTGCAAAACTGCCACAGAAGCTGGTGACAGAGTCTGAAGAGGGACCAGCCAGCCGCCAGGGATGTGTGTGGCTGGAACACTGCCTTCAGCTGCCATTGCTGGAAATAGCTCAGTTATAAAGAGGCCGTTTTACTACTGTGCAGGTGATATGTGAAATATGTTGGTAGCAATCAGTCCAGGGAGATCCATGGCAAGGAAAGGAGTGTTATTAATAAGAAAACAAATCAGCACCTAGAAGCAGAACAAACAGGCAGCACAGAGGGACCCAGACCACCAGGGATGCTGGATCGCAAACAAAACCCTTCTACATGCTTGGAAGCAAAGATTGAGGCTGTATGCAGAGCTGGCCACCAGGGGTAAAGACGGGAAAATGAAGGTATTACTACCTCAGTAGGGAAAACCAGAAATGAGTCAGAGACAGGATTAATGCTTGAATCACTGGAACTGGTCCTAGAAGTACTTGATGAATACGGGGACACAGACAAAGCCTGGTTTTCCTTACCTGGAATCGAAATCTGCAAGAGAGGACAGACCCTTCCACCCCCAGACAGTTACCTGACATGCCACACTCTTGAGCTAATCGATTTTCCTAATGAGATACGAGTTGTTTGTTTGTGTGACAAACGATTCACCCGAGGGGCTGCTGGGAGAGGTGGGGGTAGGATGGAGCAGACCGATGCCAGCCCCGGCGTGGGATGAGTGTGTGCTCCTGCCGCACAGCCCCCAGCACCAGGAGGAGTCAGAGCAAGTGAAGGTGGGTCATGTTATCAGAAAAAACTCAGGCTGGCTCATTTGGCCCTGCTGTCCCTCTGTGGAGAGCAGGCAGCATGTGTGCACTGCTGGTTTGCTGCAACGTGAAACAAGTGAGGGTGTTTTCCCTTTATTTTGTGCAAGGAAACTTGTTGATTCATACAGCAGCATGCCAGGGGCTTGCAGAGGGATGTTCACCATGTCTCAGGTGCAGAGCTTTTATTTCTTGAAACCGCCCCCATAGATGCTCTTGGGCACCTGGGCACACCCAGCATGAGTAGTGTGGCAGCCACTGTGAAGTGAGGAATGTGTCGTATATTTGACCCATAAATGATGGTTCTTAGAACGGTTAACAAGGTGATTTCCAGTGCTGCCTGGCTTGGTCTTTGCAGCGCTCCCCGCCCCGGGGACAGGCGGTGGCCCAGAGGGGTGGCTGCAGTGGGGAGAGCTCTGGGCAACCAGCACGGGTGCAAGGAGAGCACCTTGAGCTTTGCAGGCAGCTCACAAAAAACAGAGGCACCCAAGTCTGCTTGTAAAACAGTGGGGAACGGGTACGAGGATGGCAGTAAGTACAGCCTGGGGGAGACACTAAAGCAGTTTTCACAGAGCTTGGTTTCCAGCTGGACAGCTGGAGGGAGACTCAGCCGGGTGCTGGGGAGAAGGGCTGGTTTCCCATGCACTGGGACGGGGCTGAGAGCGGGGTCCAGCTTTGTGCTGGTGGGATCTGACGAGTCATGGGATGCTCCTTGTCCAGACGCATCCCTCTGATCTCTGCTCCTTCCCTCCTCTGCAGCCTGCCAGCTGGGATTTTACAAGTCAGCCCCTGGGGACCAGCTGTGCGCAAAGTGCCCCTTGCACAGCCATTCGGAGAGCCGGGCGGCCCGTGTGTGCCACTGCGACAGCAGCTTCTACAGGGCGGTACAGGACCCCCCGTCAGCTGCCTGCACGCGTGAGTACCCCAGCTGACTGGATGCCCATCCGCGCTGCGGCAGGGCAGGCGTCATGTCCTCAGACCACAGATGCTCCCCGGCTGAGGTCAGCATGTGCCCTTCCCTCCGCACATGCTGCCCAAGGTGCCATAGCAGCCTTCCAACCTCAGGTCTCCCTTTGGTGCATGAGCTGAGACCCCCTAAGCTGCATTCCCTCACTGCCCTCTGTCTCGTCATCATCCTCCTGCTCTTCAAACACCCCTGGCCACAGCCTGCTCCCCTCCTGGGGCTCTCTCCTGCCTCAGAGCAGAAGAGACCATGGCTCTGCCAGCAAGCTTGCCTGCTCACACACCAGCCAACACGCCAGTCACTTGCTGAGTGCTTTCCTTTGCAGATATGCCCAGGGTGGTCAGACCCCTGGGGGGCCATGAGGCAGCACAAGCGTTGCTGTGCTCTCCTGCACTGTGGGTGGATGGCGACACTAGGGGTTGTCATATGGTTTCAGCTCAGCTGTCTGCAAGAGGCTGCTTTGAGGGGCCTGGTGCTATTAAAAGGGGACAAGAACAACCCAGGAGGAGTGCTCCTCTCTGTGATTGGTCCAGGAGGGCAGAAAGGTGTGGGGCTGCTAGCTGAAGCCTGGGTGAAAGGCAGGTCAGCAACATCTGACTTGTGTTTCCCTAGGAGATATCCACCCAAGATTGTTAATCTCCCCAGGGAATGTGAGTTCACCCTTCCCTTTAGATGAGCACATCCTGCTCTCTGCTGTCCATCAACTCCTTGGCTTTCCCCCAAAAGCTTCGTGCAATCCCCATTGCTTTCTCCTTCCCCCAGAACAAACATCAGTACTTGCCTGCCTGGCATTTGGCATCCTGATCCAGAGCATCTTACCTCCATGGCATTTCATCCTGAGACCTGTCTGTGTCTTTACTGTCTTCTGTTTGGAGCATTCCCCCCCCTGGGCAGCTCTATTCCCTGTAGCATCATTTGTACATGCAGGTGGTACACGCTGCCAACGTGCATGTCTGTTGGTCCGATGCTCTGCCAGTCCCAACACACTTCAGCAGCCTCGGCTCTGCCTGTACCTCTGCTTCTTTTCCAGGCCCCCCCTCTGCTCCTGTGAACCTGATCTCCAGTGTAAATGGCACCTCGGTGACACTGGAGTGGGGCCCGCCCCTGGACAAGGGGGGACGCGCTGACATCGTGTACAACGTGGTCTGCAGGCGCTGCACAGGGGATGCTGGCCAGTGCGAGGCATGCGGCAGTGGGATCCGCTTCGTGCCCCAGCAGATGAGCCTGGTGCAGGGAGCGCTGACGGTGACCAACCTCCTGGCCCACACCAACTACTCCTTTTGGGTGGAGGCCGTCAACGGTGTCTCTGACCTCAGCCTGGAGTCCAGGAGAGCTGCAGTCGCCAATATCACAACAAACCAGGCAGGTAGGAGGAGCAGACACACCCCCTCTCAGGCTTTGCCTGTGTGGGTGATGCTGATGTTGCTTCAATGTTGCCCCAGCCGGCATGTGCAGGAGGCAGAACCTGCACTAGCAGCCAAGGGCTGGTTTTGGTGGTGGGCATAGGACCCCCAGGAGATGGGACCCCTATCCTCTCTGCTGCCGGAGGTGCGTTAAGGGAGCCAGGGTGGGCTGGAGACAAGCTGCTGCCCAAGGCAACTTACCCTTCTCTGGTTCATGATATCCTTTTTCATCCTTTCCCTCCACATCAGCCTGCACCTGCTGGTGGAGGTTCCTTTTCTGCAGGAGACAGGGGACACGGAGAATGCTTGTTTATTGACAGGAACACTAAGTGGAGCATGGATCTTTCAGGCTGTTCCTCCAACCTTCTGTCCCTTCCCAAAGAGCCAAGCAGCAGTTCATGCTCTGCTCTTAGCTCACAGCAATGCCAGGCCCTCGCAGGTGACAGCCACGTTTGCTGGGAAAAGCCTCTCCCATGCATGTCTCATCTCTGCAAATCCCTTGCTGTGAAATGCTCTTTCCCCAGGAAATACTTCTGAGCAATGCTCTAGCCCAGGTGGGCCAGGACCTTGCTCCAGGATCACCTGGGCATCTCCCTAGAGCAGAGCCCAGCTAAGTCCCTTGCACATGGAGCACGCTGTAGGCAGGGGGGACAGGGCAGGGACTGACCCTACCTCTTAATCCTCCCAGTTGGAAATGAGCCCGCAGGAACTCCGCATGATGTTGAGCCCTTCTGCTCTCATGGTGGTGGTGCCAGCAGGAGAAACCCGGGGAGTCTCGCTGGGTTAGCTCATGGCTGGCATGAGAACAAGGCGCTTTTGTTACTCACGCCTGCCCATAGCAATTCTTCACCCCTCTGCCGAGCCCGTGTGGAAATGTCTCAGTCCTGCTGGCTCGCTCCTTTATGATCCCTCCAAGTGCTGACAAGCAGCATTGGCGTGATGTCTCGGAGTGGGATGCTCTTGGGAAGTGATGAATATTCCCATTTCAACCTATTTGCTGGAAAGTGGATCCTGAGCAGGTGCTGTGAAACCAACAGGGCCGGGAATTTGGTAGTGACTTAAGTTTAGCTGCCGTGCCTGCGCGGTGCTTCAGCTGCTGCACATCACAGAGCATCCCTGCTCGCCAGGAGGGGCTGAGGGACCCCTGCTGCACTGCACGGGGTGGCTTGCCCATGCTGGATGCTGGTCACTCTTGTCCTCCCAGCCCCAGGTGGCTGAGCAAGGCAGGGGCAGGTGCAGCAGAGATGCCCTGGGGCTGTTTGGAGAGATGGTGCTGCATGTGCCTGCAGGGTTTAGCTGATTTCCTCCATCCCACCCAGTCTCAGCTCCCTGGGGTTCTGTGTCCCAGCAGTGACTTCTGATTCTCCAAGGAGGCAGCCTGAAGATGAAGTGAGCTAAAACTGCTGCCTTTCAGTCCCTGGGTGCCCCACTGCTGCTGCAACCCCTGCAGCCTCTTTTGGTCTCTGTGCTGCTCCAGCTGTCTCCTGAGCTGCAGCCACAGCAGACAGCAGCTACGTCTTCCCCAGAGCTGCCACATCCCATCTTTCCTCAGGCAGCTGGGGTCATAAGGAGTGCCTGACCCCTTACCATGAGTTGGACCCAATGGCTGGCACTCTTTGGCATCCTTCCAGGGTGGATTTTCCCAGTGGGAAAAGTGATCTGTGAGTTGGCTCTTCCAGCCATGGCAACTCCAATTTGTACATGGCAAGTTCAAGGACAGATTAACGGGCTCCCAACCCAGACCTCAGCAGATGACAGGTATCTCAGGGCAGGAGAGCATCCCCAGGGCACCTTTACACTGATGCTCAGCCCCTGATCACCCCTCTGGGCTTTTGTCATCCCCCCTTCTTTCCCTGTCCCTCTCCCCCTTCCCTAGGTGGGGAAGGAGGGGTCAGGGTCCTACCAGGGATCTCCATGACCTTCAGCCCCACAGCCCTCTCTCCTTTCTGGCTCCAGATCACAGTGAAGCACCAGTGTCCCCTCCTGCCTGTGCTGGGACAGTGCTCTCTGTCATGCCCTTGGATCCTGCTCGCTCCACGGGAAAGAGATCAAGGCAACTGAAGTGAAATAGAGCCCGTTTGCAAGCCTCTCTCCCATCCTTCAGAGCACTCATTTCCACATGGCTTTAATTATAACAGAAACATGGTTTAAAACAGGGGTCCTGCATGGGGCTCCAGTTCCACCCTTCCCTGCTGCTGTCCTGCTGCCCTCATCCATGTAGGACCCCCACCAGCAGGCACCTAACATGCTGCGCTCTGCATCCCCAGCCCCGTCTCAGGTGGTGGTGGTCCGCCAGGAGAGCACAGGCCAGAACAGCGTTACCTTGTTGTGGCAAGAGCCAGACCAGCCCAACGGCATCATCCTGGAGTATGAGATCAAGTACTACGAGAAGGTAATGCTGTGCTTGCTGCCTCAAAGTGGTCCCAGCATGGTGGATTTGTACAGGGGCACGGCTCAGTTTAAATCCTGCTGATCAAATTGCTGCTATCAGTCAGCACAAAGGACTATTTTGGAAGACTTTGTGGTTGCTGTGCTGATGCAGCAAGGTTTTTGGTGTTGCTTTTCCCCAGGACAAGGAAATGCAGAGCTATTCGACTCTGAAATCCAAGGGTACCACTGCCACCATCTCTGGGCTCAAGCCTGCAACCCGCTACATTTTCCAGGTTCGGGCTCGCACCTCTGCTGGCTGCGGGAGGTTCAGTCAGACTGTGGAGGTGGAAACAGGGAAGCCAGGTGAGCACGTGCAGTTGTGGGATGTGGGAAGTGTGGGGCAGGAAGCACAAGGGATGGTGATGCCCTTTTCTGTGGCCATTGTTCCTCTGCCACATGGGGAGGGAGGATGGAGGCATATCTCCTGGGGTTTCAGCCTGCAAGGCTTGCTTGAGATAGCCCTCCTGAGATGTGCTTATACAGATGTGCTTATACATTAGAGAGAGTATGGAGGAAGGACATAGCAGTTAGGGCAGGGAAGACCTGCTGAGGTCCTGAGGCTCACAGCTCTTCTCTGTGCTGGTTTGCTGTATCACCATGGCTTTCCCATATCTGTGCTTGGTTTCCCCATGTGTAAATGGCCTCTGTACCCTGGGACAGCCCCAAAGCTGGGGCTGGATGGGGAATGGTGCTTTATCTTTGAAGAACATGACCCCAGTGGGGTAAGTGAGTTTCTGAGCACAGCAGAGCGCTCCTCACTTTAGCTCACCTCCTTCTTACCCTGCTTCTTCTAGTCTCTCTCCGGTACGACACGATGACGATTGTCTGGATCTGCCTGACACTCATCACTGGCCTTGTCGCGTTGCTGGTGGTCCTGATCTGCAAGAAGAGGTAAGTGCTTTCTGGTGGTCAGTGCAGCTTGTCACCAAGCAGGACAGGAGGGATGGGAGAACTTGAGCACAACTTCTCTCATTTTGTCCAGAGCATCCATAGGTCAGGGGTTAATAAGCAACCAAGAAAAATCATTTAGAAGTCACCATGCCTCCACCTTCCCTAAGGCAAAGCCAGTGTCCAGACCTTCTCCTCCTGCCAGCAGGCTGAATAGCAACAGCAATAGCGATAGCAATACTAATAGCAACATTTAGCAATACCTGTACCAGTACCACTACCAGTACGAGGGCTGACTGGGTGGGCTAGGGGGTAGGTCAGGTGTCAAAAGAGCTCTTCTTCATCAGAAAGGTCTAAGGGGGGCTGTGTGCTGCTACACAGGCATGCCTGCTGAGCCAGGCATGTGGAGCACACATGCCACTGCCCAGGGGAGACAAAAGGGCTGCAGCTTTTAGCACTGCCAAGCCCTGGAGAGCACCTGGAAAGCACCTTGCTCCAGGCCAAAGTGTGAGTCCATCAAGGCACAGGGATGCAGCTGGTGGAGGGCCACGTGTTAGCTCCAGCTCCTCATGGGCTGCCTGCAGCCCTGGCATGCACTGCCCTCCACCCTGTCGTAGGGCTGCTTGTGCGAGTGAGGGACTGGAACACCTCTTCTGACCTTTGTGTCCCCGTGGCAGGCACTGTGGGTACAGCAAGGCTTTCCAAGACTCGGATGAGGAGAAGATGCATTATCAGAACGGGCAAGGTAGGACCCTCCCTGCTGCTGCCCCTGGGGGGTGAAGGACCTCAGCCATGTGGATGGGCAGGGACCTGGACCATTACCCCCTAGCACTGCTGTGGTTTAGAGGGAAGGGGGTTGGCCACTGACTGCTTCTGGGGACGTGCCTAGGAGAGCTGACTGGGGGCTCTGATCCCAGGGACATCCTGGTAATAGGGTTGAAGGGCTGCACCATGTGAGATGGGACTGCAGCATGTTCATCCCAGATAGAAGGAGGCTGGAAGAGTGGAAAATTCATGACGGGCGAGTAGTAGGGCATTGATGGAGGGGGACAATCACATGGAGGACAGTAAGGTCCTGGAGTGCTCTGAGGACACCACTGTGCCAAAGAGTGCATTTGGCTTTCTTGGACCTGCAACCTCTGTGGCTCCTCAGCATGTGAACCCAAGAAGTCCAACCACTGCCCATCCTCTGCCTGGCTGCTGGGTACCCCTACTTCTTGGCAGGGCTGCCTGAAAGAGCTTCTCTCCTCTCTCCCCTTTGAAACCTCACAGTGAAGTTCCCTGAGTCCAAGTTCTATGTGGACCCCCACACCTATGAGGACCCCTGCCAAGCTGTGCATGAGTTCACCCGTGAAATCGAGGCCTCCCGGATCAAGATTGAGAAGGTCATTGGGTCTGGTGAGTCCCCAGGCATGAAATAAACTCTTTGAAGGCAGCCTGATGCAGAGGGTTGCTGCTCAGCAGCTGTGGCACCGATGGCTCAGGCTGACACAGCAGATGGCTCAGCCTGTCCTGCGTGGGTGCTTCAATGTGACCACCCTGCTTTCAAACCTTGGACTAAGCATCTGGGGTGACAAAATGCAAATGAAATTGCAAGCAAAACGGTAAGTTTTCAGGACAAAAGGGATTTTTTTGCATAGGAATAAGGGCTTGCAGGGACGCACAGGGCAGAGACAGAGCTGGAACTTCACCAGCAGCATCTCAAGGGCTTACCCCAGCACAGCCTTAGGAAGTCTGGCTGAGAGACATCCCTGCTGCTCTAAGAGACTCCCAAATTTGTTCATTAAAAGAGGTAAAGCAAGTGCTAGTGTAATTGCTACTCTTGGCCCATCGCCTTCAGTAAAAGGTATCAGAGAGAGGTGGTTTCTGATATTTCTTCCCAGTTCCCAGAGGTGGCACTGGAAGCTAGAGGTGGGCAATACTTTCTGTACTCGGAGGCAGTGAGGCACGAAGACCCCAGGAGCCCTGAGGGGCTGGAGTATTCTGTAAGCATGCCAGCAGACTGGTTGATCTGTGGTGCTGGTGGGTCAGTGCAAAAAGCTGAGGAGCTCCCCATGCCCTCACCTTCCTTTGACTTGCAGGAGAGTCCGGAGAGGTGTGCTACGGCCGTCTGAAGCTGCCAGGGAAGAGGGAGATTCCCGTGGCCATCAAGGCACTGAAAGCAGGCTACACAGAGAAGCAGAGGCGGGACTTCCTGAGCGAAGCCAGCATCATGGCGCAGTTTGACCACCCCAACGTCATCCATCTGGAGGGGGTGGTGACCAGGAGTATGTAGCTGGTGGGGATGGGACCCTACGGTGGGGCAGAGCTGGGACGCATCTCCCTGTGGGCACCCTGGGAGATGGAGGTCAGGGATCACTTTGGGTGCACTCTGTCCTTCGTCTGCCCTGGTTGCTCGCTTGTCAGATGTCCATTTACCCGTGGACCTGTTACTCCATCCCACCCCTTTGCCTTATCTTACAGGACAAACTTTCCCTGCAGCAGTTCTCCACCTTGCTCCTCAGTGCGCCCCAGGTCAGGGTTATTGGTTTAGGAGATGTCCTACCCATTAGCATTTATTTTAAAGGCTGCCTGTACTGAATCATAATTTGAAGTCTTCCTTCAAAAAGGCACATTCTGATGCAAAGTGTTATGCTAATAGCATGCAAATTTCAGCGAAGCTGACCTAGCCACATCAATAGCACCTTGGAGGGAGGGGTAGGTGTCAGGGTTATTGCCACATTCCCACCGTTGTGCTGGTCCTGTGCGGTGCAGGGGTGAGACCACTCTGTGGGGCTGCAGGATACCCTTGTGCCTGGCTTGATTCATGTCTCCCAGTAAAAGCCTGGCACTGGGCTTCCCAGAGGAAGGTGACTTCTCTGCTAACTTGATCTCCCTTGTCTTCTGCAGGCAAATTGGTAATGATTGTTACTGAATACATGGAGAATGGCTCGCTAGACACCTTTCTCAGGGTAAGGAGCTCTTTTGTATTTTTATTCATTGCACATCCCCCTGGGCTGAGTGACTGGAGGAGAGGCTGGTTCCTGCTCCTCAGCCTCACGGCCACTGTGACCCCTGCACGACAGTGGTGTGCTCTGGGCTCTCACCTCTCCAGCAGACATCAGCTCTAGGGCACCGTGGCCGGCTCCCCAGAGTGGCACTGGAAAGGCAGGGGCACCTTCCTGAGTGGTGTGTCAGAGGTGCTGGGAGGGCAGGAGGTTGGCTGGGGGAACAAAGAGAGGCACTGGGGTTAGAGGAGGTACTAAGCCAAAGATGAGACATACTATGGGCTTTGTTTAATGAGAGCAGTATCAACAGCATGCTGGTGAAAATCGTAATGAACTCTGGGTTATTTCCTCTCCAGAAACACGATGGGCAGTTCACCATCATCCAACTGGTGGGCATGTTGCGTGGCATCGGAGCGGGTATGAGGTATCTGTCTGACCTGGGCTACGTGCACCGGGACCTGGCTGCACGCAACATCCTGGTGAACAGCAACCTGGTATGCAAAGTGTCTGACTTTGGCCTCTCCCGCATCCTGGAGGATGACCCTGATGCTGCGTACACCACCACGGTGCGTGGCTCCTAGTGTTGCAGTCTTGCTCATCCCTACTCACAGTGATTGCCCCAGGCCACTGACAGGTGGAAAAGTTAGACACTCTCAAGTCAAGGTAGGCAGGGCAGACATGGAGATAGGCACCTCGCTGCAGGTATCTGGACCAAGATCATGAACCCAAAGAACTTCTGAGCCTTAATGCATTGTCCTTCATACAGGGACATCCCAGAATGGAAGCGTGCAGTGAACAAAGAGAAGTAGGGTGGGAGAGCAGGGAGCTATCAAACTTCCCCAGCCAACAGCTCCTGTGGTCACACATGGTCCACCATACAGGGATGCTCCCATGTCCCTGTTGGAGTCATTCCCTAGACTGCTGTCATGGCTTAACCCCAAGTGGCAACCAGGACCATGCAGATGTTAACTCACCGCCCCCCCCTCAGTGGGATAGGAGAGGAGAATCAGAAAAAAAAGAAACCTCGTGCGTTGAGTTAAAGACAGTTTAGTAGAACAGTAATGGAAGTAGAAGATAATAATAACAATAATGATAAAAGAATATACAAAATGAGTGATGCAATTGTTCACCACCCAATTACCAATTGTCCAGCCTGTCCTGAGCAGCAATCATGGATTCCTGCCCCCTGACCAACCCCCACTTATATACTGAACACGGTGTCTATGGCATGGAATATTCCTCTGGCCAGCTTGTCCTGCCTATGCTCCCTTTCAGCTTCTATGGGGAGCTGAAAAAGTCCTTGACTTAATATAAGCATTACCTAGCAACAACTAAAACAATATGTGTTATCAACATTATTCTCATACTAAATCCAAAACACAGAGGCTACTAGGAATATTAACTCTATCCTAGCTGAAACAAGGGCAACTGTGTAGCTCAATCCAGTCTTTCAGTTGTCCTAGGGCCATTGGTCACTGTTATAGTACACTTTTCAGTAGCGTGGCCACACACTAGCTTTTCCTCGTGACTCTGCCTCATTCAGGGGGTGTAAAGGGTGGGAATTGGTTTTGCAACCTAGATGATTTTGGTTTACAGTAGGACAATTTTGTCTGTGAAGTCATTTTAAGATTTTCTGGCCATTCTGACAGCTCTGGAGCTTGATGTACTCCTCCACTGGAGGTCATCAGAGGGGAAATTAAATACATTGAGGGAATGTGCTCTTTTTGCCCTTCTCTGACCATGAAAAGAATTAGTGTGCTCCGCAGGAACACCTCTGGTGGGGCAAATGTCGATAGTCATTTCTTAATGGAGGCCAGATTGGAGGTGCAGCTGACGAGTTTGAGCATCACTTTTCAGAACGACTGGGACTAGAGAAGCAGAAAGAGCTTCAGGCTTTTTTGGGATAGTTCACGGTACTGCAGAGCAGGGCCCACAGCTGTTGCAGTTCTGAGGGATGAGTGCACAGTGACCCAGCCTGGAGAACACGGTCTTCATGCTGTTGGCTTGGCTTCAGCCAAGTGGTGACGTGAGAGTGAGTGTGTCCTGTGTGTGTCTTTGTGTTCAGCTGCTCCCTTTGGTTTCTCAAGGAATAACTTGGTATTTCAGATCCTTTAATTTTAGGGAAGGTTCCTGCTGCTTGGTTCAAGTACAGCATCTTCTGCATCTTGACTTTGCGATTCTCAGAGGAAGGGTAAGACGGGGCTCAACATCAGCTAGGCAGCCCATCTTCTTGTCCATGGCCTACAGACACACACATAGCCTGGTCTTCCTCCCACCAAGTCAGTCTGTGAGCTTTCCCCCAGTGATTTTAATACTTGCAAAAACATTTCCAGAGACAGTATGTCAGTGACCATACTGGGTCAGGAAGGTGACCTGAGTGACCAGAGTCCCTGTACTGACCTACCTGCTGACCTTTCCAATCCTGCCCGGTTTCTAGAGGCACTGCATGTCCTCAGTGTGAAGGCAAACAGGGAGGTCACTGGAGGATCGAGCAGCCACTGGCAAGCAGAGGCTTCGAGGTATCTTGGCACAGTGAAACTCGGTAGAACTGGTTGCTCTGGAGGAAGAATAGGTGCATTGTTTGGATAGAGCTGAACCACAAGGATGCAGTGACAGGATCAGAAACACGAGATCTCTGGTGAGGTCTCAGTCAGGGTATCCTGAAAATGATGATGTTCTCTTGTTCAGAAACTTGTGATAAAATAGTATCCTGTGTTCCTCCTCTGTTGCCCTTGACCTGCTCAGGAGATGCCTTCCCAAAAGGAACTCTCACAAAGGACGCATCATTCATCTTCAGTCCCCATCAAGAGTGTGCCAGAGTAGGCACAGAATAGACTTGGCTGGGTGGAAGCAACTCTCCCTAGACAGGGATACCTGAAAGGCATTCCCAGGCATATCACACGTGCTCCACCTGCTCTGGGAAACTCACCCTACATTCCCAGTATGATGGCTTTCCTCTTCAAATGGCTGGCAACCACATTTCCAGCTTAAATGTATTCTTAGCCCATTTATTGCTGATTTTATTTCAGCATGGTTCTTTAATTCAACAAGTCCTCCTCTTCAGTGCTTGCCTGCCAACACAGTAATGGACAGGGAGCACATGTCATAGCTCTCCTTGTCTGCTCAAGTCAGGCTGTCTGTCTGCGCCCATGGTCATCTCCATGCCTTTGTGCTCTGGTAGCCCTCAGCTCTACGTCATCACTTTGAATTCCTCTCTCTTGAACACTGAGGGCCAGAACTGTGCATGAAGAAGACCTTGTAAAACAGCACAGCTTTCTCCTTGCTCTATTGGAAATACCTAGAAGTCATCCTTCAGGAACACCTCTAGGCTTATCTTGTGCAGATTGCCTCCTCAGTCCTTTCCAGAAGATGCCATCCCAGCGTATCACTTGTGTAATCTGCTGTCCCAGCTGCAGGCAGGTAGGGATGCCTGAGCCCTGCATGCTCTGAGTCTCCACTGTTGCTCACTTTTTCAGGGGGGGAAGATCCCCATTCGCTGGACGGCTCCAGAGGCCATCGCATACCGCAAGTTCTCCTCGGCCAGTGATGTGTGGAGCTATGGCATCGTCATGTGGGAGGTGCTGGCCTACGGCGAGCGCCCATACTGGAACATGACCAACCGGGATGTGAGTGGATTTGGAGCAGTGTGGTGGTGGCAAGCCTGCCTCTCCTCCTGTCCTCACCCAAGCCAGTCTAGCAGGGGGGGATGGGGAAAACGGACCCAAAGAGCAGCCCTTACCTCTCCTCACATCCCCGGAGGGCTGTGCACAGTGTGCTTGTCCCCTCAGTGGGGACATCAGTGTGTTGCCTATAATTTCACCATGCAGCACCATGACTCCTGGCTGCACCTGGTTGTGTGCCCTATGGGTCTCCCCATCCTTGTCTGCTGCTTTGTACAAGCCTTTCTGCTGGCTGAAGAGCTTCAGCATGTGTTGTGCCACCTTTCCCATTCCCTGGTAGGAGTCAGGGCTTCCCTAGGATCACTGCAGCCCCTCTGTATTAGCCTACCAGTCCCTCCTGCACCCAGTGCTGGGGGCCCATCCGTTCCACTGCCCACGCGAGGCTGCTGAGAGCCCCAGGCTTGCACCACCTGGCAGTAGGCTTTGGGCTTGTCAGTTAAGGGGAGCCACCCTTACCTCAAGGGTAGCATAAAACCTATAGGAAAATGTAGGTTATGTTCCTGAGTACAACCTGGAAGGAAAATTTCCAAAAGGAGGCAATAAAATGAATATTTTGACTCTGCAGAACCACAGGACTCCTTTTTTTTACCTACGGGGACTATAAACCTATCTGCCTTCTCCATGCTCTGGGAGTTCTGAGAGTCCCCTCTCTACCTAGTGTTTTTATTATTTTAGAAAGCGGCTTTGGTGACAACAGGGCAATGATGCAGTGGTTTACACTAGCTCCTCTGCACAGTTCCTTTGAGCAGGGTTTCCTCCAGCCTTGCTGAGCAGTGGCAAGCCCTGGTTGTAGAACAACTGAATGGGAGCGCAGCTCTAGTGGCTTGTCTGCTGGAGGGAAGCTGCAATATATTAGGCCTGTTGGGCCACTTAATAAATCTGCTGTCATAGCAGTGATTTCTTGCATGTGTATGGTACCCAGCCTGCTTCCAGCTGTCCACAGAGACAGAACACAGCTCGCTGGCAATGAACTTGTCATTTAGCATGAATCTTGTGCACACCCTTTGCTTCCCCATCTGATGGCCCCAGCAGCTCACACACCAGGGATCTTCCCTGTGTGCTGCCGTCTGGGGTGCTCCATGTTGGGTGGGAGTGCAGCTTCACCTCGGTGTGTGACTTCCTTCCAGGTCATTAACTCGGTGGAGGAAGGCTACCGCCTGCCTGCCCCCATGGGATGCCCCACAGCTCTGCACCAGCTCATGCTGGATTGCTGGCAGAAGGACCGCAGCGAGAGGCCACGCTTCTCCCAGATTGTGGGCATCCTGGACAAGCTCATCCGCAACCCTGACAACTTGAAGTGCACAGCCACCGTGAACCGGTAAGGGCTGCCTGAGCCACTGCGATGAGAAGGGGCTGACAGCTGATGCTGGGCAAAGCATGTGGGTTGCAGCAAATAAGGGATATTTCTGTCCAACTCGAGCAGCAGTGGCTTCCCTGCAACCCTGGACATGTGTAGGGCCCATGTGGCAGGCAGTGGGAAGCATCCTGTATTTCACTGCCTTGCCCCCACCGTGGCATCCCCATGCCAAGCTCTGTTCAAGCATGTGCAGCAGTGCCCATGCAGTGGAGTGCCTGCTTTTACCAGTCTTTGAGGGCTCTCTCTGTCCTGCCCTCCCCTGCAGGGTGACAGACTCTTTGAGGTGGATCTCACAGCCTGGCCACCTACGACCATCACCTCCTGGGCTAACCCCTTCTGTCCTGCTCCCAGGTTCACCCAAACACCCTTCAACAGGGGTCTCCTGGACCTGGCCAGCTGTCTGACAGTGGAGGACTGGCTGGACTCCATCCGGCTGGGGCACTACCGGGACAACTTTGCCATGGCAGGGTACTCCTCCCTGGGCATGGTGATGCGCATGAACATCGAGTGAGTACCAGAGAAAAAACAGCACCAGTTGGGTTTCCCTGCACCATCCCACTAGCCCTGAACAGTGATGGTCCTGCCTTGGCTTGCTCAATCTAGTTGGTCCATGATGCCAGAGACACACCCCTAAGGAAATGGTGTTGAGATCTTGGACAATGTCCAAGGCTGTGCTGACCTTTGAGAGAAGGTGTGGGAGCTGTACTGAGAGGGTGTGAGTACCAAGTCACCTCTGGTGCTCTGTGGTGGTTCTCCAATATCATCATAGGTTCCTGGGTAATTTGGGTTGTAAAGTGCTTCAGGAAGTCATATAATCCAGCCTCCTGGTCAAAGCAGAGTCAGATATGAAGTTGTTGTTTTCTTGCACTTGTCACCTTTTTTTCCCCTGCAAAGGGCATGCCTGGACTAGAGTGTGGCTGCACCATACTGCGCAGCTTCTCTGGGATCACTGGGAAACAAACGGAGCTGGGGGGCACCTCAGAACTTCTTCAGACCCCAACACATTGGACTGGCTCCCTGCAGCGGGGCAGAGAGGTACCATCCAGGGCCTCAGTGTGAGAGGAAAGTCATAGCCAAGTGACTAAGGCTGGGTTAAGTAAGGAGGGCTGGGAAAGATGTGTCCCACCACCCATCCTCCTCCTGCTGTAAGGAGCTTGCTCCGCCACCTGTTTAGAGGGTCTTCAAGGTGGCTTGATGGTCCAAGTGGTACCAGAAAAGATGGCAACCAAACCTGCTCCTACCCTGGGCTAACCCTTTGCTGTTAGCATTAGTGCCAGGCCTGGTAACAACCTCTCCTGCCTCTGAGGAGACTTGTTCCCTGTCAAAAGGCATGGGGCTGTCAGACGGTAGTTCCCATGACTGGGGAAGATGTGACAGTGCATGCCTTGGTCGAGATGGGGCAGGTAGAGAAAGAACCAGTAAAAGGGAAGATGGAGAGGTGCAGGCAGAGGCCTGTCATGTGCATTGATCGGGGGCTGCACTTGGGGCCTTTGCTGTGAGATTGAGCTGATACTGATCCTTGTTTCTCACGCAAATTGGGGAAGCTTTTGAGTGGAGAAGGCTCATCATCCATCCATCTTTCTGACTGGGTTATCCGAGGGCATCTCACTAAAACTGAATCCAATTTCAGAGCATCGATCTTGTCACCTACTAGCCTGTCAGGAGTGATCCCTGTCCTGCTCTTGCTCCCCCCGGGGCTGTCACAGCAGCCCTGTCAGGAGGATGTGCCAATTGAATGCCTGCCTCTCTGTCCCTGGGAGGAGGCCCATGGACCCTCAGCAGCAGCAGCCTTCTGCTGATGAGCAAGCAGAGAGGAGCCAGGTGTGTGGTCCTGGGCTCATCCATGGGGTACGCACATGGGAAGGAGCAGTGTCTCTCTGGGGCCCAGCACAGGTCCAGCCCATGGGCTGTCTGACAGTGTCATTGTTCTCCAGGGACGTTCGGAGTCTGGGCATCACCATGATGGGCCACCAGAAGAAGATCTTGAGCAGCATCCAGGCCATGCGGTCCCAGCTGCTGAACACAAATGGCCCCAGAAGGCATCTTTGATCATTTGCAGACCCACATCGGGCATTCCTTAACACTTACCCTGGCAAAGGGGCAGCAGGGTGGTGAGCAGGAAAAGGGGCACCAGACCAGGACCTGGAGCGCTGCCAGTACCTCTTCGATTACAATGTCAGTGGAAATGTGGCTTTCCAGATACCTCGGTGGTCCTGCTGCCTCCTTCCCCCATCTGAATGGGAGAGCCACCTTCCAAGTGGGCTAGGGACATGTCGTGCCTCACTCCATCCTCTACTGTGTCCCTGTGGGACTGGGGGTCCCCACACAACTATGCAGGACAGGTGGTAACCCCTTCACACAGCGGGATGGCCCCAGCTGCACCTGCAGATGGAGGGGTATCAGATGCAACAGCAATACCAGGAACAGTGGGACTGAGCCTTCCACGGCACGCAGCTCCTTTGGATCTGACAACTGGGGAGTTTGTTGGATCTCTGAACTGAGGAGGGATCCACAGGCGGCCACACAGCAGAGACAACCCTTCTCCCAGTACTTCCCAGTTCCAGTGTACTCCAGCCTGGACCTCCTGAACCATACCAGCCTGCAGGTGACTTCATGGTCCACCTCTACCAAGCCCAGGAAGGCAGGGGACAGAGTACAAGCTGGCAGTGCCAGAAAAGCCTGGGTCTGTGTGCAGAGGAGACCCCCCCTCAGCATGGAGGAGGGATGGCCAGGGTCTGCTATCTGGAGTGTCAAGAAGCCCCAGGGTGCTGCAGGACACTCTCCACCTCTTGAACCCACCAGCACTGCACCTCTCTGGAACCAGCACAGGCACCCCAGGGCAGCCCAGGCATGTTTCCTAGAGCCACAAACTCAAGTTTCTCCCCAGGCATCTTCTGTCCTCTGGCCTCCCCCAAAGCTGTACCAGAGCAGAGAGGAGTGGGAGAAACTGCTTCCATCTCACATGATGGAAGGACAGAGACACTTCTGCCAGACTCTGTTCTTTGTTCTTATATTGCCCTAGAGAAACCTCAGAGCTGTCCCCTTACCACACTACCTGCCTATGCCCAGGGCTGCCATGTCATCTGCAGAAGAAGGGTCTTGAGCAACATTTCCAGCTGCAATCACACAGTCCTGTGGCTGGTGACAGGGGCTCTGGGCAGAGAAGATCTTCAGCACTACCCAGCTGCTGAGCCTGGTGACTAGGCGGTTGGCCTTTCCTCCACAGCTCCTCCTCTCCTCCACAGGAGCCTCTCTTTTGGTGAGCTTGCCTGGTGTGGAGCAGTGGCCTCCAAAGACTTGTGGAACTGGTCTGAAAAGCAGAGCTGGCTGCAGAGAGGCAGATGTACTGGGGGTGGGGGGCAGGATGTGGGCTGGGAAGGTTTGTCTTGGGTGTAAATACAATTTTCTATGGGTTTGGGAACTATTTTACTGAAATACAACATTACGTACACAAAAATGGTCTCAAAGCACAGAAGCCTCAGTTGTGGGGCTGAACTCACTGCAAAAAAATTTTCNTGGGGGGTGGGGGACTGCTGGAGAAGGAGAAGTGCTGGAGGGGATCCACACTGACTGCCGGGGACCAGCCTGGACCACAGCATCCCATCCTTGGCACTGGCACAGTAAATCCAGCATCACTCAGATGCAGGTACTGGTAGGATCTGGCCTGAGGTCTGTTCTTCCCAGTGCTGTTTGGGCACAAGGCGGGTGGGGGGAGGGTTAAAGCCATTTCTCAGCTGCAATAATCCTGGCTAAACTGGCCTTTCTGGGGCTGGCTTAGCTTTCCATCCAGGGCGCTTACATCCTGATGGATTCTCTGACTGTGGCGGGCACTTTACTTCTTCCTATGGAAGCTCTTTTAATGGGGGACAGATGCAATGTGTTGTTTAATTTGTATTGCACTCTGTGTCCTGCGCTCAGACCTGTCACACACCCACCCTGCAGTCAGCATCATGACGGAGGTCAGCCCAAGCCCTGCAGCACAGGATGATGAGTGCTGGCCGTGTCCTCTCTTCCCAATATTTGGGACTCCTCGGAGGGTGAGTCCATCATGGACAAACTGGGAAGAGCAGAGGACAGACCAGTGCCACAGATTTGTGTCCCTGGGGTTTGCTGGGCAACCCTGCTAACGTGGGCTGCAGGATCTGAGGTTGGGAGCTGCCAGATGGCCCCTTTCCAGGTGGTTCATGGGTCAGATCCTGCAGTGGGGGGTCACTGGGCTGCTCCTGTCTGTGGGGATGGTGGGGCAGGGTTTGCCTTTTATGTTCAGAGTGTGCACCTCCTCCTGGACAATAAAACTCCTTCTTCTCACGGGCCATCTCCTTGCCTGTTATTGTCGCTGTGCTGCACAGAGGTGCTTCACCACTTGCAGAGAGCATTGGGGCCTCCACGGCTGCTTCAGAGGCACAGGGAGGGTGGGTGGGGGCAGCACTGGGATGCCCACCTAGCCACCACCTTCCTGTGCTCCGGAAAGCCTCCCACACATGAAGTCTGCTTGCCTGGGGACCAGAAGTGTCTGTGGGGTGGGCTGCAGGTGCAGGGAAGGGCCAAGAGGCTGATCAGTTGTAGGATCCCTGGGGGGGAGTTGCTGTGCTGTGGGCTGGGAGAAGCCTCCCCAAAACCACCAAGTCATTGCTGTGTAGGAGCATTTCAAGCAGGAAATCATGCAAGCACAGGATATCTTGGTGCTGAGGCTCCTCTGAACCTCGTGGGTCTTTTGCAGGTTTTCCCAGACCCAGGCTTATCCTCTCCTGGAAATTCAGTTTTTTTTTTTTAAAAAACAAAAAAAAAATATCTGTAAACCCTCAGCCCTACATCCCCTGAAGTCTGAGCTGAAGTATCTTGTAAGTGAGCTTGCAAAACCCTTCTTGCAGGCATTTAGCAGTGGTTCCAGCTGCCCTGCAGTGAAAGATTTGCCAGCATATGAGCTGCAGGAACAAAGACAACACCAGCATTTGCAGGAAGGAAGTATATTTTTCTTGCTGTATAAAACCAAAAGGGCACCACAGCACAGGGAGGGATTGGCTCTATCCACGTCATTATGTGCTTACACGCCCCCAGACTTTGCAGCTTCATGGATGGAGGTGACCATCCCCAAGCAGTGCAACCCGGCTGGGGAGAAAGGCCAGTCTGCCTCCCTCATGGTGCTGCACAGCCCTGTCCTCCCAGGCACCCCAGCCCTCCTTGCACCAGCAGTCTATGTTCTATCAAGTTATCCTTCCAGCCCCATACAGAGCATCCTTCAGCCCAGCCTCCCCTTCCAGCGTTCACACCAGTGCCCCCTTTCCCGAAGCACTGGCCCCCAGGCTGGGCAAGCTGCTCCTGGGCAGTCTCGCCAGTGCTGAGGGTTGAGCCCACAAGCCCTGTGTTTTGCGTCCCCCCTCACATGCCCCATTTTGGTATTTGCATTTCCTGCACTACCACCTACATCACGACTGCAAGATGCTGTTGCTCCTCCTGTTGCTGTCCTGTCCCAGACCCACCTGCTTTCCCCACCACCTCCCAAACACATGCTTGGGCATCATGTTCCACCTTTCTAGTTTGCTGGAGCCTTTATGTGCCAGACAATTCATGAAATATGTTTGTAAGGGACCTCATCCCCCTCCTTCATGTGCATATACAGCGCACACAGCTGTGCAGGTTCTGTTCAGACCCTCACCCTGTCATGCAGACAGGGACAGCAACCACGTCGCACCTTGCTCATGGTATGCTGCGGGCACTGGGGACAGCCTGGAAATGCTGGAGCATGTCAGTGTTCACCGAGGACCCACATTTCACTAACTGATTTCAGTTATGAATAAAGCAAGCATCCACATTGTGCAAAATGTACAAAGTTGTCTTACATTTCTCAGTCCCAAAGCAAACACTTGATCCATGGAAGTCTGAATGATGCTGGTGCCTGGCTCCTTGCCCCAGCTACGGGCAGGGGCAGACACACTCAGGTAGGCTGGTGTGCACTGCTCTGTGTGGGTAGGGGCCTGTATTCAGAGCTGCTCCACAGCTACTACAGCATCACCTTGTGAAAGACTGAGGACCATGCATTCTTCGCTCACAACCCCCAGGAAGATGAGACAGGGTTGTGTCCTTTTTAACATGTCATTTCTTCCCTTTCTGGAAGAAATTGCCATGAAAGTGCAGTCCTGGCAAGGGCCAGCCATTGAGGGCTCCTCTCCAGGACACAGAGCCATGTTTCCAGCCCTTGTGCATTGCTCCATCTTCCCAAGGCTGAGACCCACCACAGGCAGTGGCTGTCTGGCCTGGCCAGGCTGGGGACAGGGCTGGCATCCAGTCATCCTGGGAACCAGCTCGGGATTGAAAACCTTGTGGAATCTATCAAGGGAAAGGAGCTGATCAGGAGGTAAACTCTTCCATTTGAAGAGAAGCGATTGAAACTCTGGCTTATGCATGACAGCAAATAAACCCTTTCATGTATCAAAATAGCCACCAGGATTTTCACACCTTCTTAAATGTTCCCCAAGACAGTTTTATTCCAGCTTGCACCATTGGGAGTTGGTCTTTCCTTGGTAAAACGGGTTTGCTTTTCTAGTCACACCCAATATTACCCCAGGCTACCAACAAGTCGTCTCCGAAGCATTTCATTTACAGCTGTCCAGGCCAAATTTGGCTGTGGCAAGCAAGGCTCTGTGAGCTTTGTGTGCCTGGAGGTGGCAGTCTGGACTTGCAGAGCACCTGCAGAGCCCTGCATGAAGCCACCAGTCTTAGCTCTGCACCTACGTTCAGTTTGTGCCAACTTTATGCAGGTTTGCAGGGGTCAGATGCACTCCATGGATGGTGTTAACAGATGGTGAACTCTGCTTTGTATTTACTGATATGATTCCTGTCTGATCGCATACCAGCTTAGTCTGCCAAGGAAAGCTGTATTCCCCAACCATCTTCTCTCTGCTTTTAGCACAGTCGTTTAGCATCATGTCCAAGCAAATTACTCAGGATAACCTGATATAAGATAGAAATATCACCCACAGCTGCTGTTTTAACCCTTGGAAGGGTTATGGGTTAAGTTCTGCGTAGGTTTTGAAGTATCCCATAGGTCATGTCTTGGAAACCACCACCACGCAGTAAGATAGCAGCACAGCTCGTCCCAGGATGAACAGAAGCTGACAGAAGTGCCTGTTTTGCAATCAGGGCAGGGTCTCCCCACCTCAGATGAGCTGGGCTTTGGGAGGGATAAGTCAGGACTGCAGCAAGCCTGACTTCTGCTGCAGGGACTGGGAACATGGGACAGGCTTCAGAGCAGAAACACAGGTCTCGGATTATGAGGTCTCCCTCTGAGCAGTCGCCTGCCACACTGGGTAGGAAAAGAAAGAAATGGATGGCACTTCACCTGCCTTGTGAAGGTGCCTTCCTGTCTCCATTGGGTGTAAAAGGGAACCTGGATCAGCCCAACTTACCACAAGTTACATGACATGTAACCCACCTCTGATTCCAGGGTGGTCCTACTGGTCGATGAGATGCAACCCAAAGTATCTCAGTCAGAGCCGGCTGTCAGGAGATCCCCGGACACACACAGCCCAGCTCCTCAGAGACCCATGATCCACACCACCACCACCTACATAGCCTGGGATATGTGGTTTTGCTGTGCAGCACGTCAAATATACACAATATCCAGATAAACAACAGAGTCTTCCAAATTTCCTCGATGAGAACTCCTGGCAGTTGTGTTTTGGGAAATCCCAGTGCACAGCTTCTGCATCTCCTGCTTATGCTGGTCCTTCCAGAAAGGAATTGCAGACCACCTGCAGGCGCCAGAAAGATTTCTGCATGCAAAGCTGGCAAAACTTCCCTTACACAACGTGATGCTTATTCTTGGAAGTAAAAAAAAGCAAGAATTTTTTTTACTGATTTAGAAAAGATTAAGGGGTTGCACACCGTGTAGGAAACTTGTGAAAAAGGTAAAGGCCTTGAAACCTGTTGATCGAGACTCCCATCCACAACACTTTAGAGATTTTCATTTTGCTGACGCTGAAAGAAGGTGAAATTGTTCCCAGGCACTCAGTGATGTGTTTTTGACCCCAGAGTCTTTCAGTCATATAGATTTCTTATTACTCATCTTATGTTTCATTTCCTCCCTGCCTTCCCATCCTCCCCTCACAAAATTGTCCCGAAAAGTGGCCCTTGTAGGGAGCGGGGAGCTGGACGGAGACTGTGGGTGGGGTAGCACCCAGCAGATAACAGCAGATAAGGTGTCCTCCCCAAACACAGAGAAGGGTGCAAATTAACTGGGTGTATCAAGGAGGAGAGGTGAGGTTAAGCAGTGCAGGTGATGGTGAGCAGTGGTCGCTGTGCCTGGACAGGAGCTGAGAGAGTGTGGGATGCTGGAGGCAGTTTGGCTGTACGTGCTTTGGTGCACTGATGGGGCATGAGCTCAGGGACAGATGTGTGCTGCAACACAGGCAGGGCACACTCCAAAGTCACCATGTGAGCTTACACCTCCCAGTGCAGAGGAGAGGAGATGGAGATGCAGGAGGTGATGGAGAGGCAGGAGCAGCAGACTTACACCTCCCTGCCCAGCGGGATTGACTCCATCCTGCATGGACACACAGCAGGGAGGGATGAAACCCCTTTTAGTTCTGGGCTCCTCTAAACCTGTTTTCAAAAGATGAGGTTCCTCATTACAATTCCTTTATTTCTCTCACATTCAGAGCTGCCAGTGAAGGGTCAGCAACACTTATGAAATTTTCAATTCTCACAGGTTTCAAATTTACATGTTTTTTTCTGTGTCTGAGCTGGAAGAAGATTATGAATAAAAGATTAAAATTGCAGGTCTCCAATCATTTAAGAGCAATGCAACGAGCATTTATTCTGTGAACGAGCATGAGCCAAACACCGCTGCATGCATACCAAAAATTAGCAGCAAACTTCAAACAGGGCCTAAACAAAAGGCTGTGCTCTTTGATGTGACTCTCTGCTGGGGTGTGGGGAGCAGTGAACCCAGGGAGCTGGAAATCTCTGGGCTCTGCAGGGTCTCCGTAGCAGAGCAACAGCCTCCTTGACTCCAGATGCTCCAGAGGAGAAATGGGTCCCACTGGCTCCATCAATGCTTTTCTGTTGCTGAGCCCTGTTAAGAGGCGTTAGCATCATACAGGAGCATCTTGTGCAAGTGATGCGACTCTTCAAGAAAGAATGGAGGGATGAGTGGTGGGAAAAGGAGGCTGACTAGGACAGATTTGGGTCAACTAGGATGTGGCTGAAAGACTTGGGAACAGCTGAGGCAGGAGGAGGAACTGGGTGAGCTGAAGGGCACAGGGGAGCCAAGGTAGGTCTGAGTGGGGCGGGAGCTGAAATGAGAGGCCAAGGCAAGCCATGCATGGTGTGGAAAAGGGATTTGCATGACTAGAGGCAATGGCTTATTGAGTATAAGCTTTGCAAAGGAAAAAAGTTCTAGCAAAATCTTTGGCTTCTCTTCTCAGATAGATGAAAAAAGGATGGGACTTGCTGGCCCCTTCTCTGGCCATGGGCACATCAGTGCATGTTCTCACCATGCAAAGAACCCCATCCCTTTCTATCAATATCTGACCTTCCTCCCTGCATTCTCACTTTTCCAGGCACTTTGTTTTCAGTTCACTTCTTTATCAACACTATGATACTAAAGGGAATAGGCACAGACATGGCTTGTGGTTCCCACCACAGCCCCTCTCAAGCTTTGCTGGGGTAAGAGACATCCATCCTGAAGTGAAGCATTAGTCTCCTCAGTGCTGTTCCCTGCCTCTGTTTCCCTTTTCCTTGCAGAGTCCTGCTCCCGTGCCTGAGCCTGGAGCTCACCCCTCCAGCCTATGGGTCCTTTGCCCACACCATGTCTGTGCAGGTGCCACCAGACATCTGTGTTTGCAGTGCCCTGGGATTACCTACCTGTTTAGAGGGTCCTGGGGCTGGTGCTGGTGGGAGGGGAGGCAACAGAAGGGCCTGTGATCAGGAGAGGCTGGCAGAACCCCAGCCATACACAGCAAGGACACAACACAAGGAGTCTGAGGGAAACATGGTGCTATGGGACAACCTGACCTGCGATAGGTGACAGCCGAACTGTGAACACGATGCTGGACAGGACAACCCAGAGGTCTCTTTCACCAGCCCTGCTGGATGGTGTGAAATTTCCAGGCAGTGAAATACCTCTAAGCAGCAGATTTCATCAATAAATGCTGTACATAAAGCACTAAAACATTATGATACAGCTTTCCAAGACATTACCAGGCCTTTCACCTTTTTTACCAGCAAGGGCTTAGTGATGCAGTTGTAGTCAGCATCCCCCCCCACAGCCTGTCCTTCATCTCTGTCCCCATCCCAGAGCAGTAGTGGGTTTCAGCCCAACGTGATGGAGGACAGCAAGCACGGAGGAGCTCGTGTTTCTGCAGGCTTTATGGAAATAGATGACAGCGAGAGAAAGAGCGTGCGATGTAGCAGTGTCCCCGCAGACAAGACAGTGGCAGCCTCAGCTTGTGTCTATATATGTCCAGGAGAAGGCATGAAAGAGGGACCTGTGTCAGCTCCCTGTAGGCAAAGCTCTGCTCCAAGCTTGCAATGAGCCCTGAAACAGCGTCCTGAAGGAAAGTGCTCCTGAGACTACTTGTAGCTCATGTGCTCTGGTTTTCCATACTTTGCCATTGTCTCCTACAATCCCGGCACTGTGTCTTCAGCTGCTCCATGAAAGCATCCCACCACCTCTCCTTTACCTTCCTCCCAGACCCCCCTGGGCTGGTCCTGCAGCCTGCTGAGGGCAATGGGAAGTGTGGTGAAGCATCCTTGGTTGTGACGGCATCTTGCAGTGCTGGTGACCCCGGGTTACACTAGGTTTTACCTCCCTGCCTATGTCCTTTGAGCAAGGCAGTGTCCAGGGAGGACAGCTGCGATGGGGACAATGTGTTGTCTGCAAGAGGGTGGCAAAACAGAGCTCCTTCCTGGGAAGAGCAGAGTTGCAGCCTCTTTGAAATTCCCTGCACATGCATCCCGGAGAGCCAGGAGGGGCACTGAGCTGGGGGGAGCCTGTGTTTTTATTTTCTCTCTGCAGAGTGCCTGTCAGAGATGCCCACCTCCGGGAGGACAGGATGGACAGATGGACGTGGCTGGGCTGAGCAATGCTTGTGGTGGGCTGCAGGGAGCTCCCTGTGCTTTGATAATCACTCCAGCTTCGGTGCTGACAGCCACGTCTGCTGCCTGTCTGCCCTTGCAAAGCAGCACCTTCAATTTGATCCTCTTCCAGGACTGCTCCCACCACCAACAAAATCGCTTCTTCAGCTTTTAGACATCCTCATTTTATCAGTCAAGCCCCCAACACTGCTCCTTTGGCACAAGGACTCAGTCCTTCCCTTGGGGCAGAGTCCTCCTTGCCCACCCTGCTCTTGTTGTGCATCCTAGGAGTTCCAGTGCAGCCTGGCAAAAACTTTATTCTCTCAGCCTATAATTGTGGGAGATGGCCTGGGGGTGATGAACAAGCTGTTAGTGGTGAAATGAAGTGGTTCGAGGATGAGCTGTGCCTGGTCCACTCCCGGTGGTTTCACCAGCCTGGTGAAACTCCCCTGGGAGGATGAGTGAGTCTGTGCAAGCTGCATCTTTCCAGTGTCCTGCGTCCTCTTGCTCTCACTTGATTTTCCAAGCCTACTACTGTATCTATATCCACATTTACTTTTCAAGCCTCTAAAATCACAGTGCACTGCAAGGTGGGGAATTTAAGAGTAGTTGATGAAAGGGTCACAACAGCAAGGGCCACTTTGAGGTACACAGGTTTGGCACCCAGGACTGGTTTTCAAGGGCCAGCATTACAGCCAGGGTGAGATTCCCCATTTTTTAAGGATGTTCAGTGTCCATGGGAGGCATTTGTGATGACTGTCACTTCTGCTAAGTGGCTGTCTTTCGCTGAGCCTGTATGTTTGTGTAGGTGCTGGAAGCTGAAGTGTAGGACAAGACAGCAGATCCAGGCAGACGTGTCGTGAGTTTACACACTCGATGGTAAGAGGAGACAGGCAAGGCTCCATCTGGAGGTGCTGTGCAGGAAATTGCTAGCATTTTTGCTTGTTTGCCCCAAACTTTTCTTTTCCCTGTTGTGGCTTCAGCATCTTTCCTTGTGGCAGGGGGGGAAGTAAACCTGAAGCTTGCGGGGGCCAAGACAGGTATGTCCTGCCCTGGGTCACCTCCAGGAGGTTGGCTTTGCCCCTCAGGTGAGCCCATTGCTGCATGGGGGGATGCTGGTCCCCAGGTCCAGACCCTTCCTTGTGCACAAGTCCCACCGTGGGACCTTCTGCCTGCACACTGCTGCGCAGGCTGAGCCATGCAGGATGCCACCTTACACCCCAGCCCTGTGGGAGACCCAGAATCTGTCGAGTTCAATCAGTGTCTCACCCTTTCGGTCATTAGCTCAGAACATTTTAGCATCCTCTGTGGCCCTGGGCGAAGGGTGAGGGGTGCCACAGCCTGGTGGCAACCCTTGACCAGCCCAAGCCTCTGTGACTGCTGCTGCCAGTGCCTCCTTCACTCTTCCTCCATGGCGGCATTGCTCTACTTCTGCATTATTCAGTTGTTCCTGAGTCTGGATTATCCATTTCCCTGCCTCCACATCTTCCTGTGGTAGGACAGGTCTGCTTTGGAGTGGAGGTGTCTTCACTGCCAGTGACTGTCCTGGCCCTGCAGGGCTGGGGGGAGCTGCCTGGGAATGCCTCCAGACCTCTTTATTTGATGCTGAAGTGTCTCACCAGGTTCAGATGAAAAGTTTTGGGAGTTCAGGAGATGACTTCTGGCTGAAAGCATGGTGTCCCAGGGTATCCCTGCTGAAAACAGGCAGCCTCAGGGAGCCAGCCATGTCTGCTGCCTGCAGAGGGGTAAAGGGGCCCCCAGATTTTTCACTGGCATCTGCCTGCATGCTGCTCCTGGAGCCTGCACCACTGGTCTGGCAGCAGCAGACAGCCTGTGCCCTCCTGGAGCGCAGCCTTGTGGGGGTAAGGACAACTGGCCTGCGGCCAAGTAATGCTTCATGCAGGGCAAGACCCACCAGCTGCTACTGAACTGCGTGTGAATGTCTGAACTGCTGATATTTTATGTGCTCTTGACAAAACTGATGGTCTTAGAGGAGGAGTGGAAGCAAGGTAGGGAGGGAAGGGTGGTGGGATGGATGGAGTGTCCTGCACACACCCATAGGTTGCTCTGAGCCAGCACCACTTGTATCTCCACCAAAACCAGCTACTTCTCCATGTCGGGTCCCCAAGCCACCTGAAAGGCCAAAGCAGAGAGTGAATTTGGGAGATGGAAACCTGACAGGGAAGGGAAAGGCAGCAGGGTCTCCCTAGTGGCAGGCTCACCAGCTGCTGGTGTACCAGTCTGGGCATGCTGGGGATGGGCACCAGAAAAGGGCCAAGTCTCTGGAGCTAAACCAGGAATTTTCTGTCTTTGTCTTCTGTCCCTTTTGTCAGAGCTCCAAGAGGACTGGAGATGGCTGCTTGCCCATTTGTCTAACTCCCAGCTTGCCTGTCCTTTAATCCTGTTTTTAGATCTTTCTGCTTATCAGCCTTGATTGTGGGATCCTTCAGCCTCCCCTTCCCTGTTCATCTCCCTCCACTGTCCCTGCTGGGAGATGTGTGGCAAAGTACCCCACACAGCTGCTCCCATCCCCTCGCAGTTGCAGCAGAGACCTTGGTTCAGCTCCTGCCGTAGGCTGAGGAGCCTGTCTGCAATCTGCCTTTCTTACACCGGCAGGAGCTCCATGCAGCCTGCTGGTGGGATCTGCACTCCACACTCCCATCCCACAACAGCAGGGGTTTTGGAGTCTCTTGCTGACAAGGTAAAGCCCCTGAAGAGATACTTTTGGGGGGCAACCAGAGCCTAGCTGCTGTCTGCCATGGGTGCTGTCTTCTACTCATCTTGCCAGACAAGACCAGCTTGTGCTTCCCTGGGCTCCCACCCACCACCAGCAGCATCGAGGAGAAACTGCCCCACAACCAAGGTTGCCAAGAAAAGCCTCCAGCAGAAGAGATGGAGCAGAGCCCTGTGCAACCCATTGCTTTGCTGATCTTCGGAGGCCAGAACACAAAAGTGGGTGAGCACTGACTTGAGCTTACCTGGGACGTCACCCAGCCACCCTCCTGCACCCCTGCCCCAGCCCATGCCCAGCCCAGCCCTTGGTGCCCCTCTCCCCTCGCCTCCTGCCATGGTCCTGGGCTCTCACTCATGTCAGGCTCCCCCACCTTTTGCACTGGGCTTTATCTTGCTGAAGTGGAGCAAAGCATGAAATATGAATGAGCTGCCGTGGCCTGTCGCGTGCTGCTGGGCTGGACCCTGATTCGATTAGCACTGATGTTTCTTTCATGAGCGAGAGGCTTTCTCCTCTCCGGAGCTCTTTGCTGCGAATGCTGAGCTCAGTCACGGAAGCAGACGGCTGATTAACCACCCGCTGCCTGCCACTGCTCCTGCCTGCTGCTCCTGCCTGCCTGCCGGCCGTCCACTCCCTCCCTCCTGTCCCCGTCTCTGCCCGCCACTGTCCCCCGCAACCTCCTGTCGCTCTGGAGCAAGCCCTGCTGCCTGCAGCCTGCTCTCGCTGCTGCTGCCGGCACCTGGCCTTCTCCCTCTTCCTAGGCTGGCATTTGCCACAGGCGCCTGCTGCACCAAGGACAGAATTGTTCCCACAATGCGATGGAGCTGGGTACGGCAGGGCATGGAGCAGCTCTGCTGAGGGAAGAGGTGGTGAGACCGATGTGGAGGCCAATGGCCAATGTGTGCAACCAGGTACCTCCTGCACGAGGGACGCAACTTCTGCTTCTGCTCTGGAGACACAGGGTCAGCTCCCAAACAGGCTGGTAAATGCTCTCTCTTCCACGAGATCTTGATGATTTTCCTAATGACCAGGCCTGCAGAATAAGCCTGGCTCCTGAGAATTCAGCTGGGTTATTTCAGGCAGCTAATTGTACCTAGCAAGGACATTCCTACTGTTCAAATTTTTCAGTTATCTGGGACAACGTGAGCACTAACGGGCTTCCCCAGAGCTGCTCTGTTGGGCAGGGAGAAGGGGATACGGCAAAGGTTGTAGTGCATCTGTCTCTCTCTCTGTCCCTGTGTTTTTGTAAGGTAACCTTGAAGCTCATATGTACTACTGGCTTTAAAACTTTGTGCATCCCAACTTGCCTCAGCTTTCTTTGTGCAAGAACAGCCGTTCCTCCCTGCTCCATACACACACACAAGCATGTGGCTTACGCTCGGCAGGAACTCAGTTGTCTCTTTCCCACACGAGCAGTTGCAGGAGGCATCAAAGGCACCAGAACTTTGCACAGAATTAAATGCCTGAATATCTGCAAAGGGCTGGGTAATTCTGCAGCTGAAAACTTTCCCTCTGCCTTTCGCATCCCTGAATTACATCCATACTGTAAATCACGCGCACGCATAAAATTTCCCAGGCAGTACTGATGGGGGCCAAAAAATCTCCATCTGTGTGGCTGAGGGACCTGGGGTTCTTCAGCCTGGAGAAAAGAAGGCTGAGGGGAGACCTTATGGCTGTCTACAGCTCCCTGAAAGGAGGATGTAGCAAGGAGGGGTCAGTCTCTGCTCCCAAGGAACAGGTGATGGGACAAGAGGAAATGGCCTCAAGTTGCACCAGGGGAGGTTTGGATAGGATATTAGGAAAAATTTCTTCACCAAAAGGGTTACCAAACATTGGAACAGGCTGCCCAGGGAAGTGGTGGAGTCTTCATCCCTGGAGGTATTTAAAAGACAGGTAGACAAGGTGCTGAGGGATGTGGTTTAGTGGTGGTTTTGGCAGTGTTGGGTTGATGGTTGGACTCAATGATCTTAAAGGTCCCTTCCAACCTAGATGATTCTATGATTTTCAGCTCTCAATTGGCCAAGGGCAACCTGATCTGACTTTGAAGTCAGCCATGCTTGGAGCTGGGGGCTGGACTGTGGACCTCCACAGAGCCCTTGCAACCTGAATATTTGGCTGAGCCTCGTTTCATGAGCCCTGGCAACTCAGACCCTGCGGGCTGTGTGTTTTTCTCTTTCCCTGTTGGAACAATCCAGTCCATCCTCTCTGGTGTTGCTTTGCCCTGGAAAACCTCTGTCCTTTCTTACATGTAGATTTCAATCACAGCTGCACACCGCCAGCTCTGTTCCCATCCAGAGACTCATTGACCTTCAACAGATGCAATTCAGGAGATGGCACAATTAGCTCCAGAGCTAATTTTTCTGTCTGCCCACACATAGTGTGACTTCTTGGGTGCAGTTTGAGAAATGCTAGTGGCACCATTAACGTGGGTGGATCGCACACACCAGCTCTCCGTGCCTCCCTTGTGTTAGCCCTTAGCCAAAGGCACAGGGGTTTCCATGCTCTTCTGCCCACACTCCAAGGAAAGGAAATGTCACAGAGCAGGAGTGACCTCCAACGCATGACAAATATGAGCCAGCCTGCTGACATAAATGGACCAGTGATGGGCCAAGAGCTGAGACGCTGTAAAGCAGCCTAAATGCACTGACTTCAGTGCTTCACCCTCTGAAGGACTGACCGAGTTCTTGCCCCCGAGTCCCACCGCCTCCCCTGTCCTGGGGCATCTGGTTTTGGAAGCACATCACCCAGGGATGCAGCCCTTCCCCGGCAGCAGCCTTTGCTGCCTCCCTGCCCAACGGGTGGGCTGCCTGCTTCGATGCTGCTGCCAGATGCTTTCTGCTGCTCTGCCTTTGCCTCCCGTGCATGTGGGGAAGGCAGGGATGGAGACAGGCAGCGGTGAGCAGCGATCCCTCAGCCCCGGGGAGCACTTGACACGCAATTCCTCTCGCACAGACAGTGCTTTACACGCTATTGCTGGCACAACACAGTGAGCAGCCAGGGGTTTCTCTGACACACACATTCTCCCCTGCAGCTTTCCAGGCTTGTCCTTCTCCCAGCCATCATATCAAAGACACCGGGCACTGCTCTGGCAGCGTGAGTGGTCTGGCCTCGTCAGAGCCCAGGGTAATGGATGCAGAGCAGGGTCAACCTTCTGCCTTCCTCTGCCCCTCCAGTCCTCACTGCCTGGTTGCCCCAGGCCACCGGTGAAGCCTTGGTGTGGATGTGGATGGCTTTCCCACTACTACACCCACTGAACTGGAGTCACTGGTGGGAGATGACCATCCCAGCCATAGCAAGCAATTAACCACCCCACCAGTCCAGTATGGTCAATAGATTATTTTTCAAATTGAATTTATTATTCTTGGCTCTTGTGGCCAGGCTTTATGGTCTGTCTCAGTCTTACAGCTCCAGCTGGCAGTGCTTGGCATTACTGTGGGTCAAACTTAGTGGTGCAAATCCAGACCCTTCCTGTGCTGGTTACAGTGGTCCTGCCCTGAAAGGTGCCCTCTGATCCTGCAGCTCCTCCTGGTCCCCCCCTGTTCTGCTATACACAGCCTGAGGGTGACCAGACCCTATGTCTACCATGGGGTGCTGATAACACCTCCAGGTGTTCCTAAATCCTGGGTCATTTCTCCAGCTCCTGCACTTTAGTTTGGGACCATTTGTGTGCACAGAGGGTTCAATATGTTTTTTTCTCTATACATTTGTCTGTGGTGCAGTTCATCTGCAGTTGCACTGGCCACGCACCACACTCAGCTAGGTCAAGCCTAATCTGGGGCTCAGAGCTCCAGTAAAGAGGGACGGGAGCCCTTGAGGGCAGAGTGAGTGACTCTGCCAGCGGACCACCACTAGATGCTATAAGCAGTGGAAGGGAAGGACAGCTGACGTGCTGTTGAGGCTGTGCCAGCTGCGGCCACCCAAGCACAGGAGATGCCACAGAGGATCCAGTCCAGGCAGGAAATTCAGGGGTTTTGGAACTGGGAATGTCCTAACCACAGGAGAAGCACTATTCCGTGCTCCTGAGATTTGTGTACCAAAGGGGAAATAGCTGATGTATGCAAGAGGAGGGTTAGGGGGCACCTCTGGTTGCCCCTGTCAAAGCTATCAGGGCAGAGATGTTGACCACCCTTGGGGGGATGCAGAAGGATGGTCCCCTGCCCAGAGATGCTCTGTTTCCTGGCATTGTCCGGTGGGGTGGCTGGTGAGCCCTGCACAGGTTGTCTGTGGCTGCAGAGGATGGTGGGTGCGCTCCTATTCTCCTGGAGTTCAGGCTTTGGACTCCATCTGCTGTAATAAAAGTGAAATTTCCCTAGCTTGTTTCGAGCTGCCTGTGCTGGGGGAATGCGTGACACTGCCGGTGCTCAGCAGTGAGCAGGACAAAATTAGGGCAGGCAGGGATGAACTGGGCTGTGGATGCAGCCTTGGGAAGCCTGGGTATTTCCCAGGAAGGCTGAAACCTCCACTCAGCTTGATTAGGAAGGATGCCAGGAGCGGACTAGCTCAGCAGAAAGAGGACAGAGACCACTCCTGCTCATCCTTCCAGCATCGCTCATGTGAGTCAGGGCTTTTTCCAGCATCCCTGTAATACGTGGAAGTTTTCTGTATGGATGTGCTGCCTGGATGCCCAGGACCATGGACCAGAGAAGCTGCCACCCTGATTTCCTAACTGGGAGTGTCCCATCAGGGAACCAGGTCTACAGGGTCCTGTATGCACAGGACAGGTCTGCAGTGCTTTAGCAGCAGAAGCTGCTTTCCCTCTTCCCAGTGCTCTCCCTGCGTAGTCTGGGGCTGTGTCTCTGGATGGGACGCCCCTGCCCTCATCCCAGGGCTGTGTCTCTCCCTGTCCATGCCCTATACACTGCATGTCAGAACTGTGCAGCCAGCTGTGTTTGCTGCAGGGAGAGGAGGAAACCAAGCCCTTGCTTCGGGGCAGGGCTAGATGCGTCTCTGATGCCTAGAGCAGGGCTGGCCCTGCCTGCCTCCCTTCTCCTGTCTGCCTGGGGCTGCCTGCTCCTGGCTCTGCTGGCAGGGATGTGTGGGCAGCTCCTGCCCATTTATGTGTGAGGAAAGAGAAAATACAGACTGGTGATTTTCTCTGGGGGGCTGAGCACAGATCAATCTCACTGTGCGCTGTGAAGCCTAAAGGACACCTTGAAAACTTCTTTTGTCAGGAAAGAAGCTGATTTCTCTCTCCCAGGGTCTCCCTGGGGACTTCCCAACAGATTTCCAGCATCTCAGAGAGCATCTTCCCTATGCCCACTTCCCCTGACACCCGCAGGCAGAGCATGCCCTTGGTCTGCGACCGAGCCCTGGGCAGAGGATCCCTGGGGTGGGCTGGGATGTAAGCAGCACCCTTTTCATGGATGTGTGTTTTTCCCAAGGTTGTTGCAGTCTCTGCCCTCTGTGGCCTCTTCCCAAGAGGCCTCGTATCCCTGGATGGGGAATGTGACTGGGGAGAGAGTTTCATTACGGTCCTACAGGTCCTGGCACAGTTGGGTCTCCAGTGCTCACTCCCTCTTTGGCTCAGTGGCACAGGATCAGGCATGCAGATGGCTGCAAGTGGTGGGACACCTGCACATGGGCCAGGGCAATCCCAAGCACAAATACAAGCTGGAAGGAGAATGGATTGAGAGCAGCCCTGAGGAGAAGGACTTGAGGGTGTTGGTGGAGGAGAAGCTTAACATGAGCTGGTGATGTACGATCACAGCCCAGAAAGCCAACCGCATCCCGGGCAGGATCAGAAGTGCAGCCAGCAGGGCGAGGGAGGAGATTCTGCCTCTCTCCTCTGCTCTGGTGAGACTCCACCTGGAGTACTGCGTCCAGCTCTGGAGCCCCAAACATCAGAAGGACATGGACCTGTTGGAGCGGGGCCAGAGGAGGCCACAAAGATGATCAGAGGGCTGGAGCCCATCTGCTGGGAGGACAGGCTGAGAGAGTTGAGGTTGTTCAGCCTGGAGAAGAGAAGGCTCCAGGGAGATGTTATAGCAGCTTTCCACTACCCACAGGGCTTACAGGAAAGCTGGGGAGTGACTCTTTTTGAGGGAGTGGAGCAATAGGACAAGGGTAATGGTTTTAAACTAAAAGAGGGTAGATTTAGATTAGATATTAGGAAGAAATTCTTTGCTGTGAGGGTGGTGAGACACCGGTGCAGGTTACCCAGAGAAGCTGTGGCTGCCTCATCCCTGGAGGTGTTCAAGGCCAGGTTGGATGGGGATTGGAGCAACCTGGTCTTGTGGGGGTTGTCCCTGCCCATGGCAGGGGGGTTGGAACTGGATGGTCTTTAAGGTCCCTTCCAACCCAAACCATTCTATAATTCTATGACCTTTGCAGGACCAGCTCAGTCCTCACTTGACGCAGGTGCCAGCCACGGAAATGCCAGGGCGGAGGGCCAGGTCAGGGCATCGGCAGCTTCCCCACAGCTGTGGCCAGACCTGGCACAATGGGTGGATTCAGGATGTTTCTATGGAACAGGAGTGTCCCTGTCCTCCCTTCTCATCATGGCTGCTCCCTTCATCCCTCCTGGCTTATCTGACTCCCACGCCGGCTGTGCCTCAGCCTCTTTGCTTGGCACAGCAGAGGGGACAGAAATCCCTGTGGAGGGGGGGAAAGAGAGTTTGGTGGGGGGAGAGGGGGAGGCCAGCAGACACCTCATAGACCACCCCCATCCCCTTGTCCTCCACCACAGATGCTTATGGAAGGCTCAAATTAGGGATGAAAAGTTAATTAATCAGACAAATCTTCATTAAGGCAACAAGCAGCACACTGTTTTTTCCAAGGCAGCCACCACCACCCCATGACCCCAACCCTGTGGCAAACTCAGGTCACCCCAGCCCTTACCTTGTTCCAGATGGGAAAGCTCTCTGCATGCATGGAGATGTCCCCATGTCCCATAAGCTCCAGTCAGGGCCCCTCACTTTGATACTGTAATTTAGCAACATGAAAACAGTTGTGTTTTGAAATTAAGCATACAAGGAACTTCCTTAAGCTGGGGGAATTATTTCCACATCATTTCAAATTTTCTGCTCTATTAATTTCCCTCTAGTCTGTCATTTTCTTCATTTGTCCCACGGCTCCCGGGGTTCAGCAGAGCCAGTGATAGGCATGATGCTTAGTCCCTCCTCCTCAGGCCAAATCCTGGTGGCTGTCTGGGCACCCGGCTTTCTGGTTCCCTGGAGGCTCAGCCAGGTCCTGCACTTACAGGCCAGAGCTGCCCCAGGGTGACGGATGCTCCTCCAGATCAGCATCATCTCCAGTCCTTCAAAAGGAGACCTTGCACTAAGCAAAGGGACATGAAGCTGCCTCGGTGCCTGCCTGCATCAGGCAGCCCCTAGTTGTATCCCCTCCCAGCAGGCTCCCCCCTTTACCCTGGGCTGGAGGGGGTTGGGAGAGGCTGGGACCGGCATGCCTGGCCTTTCTGCAGGGATGCTGGCAGTGGGGAGGGCTGCTGCCACCTCCTGTCATAGAATCATAGAATAGGTTGGAAGGGACCTTAAAGATCATCCAGTTCCAACCCCCTGCCATGGGCAGGGATATCTCCCACGGGCAGGGACATCTCCCACCAGCCCAGGTTGCTCCAAGCCCCATCCAACCTGGCCTTGAACACCTCCATGGATGGGGCAGCCACAGCTTCTCTGGGCAATCTGTGCTAGTGTCTCTCCACTCTCAGAGTGAATAATTTCTTCCTAATATCTAATCTAAATCTACCCTCTTCCAGTGTGAAGCCATCATCCCTCATCCTATCACTACATGCCCTTGTAAAAAGTCCCTCTCTAGCTTTTCTGTAGGCCCCTTCAGATACTGCAAGGGGCTATAAGGTCTCCCCAGAGCCTTCTCTTCTCCAGGCTAATTGTCCTCTCCTAATACTACATCTGGTGGCATGGAGGGCTGATGTTGGCAGGGTGATGCTGCCTGCAGCGAGCAGTTGTGCTCTCAGAGGCCTGCGTGTTCAGCTGGACATGGGGCAGAGCACCCCAAACCCAAGAGCCTTTGCCTCAGCCTCTCCCAGCCTGGGTCCCAGTCCTGTTCAGGAGCACAGCCCCATGCTTCACCACTCTCCTCTGCCTTGGAACTCGCATGCACATGCTTACCCAACAGCATGAGCCCTTGAAAATGGGAATCAGTCTGAAATGTTAAAACTACTTCAGTTCTTGCATTGCATACAAGCTTGAGCCCCTGGTCAGGTTTGCAAGATCTGCTTTGCAATCAAGAGGTGACTTGGCTTCTCACCCCTGCTTGCATCCCAACCCAGTCTGGTAGACTGCAGCAGCCCAGGGCTGCCACCCTGCTAAACACAGTGTCACCCTTGCTGTTTGCTCTGTCAGTGTCTCAGCTGCTTTCAAGGTCTTCTTTTTTGGGAATGGGCAGGTAACAGCTGGTCTGCAAAGGGCCACAGAACTGAGATTTTGGGGGCTGAAAGCTTTCTGGATGTAGTGTAGTCAAAGGATGGTGCTGCGGGGGTGTACATGTGGTCCCTGTTGGGATGCAGCCCCGAATCACGCTTTTGGAGCACCACGTCAGAAGCACAAGATGGGAAGGGTCCTCTGCTGCAGCAGGACAGGTTTGCTGTCCTGTGTCGCCGATCTGGGTGTCCCAGGGATCTTGCTATTTGCAGTCCATCTGCTTCCTACATGTGTTTGATTTGCACCCTCAGTTATCCAGCTTCTGGGCTAGCCTGGAGGTGGGGTAAGCACTGAGGGTTTTTTTTTTTGACTATGTTTGGGTGCAGCACCCTACTCACACCCTGCAGGAATCCTTCCATAGGGACCTTGCAGATCTTGACTCAGAGACAATGGCAGTGCCGCCCCGCGCCCCCCCCCCTCACATTTTCATCCTTCTGCCTCACTTCCAAGATGCTCTTCCCAGGTAATCTAAGTGATAACCTCTGCAATTCAACAGCAATTTGCCTTAAAAAGCTACTGCGACCCTAACATTGCATTGCTTTTCCATCAACATCCAGCTGCCGAGCGATGGATGCTTGCAGAGGACTGTGCTCAGCTGCGTCAGTCCTTGCTAAATTATTGCGTAAAAAGTAAAGGAATGTATTTCTGCTAATGTTCATATGGGAGTTGGAGAGTGACCAGTTTCAGCTCGCTTACTGTCAGTGACAGGCTGAATAATACCACATCTTGGTTTCCAATTCCCTGCAGCCTCTTCTTCATTAGTAAACAGGTGCCTGGAGAGCAGTAGGCAGAGGAAGCCCTTTGCCTTTCCATGGAGTGCTATCTGTGTCAGAGCTGTTGAGGGCTGTGGGGGATGTTTAGCACATGTAAATGTCCTGCAGAGTTGTTTCCAGTCTTCAGCTGCTGCCCTGTGGCTGGTGTCTTCCAAGTGGTGCTCAGGAGAAGGTGCTTGGAGACCTCCTGGGAGTGCCCACGTTTCCTGGGGCCTCAGAGGAAAGCAGTGAAACAGAGGCAGGTCAAGATCCCATTCCTCATGTTGCTCTTGCCTCCTGCCAAAGGAACACAAGCCCAGAAGGCTGTTTCTGTAACCTGTTCTCAAACTGGTCCCATGGCTGGAGTGGAGCATCCCCACACAGCATCCACCACAGCTCATGCTGTTAGCAGTAGGAGTCCTAAGAGTACATATGCTGGTATGTGAAAAAACAATTGCCTGGTCCCAAAGGTTTTTTCTGGTCACCTGGAAACCAGGGTCACCTGGAAACCACCCCAATCTGTTGTATTCTGTCAATGCGGAGGGTCAAACCTGGAGCTGTAAAGCTGGTGGCAGCCATGCAGAGCTGGTGGAGCAGAGGGCTTGTGTGCTCCTGGTCTGTGTGTTCCTGTTCAGCAGCAAGTGAACTCCTTACCTGCTTCAGGGTCTCAGCTGAGCTGGGAGGTCGGTGATCCTCCATGCCAGATGTTGCAAGTCCCACTTGCCAACTTGGCTCCTGCTACCCGGGGCTGGCTGTCCAGCTCCGTCTCCTTCCTTATTCCTGACATCTCTGAGCTGCTCACATTGTCTCCTGGCTCCACCACTCATATCTTTCCTGCCCTTTGTGTTTTCTAGCAACTCTCCTGCAGACCTCTTATTTCAGGACTGATGCCTTGCTTGGCTGGACAGCTTGGGCTCTGCCCCTGTGCTGCAGGTGAGCAGGGGAAGCAGGATGCTCTCCAGCGTTGGGGGCTGGATTAATCCCCCCTCCTCCCCAGTCTTCATACATTTACTTCCCCGTGGTGGTCCCTCATTAGCATCCCACTGCTGTCCTCCAGCTGCTTTCCCTGTTTACACCATTTCCAAGACTGGTAGGACTTTATGAATCATTTATCTTAAGCAGCAATTATTGTACAAACAAGTTATTAATACTGTGGCTATCAGCTTGCTCTAAACATCAGAGAGAACGCATGAGGCATAAACATTGCAGAAGATGGATTGAGAGAAGGATTGTTTCAATTATGTGAGCCCCCCCATCCTCTCCCCTCTCACACAAGTAATTCAGGGACGCCTGTGGGGTACCTGGTCTGAGCAGCTCTCCAGCGTGAGGCTCAATGACAGAGAGCAGGGACAGTCTGGCAGGAACAGGGCAGCAACGAATAAGCAAAATGGCCATCCTACAGCCCAGGGCATGCAGCTGAGCACAATGTCATGTCATATGTACTGGAGCCTTTGCAGGGCAGCCCCAGAGAGGGGTCTGCCAGTAGATGTCCCAGGGGGGCAGTGCCTCCTCCTGAACATCACCAGTTGCCTTCTGCAGTGGTTGCAGCCCTGGCAGCTCAGGAGGGTGTGAGGCACCTTCAGCTGGCCAGGCTGAGCATCTCCGGCAGCTCCATCTCAGGGAGCAGGACTCACCTGCCTGGATGGGAGCCCGCAGGGGCGAGGGGCTAAGGGGCTTCCAAAGTCCTCGGGCAGGATGTGAGGAGAGCGATGCTCCAACATAGCATATTCCAGGGAAACTTGCAAGAAAGAGAAATGCCAAGCTGTCTGTAAAACGGTGCCTTTCTGCAGGAGGGTAAGCAACACAACCCTCAGCATCTGGTCAGTGGGGAAAACTTCAAAGCTGAAAACAAAGCCAATTCAATCACAGCTGCGAATCCTGCTAGGATAAATTGTGTTTGCACAACCTCAATTACTTCAGTTAATTTGTGATATAATATACAAGGTTTCCTGGTGACAACTTAGCATGGCAGCATCGCCCTGCCCCGTACAGCACCCGTCAGCCATGATCCGATCCAAGCCCTGGGGAAGCACAGGAGTGGACCAAACTGTTTCTGGGACCAGTGAGCACCCTAGGGGGGGGACCCTGAGTCAGGCTGGCTTGTGCTTTCCTGGGACCAGTTGCCAGGGGATGGACCAGCCCCTGGGACTCGTCAGCCTTGTCCTGGCCATGCTGGATGAAACAAGACGTGTTTCGGTGCATGAAAACATTGTAGGGACTGGGTTCAAAAGTGCAGTGGGGAGTGAGGGGCTTTGTCTCACCTTGTGGGGGAAAGACGTGGTGCTGGGAGGGTTGAAGCTGCTGGAGGAAAGGCTGGTGTCAGGTCCAGGTGGAGAAATCAAACCCACAAGGCTGATGCATATCGGCTTCTCCCCACCCGCCCTTGGAGAAGGGACAGATGGATTTTGGCAGTGCTACTGTGCGAGCAGCCCCTGTGCGCAGGCAGGGCGGCTCTGCCTGCTGGCAGCTAGGCACGTGGCTAATTGAAGCTGAAAGCATCATCTCCTCTGGTTGCCCGAACCTTCCCCAGCGCCCGCACGTGCGGCACATGCTGGCCTCTCCCTGCAGCCCCCTTGGGGACCATCCCCTGCCTTGCAGCCCCTCGGAGGGACCCTGGCACGGCTGAGGGTGTGGTTTGCAGTAGCGAGAATCCCAGGAAAGCTTTTTTAGCAACTTCTTCAAAGCAGGCGTGTTTGAGGCTGGGGTCACAGCGAGGCCATTCCCTGTCACTTCTCCATGAGCTCTTCCCCCAAACACACAAAGCTGTTTTCAAACGAAGCGAGATGAATCACCTCTACTCCACAGACAAACTTTTCTCCCCCTCGTTCTCCTTTGAAGATGCTCACAACATGCTGGACTTATCAAGACTAATTTTAGAGGAAAACAGAAAAAAATATGCAAACTACAGACTCAGGCCCCTGAAGACTAAAACACTGTCTAAGAGCTCTTCTAAGGCGTGCAGATGCAATGAGGCTGCCTTATCTTGGAGTCAGTGCTGGAGTAGAGAGCCACGTAACGAGGGACTATTTCCCATCTGCTGCATAAATCTAAAGTTACTTCAGGCAGAATGAGGAATCAGAAGATACTTCAAAGGCATTTGAGCTCTGTATCTGTGTCAAACCGCAGCTCTAAGCACTCTGTGTTGCCCTCCTATTAAAGATGAACTTTTGTACTCTGTTAGACATCTTAAAAAGCATAAAACATAAGTTCATTTGCTTTTCAAGTACTCCCACCCCTACCCCCTGCTCAGCTCCTTTGCAAAATAGGAAGCTGTTAGGAAATTTGTGAACAAACGACCCCAGTTTTGCTGCAAAGGTTTCATCCTCCCTGTCAACACTGGAGGGATGGGCTGGGTGCAGCCGCCGTTCTCCAGCCTTGACCAGCACTGAGGGGAAATACCATCACGGCGTCAGCGGCACGGTGGGATGAGGCACCCACTTCCCACGGACGTGTCCCCAGCATCTTCTGGGCTGAAAATGTTTGTGCTCTGCCCTGCCAGAGACCTGGGGAGGTTTGCTTGGGAGGAGAGCGAATAAGGTTGACTGTCAAGATAACCCTTTTCCTTGTGGAGTTTGTGGATTTGTCAGCATTTTTTGCAAAATGAGATGAAATGTGGAGGGGTTTCAGCCGTGAAAATTAATCACTTCGTTTTAAGCTAGCACTAAGCCCCATGGCCTAGGGTCCTCATGGGATGCTGTGGCATCCCCGCACAGGCTGGTGGCCACGTTACTCTACAGGACTCCATGAGCCCTGTGGGAGATACTGGCTGGGTGATAGAGAAGGGAGAACAGCACAAGAGGCCCTTGACTGGAATCAATTTATGGCATTGAAACAAGACAAAGGGCTTTGCTGTTTCCAAAATCCACTGTGCATTTGCCAGCTGATCAGCTGTCTAGTACTTTACATGGTGTTTCTTGACAGGACTGTAGCTCTTCTTCTTTAATGAGCTACAGTCCCATTGCTGATGGAGCAGTCGGGAGGGAGGGTGGCCCCAAAGAGGTGTGCATAGCTAGGAGCTGGAGAGGATGGGAGAGTAAAGGCCAAGCAAAGCCTTCAAAAACTCCAGGGTCTGAATGGAATATTTGTCAGGGGCAGTGGGGAGAAAGGGTAAAAGAAGAGAAGGAGAAAATGTTAGGAAGAAAGAGAAGACGACATGGGTAGGGCGTTTTACAGAGAGATCAGAGGCAGGGAGCACAATGGGAGTAATTAGGGGTTTGTGATTCAGGTGTGAGACAAAAGGAGGGGAACGTCCATAAGGGAGGAGGAAGCAGAGAACAAGAATTCAGAGAACAGAGGAATTCAATCTGGCAGCAGATGGTCAGGAGGGGATTAGTGCAAATGCAGGGAGAGAAGAGCTAGAGGACCAGCAAAGGAGGACACAGGTATGGTATAGCAGGCTTGCAAATTGCTGTGATAATGAATTTCTGCACTGTCTTCCTTGGAGAAGGTGCAGTCTCAGCAGAGGTGAGTGCTGTGCAATGGCAGTACCTGGCAAAGTCTGCAGGATGAGATGGTGTGTGGGATGATGCAAACCAGGGGTCAGAGGCACAGCCAGTCACTGTAGCATCCCTATCATCCCCATTCAGGAGAGAGGGGGGACTGGGTGGTGACGGGGTACAGCTGGCAGAAATGATGGATATGAGGAGCACAAAAGATATGAGCTTTCAAATTAGGAAAGAAAATAATGCTGGCATCTGTGCCTTAAATGTGTGAGTTCCATATCCTATCTGGGGCTGCTGCCCACATGGCTGCACAGAGCCAGAGACGGGGGCAGGATGAGGGCAGGTTTGTACGGACCATGCTGAAACCGTTGGAGATTCCCAAGTTTGGGAGCGCCTCCTGTGCTACAATTGCACCCTGCCCTGAGAAGTCCAGGGTCTGGGGGAGCAGCTGTGACAGGATGTGTCGTCTCCCCTGGCCTGAGGAATCTGTGCTTGTGTCTCATTGGGACAGGCCCTGGCTCCAGGTGAGATCAGGATCCACATGCTGAAGGAGGTCCTGGACAAACCTATCTCCAGCCTGTGAGAAGCTGTCCTGTGCCAGCAGTGACTCAGCTTGCATTGGACTGCCCTCATGTGGAGTCCTGCAAATGTATTTGCCAGTCCAGGTTGATGTCAATGCACCCCCAAAGTTACCCAGGGGGGAGTGGAGGCTGGCTGTGTGGATTTGGAAACTTCCATCAAATCAAATGCAAAAGAAATCAGACCTTCTCTCTGAGTTTGTTGGCAACTTACAAACCCCTCTCTAGTTTTCATTATCAGCAGCAAACAAGTAGTTCAGGGAAACAATTTTCTAGCAAACTCAGTGGATGGATTTGGCCTGGACTGTTGTCTGCTCGTGGCATGTGTTTTCCAAGTCCCTTTCCAACTCATGGTGGGGCATCTGAGAAGCAATCCACAGGACACAGACACCCAGACCCAGCCCAACACCTTTGGCAGAGTTGTCCCCCAGAAACACATCCCTTCCCATTTCCAACTCCCAGCCCTTCAGCATCCCACAACCAGCAGGACTGCACAGATCTTCATCGCAGCACTCTCACTCTTGTCTTCCCAGGCTGAATGACCCTAATCCATTCAGTCTCTCTTCTTCTAGCTGTTCTGTCTCTCCCACCATCTGACCTCTTTCCTTTGGCCCTGTTTCTAGTTGTAAGGCATCATTTTTTGGGTGCAAAGACCAGAACTGCCCATGCTGTTCAACTCATGGGAACTACACCAAAAAGTCTGTGTTGTTCTCAATACTTTTTCTTTCTCTTTGCTACTGGCCAAAGTATCAAGGTACTATCAGGGACCTTCATGTGGCTGCAAGATCCTTTCTGTGTGGTCATTGCTAATTTGGAGCCCATTGCCACATATAACTCAGGTCTCTTTTTTATCTGAATTACTGTGTCTTTTGGCATGGACTCAGGGTGCCATTTTATCTCCCTACCAGTCATCATTTTGACTCTTTTTGCAAAATGGTCACTTCAGATATGAACATTTTGAATAGATTTGCATTGCTGCCTCAGTTTTCACCCTCTTCTGGGTGTGACAAGCATGCTAGCAAGCCTAGGACTCTGTCTAAATCCCTGGGCCTCTGATGATGAGCTCTTTCATCGTGAAAACTGGACATCTCCTCCTAGCTTTTGTTTTCTCTCCTTTAAGCTGATTATCAGTCCACAGAACTGAACCATGGCACCTTAGCATCTATAAGAGCCCTTGCTGAGGGACCTTAGGCACAGCCCTTTGAGATCCAAGTACATGATATTGACCATATCATCCTTCTCCATGTCCTCTTTGACCTCTTCACAGATGTCTCCAAGGTCTGAGAGACCTGACTCCTCTTCAGAAAATCTCAGGGGATTTTCTTAATGAATTATGTTTATCCAGTTGTTTATTAAGTCAGTTCCTCACTGTAGTTTGCCCCAATTGCTTGTGTGGCATTCAGACCTGCTGACCTTATGCTGTCCAGATGGCTGCAGAGATTTTTGTATGGATTGGTGTCACATCTGTCACCTTCCACAACCAATTTGAGGTTACACATTGGAGTTTGTAGCTGATCTGTTTTTTTCTGGAAGTCTTGTATGACTCTCACATGGTCCTAGGCCATGTTGTTTGCATGGTTTGCAACTATTCAGGCACTTGCTTTGCTCCAACACTGCCTCTGACACCTCTCTTTGGCCAATTTCTCAGGTTTATCCCCTGGAAAAGCCCTTGTGGTGTGGGAACCTCCTTGATCATAGATGTGCAAAATGCCACTGCAACAGTTTAATTTTATTTTTCTGTGGAGTTATGTGCTCCTCCTCTCCTCCTTTACTACATTGTCATCTATGACAGATGACAGCCTCCTGATGATCTGGCCTCCTAAAGTGTAGGAAAAGTTGCATTCTTAGATTTTAAGCTACAAGCAAGTTGCTCTTAAAAAATATTTAATCTAATTAAGTTTGGCACTTAATTTGCCTGGGTCTGGGCACATTTCTGTTGTCCTCATTTGGACACTACTTTCTTTTTGTTTCTAAGAAACTGGTTTACTTTCCAGTTTAACCATAGTAGCCTTTTAAGACCTAGCAATCCTATTTACAGTGTTCAAAAGAGCATTTCTCCACCTTAATATACAGCTGATGGTAATACAGAAGTTTTACAAATTTTTAAACATTGCTTACATTTTTAGGCTTTTGCAAAGTAGTCTAGTACTGCCCTAAAAGTATGGTTTATCATATTGGAAGATAGCAGAGGCAGTTATGGACTAACAAGCGTGACCAAGACCCCAAAATGGATTTACCTCATTTGAGAGGCTTTTCCATTAATTTGTTTCACTCCAGGCAAATTATATGTGCCTCTCAAATCAGGCTTAGTGAAGATCTTAGTCACAAACAATTGGTCTCAAACCTCAGAGATCAAGGGTAGTTGATATCTTTTTTTTCCTCTAATCTAATTTGGTTCCCAATAGTCTGTGGTTAATGCGGGCACACAATGCACCAGACAGAGCATTTGCAGCAGAGACAGGGACGTACAAGGCGGTGTTAAGATCTTACTTACATTATTATCTACAGTTATGGCAGTTGCCAGCAATGCTGGGAGGATTTGGGGAGTGGAGGAGCACAGAGACCTTGGCCTGACGCAACCAGGGTCGAGAAAGGAGATCACGATCTTTTAAATATGGAAAGGGATTATCCGATTTCAGTGACGATTCCGTTAGCACATAAAATCTGCATAAACTGCCTGTGACCACGTTGACACGGAAAATTAAGAGATTCATAAACACACAAAGGGAAATGGTTTCCCAAGCAGGGAGAAGGGGACAAAGAGGTTTGGGATTAATACCGTAGCAAAGGGTCAAGGCAGGAGTGAGCCTGGTGTTGGAAATGCAGGTCTGCATCACGAGTAATCATGCAGCCAGAAAAACAGCATCCCCCAGAGCAGCTGAAAAGGGTGGTCCATCACTGCCTGGGAGCATCTCTTTGACAGGTCCTGCTGACCACCTGNAACTCAGTCTCTCAGTTCTCTTCCCTGCAGGAGCACTGAAACAGCTGAACTAACGTACAGGATAAGACCAGCCAGGGCTGACACCTCTGTCTCCATAACTGAGGTCAGAAAAGAAGCTTCCCCAGCCAGAAAGGCAGAGACACTGTTGTTTTCCCTCTGTACTATAAGTTTTTCCCACTTTCTTCTAGGATTAGCTGGAATTTTCCCCAGAGAGATTGCCTGCTGTCAGTTCTCTTCCTTGATACCTGTCTAGCGTTGCAAAAACATCCTGTCTTTGCCTTAATATTTTACAAGACTTGTGGACGTGCAGTGAATGTGCTTTTGTAGCCAAGATCCATGATTGTCATGACTGTGGGGAGCTGGGCTTGACTCAGGTGATCCAGTCTCTCCTTGACCCCCTGATCCAGGTATATTTTCTGCTGACAGGGCAAAGGATGAATTTAGATGACCTGGATGAAGCAATCAGGAATGAATAGATGGACAACAAGATGGGACAAGTCATAGCCAGAGATGGTGTAGGGCGGAGCTGCAGCCAGTGACCTTAGGGATAGTTTCTGCAGTCCAAGATGTTGAGGGTGTTTAAGGCCTAAAGAAGAGCAAAGTTGCCATAGAAGAAGTTTGAAAAGTGCAGGAATTTGCTGAAACTCCAGCCAACTCCTATCTGCATCCCACATCTTCATTAGACACCAAAATAAGCACAACACTAGAAAGGATGACCTTGATACTGCTGGGGAAGTCTTGCCAAGGGAAAAATATATGGTTAGGGTGACACAAAGACTCTCTTTGTCTAAGAGGGTCTCCACCAAGCACAGGACAAGACCACAGATTGTGCCCATGGAGATTGCTGGAAGCCAGGGAAACCCTCAACTTTTCTCCTCATCCACGGGTATGGTCTAGGCATCGAGCGCCTGTGGTGGGCAGGGTCCCATAGGGCATTGTGGAGCTGATCTAAAGCAGCTTTGTGCCAGCCACATCCCACAAAGGCCTCTGACGGAGAAATCCTGAGCAGAGGCTGGGGCAGGTCCTTGGCACATGGTGCAAGGGGAGAGATGTGTTGAAATGCAGCACAGCACACCTGAGCGTTTCTTTTTAAATTCTCAATTTAGCAGCACCCGCATCCTAGCAAATGATATCAAAACTGCAGAGACCAGTTCTGCAAGAAGAATATAGATGGGATATTGGGGTAAGGAACCACGCATCTCCTCTCCCGCAGAGCTTGCCAGTACATCCTGAACCGCAGGCAATTCAAAGCATGGAGGAAGATGCTCAGGTTTGCTTGGATGTCTGCAAATGTGACAGCATCTGCTAGTACACAAGGGGAAGAAATACTCCAGCTTTCAAGGAGTGCATGGCAGTGGGGTAGCAGGAATCACCACCTGACGTCTGGGTCATGAAGACTCACCATCTGTTTGTGACTGGGCACATGCTGATGGATGGTGTGTCCACGGCTTGGCTCTTCTGTAATTTTGTTGTGTTCACCTCTTCACAGGGAAGGTATTATTTTCTCTGAACACTGGTATAAGTTAGTACAAATCCTTACCAAGCGACCATTCTCAATAGCAGGCTGTCTCCAAGGCTGCCTTCTGTGACAGTGTCAACAGACACTGGACACAGGAGAAGTCTGGCCACTGGATCAGTGCTGTGCAGGTTGCAGACCTGACTTGCTGCTGGACTCACTCACAGCAGGGCATTTCTGAGTAGACACAGCTTTGGCTGGGAGAGCTGATCGGATATGAATCGCGTGGGGCTGTCTGCATCCAGAAGAAGCACTTTCTGCATGCAGCAGGATTGGGAGAGGTGGGAGAAATACTCCAGACTTTAAAGAGGATCCAGAGATGAGCTCACTCCAGGGACTGGCAGCAAGGTGGTTTACTTGATGTGTCATGGAGCACGCTAAAGACTGATGGGAGTTCACAGATGCTACGTGCGGAGACACTTCCCGGCTCTTCTCAGCCTTATTCACAGTCACAGCCCAGAGGCAGTGGTGGGCCTTGACAGAAGATGTGTCAGCACTGTTGCCTTCCAGGTGTCTTGTAGTGCTTGTGTCCCAGCACAAACTGCAGCGCTTGAGGGATGGACACACAGCCACCACCCTGGCAGAAGTGGTCCATTGTGGAATCCAGCCTGGACCATCCTGGAGAGGCAAAGCTCCTGGGACAGATGCAGTGGCACAGTAAGGTCTGTCCCTTTACTGTCCCCGATCCAAAACACACTGCTCAGCCCACTGCAAAATCCCCACGAGACACCAGCAGCCATGGAGGGCCCAGGACCTGAGTGAGGACCAGCCAGTCTTGTTTGATTGCCAGCAGATGGAGGATGCATGCAAGAGAGAGATAATTAATTAATTGTGACTTTCCCAGCCTCCAGACTTTGTTTTCTATTGATCTCAGTTTTATCTGGAGTAATAGAGACAATTAGGAGGGAACACAGCAGCAGAAGTTAATTACCAATGGAATGGAAACTGTGTCTTTCAATTTATTAAACTTTTATCACAAAGCAGCACTGCTGCAGAAGCACTGGGATAGACGGTGTGCCGCCCTGCATCCTCTGTGCCATGCAGGGCACTCCCCACTCTTGACAATAAATAATAAATTATAAACTCATCCTCCTTCTGAGCAGGGCCAAGGCTCCCGTGCCAAGCCTCAGGGAACTGAGCCCTCAGAGGAGAGCATCTGGGCTGCTTGGACGGGCAGCGCTCACTCCCGACGGGAGCTTGGAAGCTGCTGCTCAGCCCTGCCTGCACCCCACCGGGTTGGCAGCTCTTGAGTGCAGGAGATGCTCTGCAGGTGTTGGGGACAACTCATTGCTATTCCTGTCCTGAGCCTTGGGTGGAAGGCAGCCCTGCCTGCCCGTAGTGCAGGCACAGCGCAGCGTGCTAAAACGGATGCTGTGGGCAGAGGAAGCAGCACAGGCTAGTTGGGGAGGAACAGACCAGCTCAGAGAGCTTCACTGGTCACAGCTGGGTTTAGACTATCTCCTGGAGGTGGGTTTTAAGCAGCCTCAGGGACACAACCCCCCTAATAGCCTTGCCAAGATATGCATTGCCTCTAATCAGGGCAGGGCTGCAGGACGCAGCCAGGAGGTATGTTACTTCTGCCCCTTAGCGCCATGGCTCCAGTGGTCTCCTTCCCTCAACAGGAGGCTTTGATGTCAGCAAGGACAAGGGATGGTCCTCCTTTCTGTCTCTCCACGTGCCCAGCTTCATCCCACCCTCCCCTCTGCTCCCTCCTCTGCATGTCCTGGCCTGAGTCTGGCTTGGGAAATGCCAATCCTCATCCCCTCGAGAGACCCGCTGCACCACTATGGCTGAAGTCACCTAGCAGACAGCACAACCTTGGTGTGGCTTCTCAGAGAGCGTGGTATTTCCAGGCTGGTTCCTGCTCCGGTGTCAGCAGCAGTGAGTCAGGTGTCAGGGATGCTGTGGCAATTCTCTACCACCCTTTGCCCCGATGGCACACAGCAGTCAGCATCCCCCAGAGCCAGTCTGGGGACTGGAGAGCAGCATCTGACTCAGAGGCTGAGCTCTCTCTACTCTTTCCACAAAACACTGGAGAAAATGATTTGTTAAATGTTGTGCTCTGAGGGTAGTAGACCAAATGATGTGACATAGGAGTCTGTCTTGGACATGTTTTCAGCCATACCAGCCTACAAAATGCTGTGCCTCTCTCCTGCCTGCTGAAAGTGCTCCCATCTGCCTCCTGTCTCCTCCCTGTCCTGCCCTCAAGATCTTCCCACAGACTCCCAGTGAACCATCACACCTTTGTCTCCAGGTAATTTAAGGCAGTGAGTGTGTAAATGAGTCTCTGCTTATCATGCAGGAGCAGTAATTACATTGATGGTTTGCTCTTGCCTCTCTTTCCAACAGTTCCCAAGACAGTGTTTGCTTTTGTGCTCCCCCAGAGAGCTGGAGTTGTCCAGGAGATGTCACCTATACCTCTCATTTACACATCACCTATATCCTGCTAACCGCTAACTCCAAGAGTCGTTGGGGCTGTACAGTCGGTGTTATTGTCTCCTAGATAGCATCAAAGTCAGATCACATTGATGGGGGTCTTGTCAGGTTGAGTTTTGAAAAGCTTCAAGGACAGAGATCCCAGAAGCTCCCTGAGCACCTGTCCTGAGGAAGTTTTTTATTATATCCCATTGAGCTGGATGCTGTCCTTGCATCTTCCTGCTCTTTCACTCTACACCTCTCACTCTGCTTTCTTGAAAAACCTCACTTAAAATAGTTAGATGTCACCCATCTCTCCCTTCTTGAGGCTGAACAGATGTAGTTTCCTTTGGTCTCTTTTTGTATGTCCTGTGCTCCAGCTCCTGACCATCTTGGTGGCCTCCATTGGACTTAGCATCTCTCATGCAGTAGGGTGGCCAAAACTGGGCACAGTGCTCCACTGTGCCTCCTTGAGTGCTGAGTAGATGGAATGACTTTCCTTGATGTGCTGGGTATACTTTTTCCAGTGTAGCCCATCTGAGGACAGCCTTCATCACTGAAGGGTGCATTGCTGGCTCAGGCTGACCTGACCTGACCCACATAGCCTTGACCAAACTGGACATTTCTGTGCCACCAGAAAACTCTCTGGTCCTTTATGAACACGTTGATTGCTCATATGCCAGAATGGACCCAGTTGGTAACCTCTCTTCATGATAAAAAAATGACTGTTTATTTGAATTTATTTAAGACAGTCTGGTTTCTTTAAGATTCTTTTTTGAAGCATCATGTCAAAAGATTTTGACACGGTATCACTGACTGCTTCACTGAGGTCACAGGTTTAGGATTCATGGTCCCATTCTTAATATGAGGCGACATTGCACTGGACTGCAAAGGGAAAGGCTTTCTGGAAAAACTCATTTGCTGATGGCTGAGTGTGCATACTATTAGAAATTAAGCAGTTGCAGGCCTGACCAGTACCTGAATAGGATACAGGTTTTAAATCCCTGGTATGGTAGGCACAAGCCAATTAGTCATGCTTAAATACTTGGGAGATTGCTGGAGCCCTGAGCCTCAGTGAGCTTTAAGATTCAATTCTGCCCTGCTAGATTTGCAGGAAAAAAGGGGAGGAGATATTTTCTCAAGGTGAAATAGATGTTCTTGGAGGATACGTGGTTTTAATACAGTTAGATCCCTGGCAGCTTAACATCCGCAGCCTTGATTAGCCCTACATTGGGATTCCCAGGTGAAGCAAACACGAGAAAACAGAAAAAAAACAATCTGCAGTCACAGAGATTTGCAGGATGCAACTTTCTGTGGCAGCTCTTAACCAGTTCTGGTGACGTTGCCGTGCAGTCTGTAGCGAAGAGAAACGCAATTTTGGAGTCAAGGTGGAGACAGGGCAGAGGGTAAGCCCTGAGCACTCTGGTTAAGCTAATGCCAGGCTTTGCACCAAATTACTGACATCCCCACTCCAGCCCAGTGTGGGGCCCTGGCCGTGTGCCCCAGGCAGGCAGGTCCAGCCCGGATGCCATGTCCCTTGCAGCCCTGCCTGCTGCATTTGCAAACATTTCTGCCAGCCCTTCCCAGGGAATCTGCTCCGCAGCTGTATCCCTTCCGACCCGACACAGGCCGGGGCATCTCTCATTTACATGTCACTCAGCACATCCTCCTGCTCACCCGTGAGTCCTAAATTCGATCTGATTTCAGTCTGATTACTTTCCCCTCCACTTGAGAGAATTAATTAATCTCCGGCTCCGCTCCGGGTTTTTTTTTCTCAATCGATAAAAGGAGGAAGGGAAGGGTGGTGTACCTGTCATTAATCATCATTAAATTAGTGACTCTGGAATTAGGTCACCATGAAAGCCAGCACTTGTGCAAGAGCAGAGATCTGCCACCTTTCCGTACAGCAAGGCATGGACCTCTACAGAGTTTGTGCAGAGAGAAACTGAGGTCTGAGAGAAGAGTGACCTACTCTGCTACATGAGGGAAGGGATGCAGAACCTCCTTGGTGTCAGAAGTACTACACCACAGGTACTTGTAGCTCCAGGTGCCTAAAACCAATGCTCGAGCCAATACAGAGCTTCATGGTCACTCATAAGCATCACCCACATCCCCCTTGAAGTGGCCATTCTGATGCTCAGTGCTGGCTCCATGCTTAGATGGCCACACAGATGGTTTCCCTTCTACCCTGCACAGCACGTGACCTCCACATGCACAGGGAAGATAAAGGATTAGGAAGGAGCTTCCCTGTGTTCCTGCATCTATCCAGCCATGGGGATCAAGTCCTCTGCCCTCATTCCCTGCCCCTGCTCCTGCCTCTTTGGGCTCCCCTCACCCATCCTGTCCACCCTGTGCTTTGACCTGGAGCAGGACACTGAGCCGTTACAGTGGCAGCGTGTGGAGCAGGAGTGGTGGGATCAGGAGAAGAGGAGCACATCCACCTGTGGCAGTGGGTGATTAGCAGACAGCAGTTTGTATGAGCAAATATATCTAAAGATAGGTATATCTGTATTTGCATTCTATGTTTTGTTCCCCTGGGCACGTTTTAGTTCCTGGTCCTCGTGCCTCTTCCTGACTGCCTTTTGCTAAACTTTGATCAATGAGCATCTGCGTTGCCTTACACAGAAATGCTCTAGTTGTGCTGTGGGACAAAGCCATGGTGATGATGGGACTGTGCTGGGTCAGTGAATCTCAGATCACACCCCTGTCGACCTGGTGTCAAAGTGACGCTTCAGGCAATACAGGGCAACTGCCCAGGTCTTGAGGGTTTGTCTTTGCCTTCTCTTGACAAAGTCAGTCATGCCTGACCTTCGCCATCACCTCTGCATACAGCACCCCGACAAAGGTGTCACCTTGCCCTCTCACACCATGAACACCCTGTCCTTGCCACTGCGAGCATGACACTGCACATCATGTCCTTGCAAGGGCTTGGACACAAGGACAGGGAAGTCATCTACCTCAGTGGCACGCCTTGCTCACACAAACTCTACATTTGCCCCATTAGCCACAGCTTACAGTGCTTTGCCTCCTGCAACTCCCAATCCTCTTTCAAGGGCGCTGCTTTCCAGGAGGCAGCCCCTGTCTGATAAGTGTGACTACCCTCCTCAGCCTTTGATGCGTGACCTTGCCTCTGGCCTTGTTAAAATGCATGTTTCTGAAATGAGCCCGCCTTAGCCAGGATGCAACATTACACCATCATTACTGATCGCACATCTTGCTTTCTCTCGGTCTCCCTGTAAATAATGTATCTTAATAACTAAGCACGCAGAGCAAGCTTCCTTTAACAGACATCACTCAGAGTAGCCGTGCTGAGGAAACTCATTCGCTCCTGCTATGCCTCAAAGCACTTCATTAGTACATCAGAAAAGGCCAGAAAAACAATGCAAATATTCCGATCAGTCAGTGCTTTCGGAAGGATTTACTGTCCCTGCCTGGCTGTGCTGGGTCCAGAGCATCTCCTTGCACCCAGCTCTGCTTCAGCCTCACATCTGAGACTTTCTGGGGGACTCTCTGTCCAACTCCCCCTGCATTTTGAAAGCCCCCTAATGTGGCTTATGCATACTCCTAACCCACTGTGTCCTTGGGGTTGCAGGTTTAACCCCTCAGGGACTGCAGGGATGCTTCCCACCCTCTCCTTCTCCTCCCCTCTTCCTAAGCTGCATCACTCTCTTTCGGCTGGGGCGTCCTGTCCATCCCTTGTGACAGCTCTGGTCGGATCACCAATCCTGGCCCTGTTGGGCACCACCAGTTTGGAAAATCTACTGCTCCCTTTCCGTTTGCAGTGGATGTTGCTGCTGACAATGGGAGACCAGGTCAGGTCATCCCCAGTGCTGCTGGGGTGATACTCCAGGCAAAAAGACCAAAGTGTGCATGGGAGATGTCTTCCACATCTGGCCTGGAGAGAGTGGGCATGAACACACCTCTGCTACTATCCATAACCCTGTCCCAGCAGCAGGCAAGAAACACTTCCAGCGCCAGGAAGCACGGCTCCCAGGATTGTCATTAAATTTTCTCGCCAAGACTTGTCAGCAGCCATCAAGACTTGCTCTCCTTAACCTGCCCTGTTGGCAGAGCAGCCAGACATCAGGCAGGAAAACAAGCTACAGGTCAGCTGCAGAAATACCTGTGCCAAACACACTGTCATGGGTGCATTTTCCAATGGTGTAACACTTTTTTAAAACAAAAAAAACCCTCTGGTTTATGTTGTAAGCCTCCGTGAAATAGATCCAGAGTAAAGCACGTGGTGGGTGTATGCATGGAAGTGCGTGACTCTCCGTGTACCTGTGTTTATATAGCATGTTTGTGCACCCATGTGTGTCTGCATGTCACAGCTCCTGGCACACTTCATGCTTCCAGCACACACGTGTCTACACTGTGTACACAGCACTTGTGTACAAACCCTTCACGTCTGGGGGTGCCATGTTTGATTCCCTCTGTATTTGTGGGTGCCTGCGTGCACCCTGCACGTGTGCCCTGTGTGACAGAGCCTGCCGCACCCTGCATGTGTGTGCACAATGCACATGCATGTGCTCTGCAGGCAGCTCTTCCCACGCTCATCCTCCTGGCTGTCAAGACCAGTCCTCCCACCAGGTCCAGAGTAGGGAGTTGAGTTTAAAAGTCTATTAAAAGCTTGAAAAACAACACTGCTTTCCCGCTTTCCCCGCTTTACAAATTGCCAGTGTCTTTTAACCCCTCACAGAATCACAGAGTCACAGAATAGTCAGGGTTGGAAGGGACCTCTGGAGATCATCTAGTCCAACCCCCCCGCCAGAGCAGGGTCACCTACAACAGGTTGCACAGGACAGCGTCCAGGCGGGTTTGGAATGTCTCCAGAGTGGGAGACTCCACAACCTCTCAGGGCAGCCTGTTCCAGTGCTCCACCACCCTCAAAGTAAAGAAGTTCCTCCTCATGTTAAGATGGAACTTCCTATGTTAAAGTTTGTGCCCATTACCCCTCGTCCTATCAATGGGCACCACTGAAAAAAGACTGCTCCCATCCCCCTGGCATCCTCCCTTCAAGTATTTGAAAGCATTAGCAAGATCCCCCCTCAATCTTCTTTTCTCCAGACTAAAGAGACCCAAATCCCTCAGCCTCTCCTCATATGAAAGATGTTCCAATCCCCTAATCATCTTCGTAGCCCTTTGCTGGACCCTCTCCAGCAGATCCCTGTCCTTCTTGAACTGGGAAGCCCAGAACTGGACACAGTATTCCAGATGCGGCCTCACCAGGGCAGAGTAGAGGGGGAGGATGACCTCCCTCGACCTGCTGGCCACACTCCTTTTGATACACCCCAGGATGCCATTGGCCCTCTTGGCCGCCAGGGCACATTGCTGGCTCATGGTCATCCTGTTGTCCACCAGGACTCCCAGGTCCCTTTCCACAGAGCTGCTCTCCAGGAGGTCGGCCCCCAACCTGTACTGATGCATGGCGTTATTCCTCCCCAGATGCAGTACTCTACATTTACCCTTGTTGAATTTCATTAAGTTCCTCTCTGCCCAACTCTCCAGCCTGTCCAGGTCACGCTGCAAAGCAGCACAGCCTTCTGGCGTATCAGCCACTCCTCCCAGTTTAGTGTCTCAGTCAAGGTGCAAGGGGTTAGGGGTCATCATGGGACCAGGACCCATTGGTCTTTCTCCACAAACCACTGGCTGGAGCATGGTGCACTGCAAGCCAGGTAGAAGGGTTGGTCCTGCCTGGGGAGTGCAAATCTCCATGCAGCCTCCCCAGGATGCTGGGCTGAAGTGCACTGGTGTGTTAAATAACCCCTTCCTTGCCAAAAAGAAAACTATGCCTCTGCTGCAATCCCTGAACTGAGAGCTGGGGGAGGCTCAAAGGCTGGAAGAGATGACCCCAGATGTTCAGTGAAGATCCATGTCCACAGGCTATCCCCAATGATTCCACCTCTGCGACCACTAACTGGAAACTCTGTGGGACAAGCAATGCCACCATCACCACCAGGGACCCAGTCAAACCAGTACTACTTCACTCTTGCTTTGCTGAGAAGGCCTGGAGCTCCACTTTCAAAGCCAGTGCGCTCCTTTGCACAATCCTTTTCCCCGGGAAAGACGCTTGCTTGCACCGAGTGGTTAACACCAGCCAAATTTGCCACAATTCAAAGTGTTATTACAATGAATGTGAGCGTGAATTAATAATGGCACTTTGAAGCCGCTCTCTGTGCTTGCCTGCATCCCTCCTGCTGCATGACCGGCTCTGTGCTGCCGAGGAACTGCATACATGCTGCTTCATTTTGCAATAATAACAGCCTTCCTCTAAGAGAGAGAGACAGCGTGCGGAAGTTTTGCTGGCAAAACACAACTCCAAATGAACTGCTAAAAATGGTTCACAAAAGGCTATTTCCAGCTCCTCCACCCAGCTGGAGCTGGCTCTCCTCCCTGTCTGTTGTCACCGCAGAGGATGCATCGGCATCTGTCGCAGGAGGGTTACTGCACAAAGAAAGGAGGCAGGGAGGAGTGCAGGCAGCAGCTCGCTGAGAAGGTGTGGGAGAGCCAAAAAAAGGGGCTGCAGCTAGGTGCCTTGGTGTTCATAGAATCATAGAATGGTTTGGGTTGGAAGGGACCTTAAAGATCATCGAGTTCCAACCCCCTGCCATGGGCAGGGACACCTCCCCCCAGCCCAGGTTGCTCCAAGCCCCGTCCAACCTGACCTTGGACACCTCCATGGATGGGGCAGCCACAGCTTCTCGGGGCAACCTGCACCAGGGGCTCACAGCCCTCAGGTGCAGACATGGGACACAGCTATGTCAACCATGTCTCCAAATGGCATTCCCAGCACAGCCCATCCAGGCATGTGCAGGCACCATCCCCATCCTCCAGCGACCTCCCATGCTCTTCCCTGTCCACCCTTCACAGGCTGGCCCCTTGGTGCTGTCAAGCCCTGGCGTCCACAAGGAAAACAAGTCGCAGCGGTGCCTTTCCCTGGCTGCTGCTGCTTGCTCACGCAGGGTTCTCATCAAAATGCAGCACATCCTTTACTTCTGGCCGGCTTACAGTAAGCAGTTGTCAGACACTTCTTAATCCCAGGTATAATAAACCTTCCCCGGCTCCCTTATTCCTGTACCTGTCATGTGAGCCAGCTGTGCATGAGGAAAGCACTTTGCATGCAGATTATTTATCTGTCCTCAGTCTGATCTAAATAACACCCCGTTAAGCACAATCAGACAGCAACGGCTCCTCCTTCCAGAGTCTGGTTTTAGGTCACTGGAGTGAGAGATTGCACTCACAGGGGTCACCCCATAAAGGACCATTGAGGACCAGTTGCAGACCACAGCATCCCCATCCCTGCAGGTGTCTGGGGTTCCCCAGACAGCAGGGCTGAGCTATCAGAGGGCACAGTGAAGTCCACTGGTGCAAATTTATCACTAGCTCTCCTGAAGAGGGAGATGTCTGGTTAAGATGGATGTCCCAGAGTGCTTCTCTCCAGCTTGCAGTCCTGCCAGCTTTCCCTCAGGGTGGATGTCCTGCTGGTGGTTCCCGTCTGTTCCTCCTCTGCAAAGAGCCTGCAGAGTTGGATTGGCAGGATTGGCTTTGCTGTGAGTACTCTGAGGCAGAAAGGCACAGGAGAAAAGCTGCCTCGGAGATGCCAGAAACACAGGAGCCCTCAGCAGCACAGCCCTGGGGGCTTGGAGGTGATGACTGGCAAACAGGTTTGATTAGAAATTAAGCAGCATCTGAAGCAAAGTGTGATATTTAATAAAGGGTGAGGAGATGCAGCGCAGCCCAAGGGCCAGGCTGTCAGCTCTGCAGCCCTGAGACCAGAGGTGTAGAACAGGCTGCCTAGGGAAGCGGTGGAATCGCCATCCCTGGAGGTATTTAAAAGACAGGTAGACATGGTGCTTAGGGATGTGGCTTAGTAGTGGTTTTGGCAGTGTTATATTAATGGTTGGACTCGATGATCTTGAAGTTCCCTTCCAACCTAGACGATTCTATGATTCTGTGAGGGAAGGCTCCCCATCCCCGGCACAGCCTTGGGCACACAGGACATACAGAAGGTCATAGCTGCCGCTCAGCACACGTCTGGACTTCAGAGACATGACATCTATAGCCTATGTCTTTAAGTCTCCCAGAAATTTAGAAATGCTCCTCAGAGTCACCCTGGGGGTGCCGGTGGACCCCCTGCTCTGCCCCAAATCTATTCCAGACCTCCAAATCAGGCCTGGCTTAAAAACCATTATTGATTTTGTATTCTCATCTTCACCTTTTGATGTTCAAACTAACAGCAGCCTTTTGATAATGTTTTGGTGGCCTTCCATCACCACGTGGGCAAAAATGTGCTTGTTTTAGGTGGAAACTGAGTTTTATGCTTAATCTCATGAATCTAGGAAGTGGGGCTTTACAAAATACAACTTTATCAGAGGATCTGAAAGAAAGCGAATATCCCTTCCTGATTCTTCTATGAGAGAAGGGCATGGCCAGAGAGGGAACAATGATTTTGCTGTTGAGGAGCCAGGTGACCATGAAATTTCAAGCAGATACCACCACAGGGCTGCAGACAACAGTCTCTCACCTCCAGATCCAAACCACAAAGTAACGGGGATGCTGAGAGAAAGGCTTTGTGTGTCACGCGCTGAGCTAGCAGGATCCCAGAGGAGCAGGAGGATGATCATCTCCTGGAAGAAGAACATTATGGGCTGAGTCTCATGGCCTTTCTATCTCCTTGTCTGTATATCCACGGGATTTCTCTCTCCTTGTCTGTATATCCAGTGGATACAGCACTCAGGGGCTGCAGTGGGATCCCTGTAACCACAGCAGACACAAATGCAGGTGATCCCTATGCTGATTCCCAATCTTTTCATCATTGTTGGTTTCAGTATTTATTGTTAGTGGTAAACATATTATGCTGGATACAATAGCTGAGAGAGGTGAAGTTGCTGCAGCTCCATGTCCCTGGGTCCAATAAGCAGTGAGGCTGCAGATGTGCTTTCCCAGCATGCACACACATGCAAAGCTCACATGTACTTCACTTATACCTATGTACCTGGCTGGCCACATAGGTCACAGTCAGACACTCAGAGCACCCACATGAACACTGACAGCACCAACAGCCTCATCCTGCTTCCCTCTCTGGCTGAGCAGGATGGAGGTCCAGTAGTGAGAATATATGTATTCTCCATGTATATACACATGCATATATACAATGTGGATCCCTCCAGCAGCTAGGCTCAGACACACAGTTTGGCCATAACACATCCAAAAATGTTCTTCCCCTGCATCCCACGGTGGGTCTCACACCCCTAGGCAGCAATCCGCTTCGTCTAGAAGGTGACCTGGGGAGCTGCCTCTAGTGACTCATGGTGATGGGTTTCACACCTTCACGCTGGAGCTGATGGCTCTGCTGAGACAGCTGTGGAAGGGAGCCTGGCAGCTGTTCCTTGGGAGTCTGTAATCTGGGTTCCTACCTGGCACTGTGTTGCTGTGCTCCTCTGGGCTTGTGGAGATTGTTCTTTGATGGGCTGATGGTTCTCCAGTGATGAGCCTGGGACTATGCCCAGGGTATTGTTTGTGCTCCCTCTCCTGCCATTGTCTCTTTGTACTCCTTTGTGGGTGTGCAGATGAACTTTTATCACATACTCTCATCTTTAAGTGTGACAGATACCTCAACCTTAACCCCTCCTGGAGCCAGGAGTGTGGGAGGAACCACCTTGGGCAGAGCCCTTCCAGCACACAGAGTGCAGGCAGGGTGCAGGTCCAGGGTGCAGGTCTCCAAGTTCAGGCTCAGCAGCAGGTTTTTGGCAGTGCAGGAGTGTCCTTTCCCCCTTTACTTCATGTTTGTGAGCGATTTCACAGCAGCGTTTGCATCTAATAGGAGGTCTTTCCTTAGCGTCTCAGCCCTGGGAAATGCCCTTGATGCCACATCCAGTAGGATGGCACACAACATGCTTTGTGCCCCATGGGCTGTCCAAGCCCTGCAGGGCACTGTGGACAGTGTTTTGCAGAGGTCAGAAGTGTAATTTCTTGCCTGGTTTGCCCAGCTCTTCCCTTCGGTGGTTTGCAAAGCCCATTTTCCACCAGCCCTAGCTATTGGCATGCACTGCTGCTGTGGCTGCACACACAGAGACACACAGAGTTTAAATTCAGGAAAGACATCCTGTCGAGCACCAGGTATGAATCGTCACTCATTCACTTTCCGATCAAGCACTTAGCTAAAACCTTCCAGAAAGGTGACCAGCCTGGATCTGAAGGCAGCAGGCAAGGGGGAAGTAAGGAGGGTCAGTGCTCATATCCCCACTGCACAGTCAAGGATGCTGAGGGACCAAAGCACAGTGATACAACCAGCTAGCTGCCATCAATCACAGGGCCTTAGCAGAGGCTTCTGAGTATTTAAATCATTAATTAAGATTAATGAAATGTGTTTTTGCAGTTTATCTAAGTGCACGTTCTGAAACTGAAACCCAGTCATTAATTAGTGAGTGAGACAATTTGAAGGGCTCAGTAAAATCCCCTCTTAAGCCCCAGCAAGGAACACCAGCATGGCTCCAAGTGGAAGGATATGGCCCTACCCAGGGGATGCTACATCAGAGCAGGATAGGTGACACTTGAGAAGAGACACAGGCACACCAATACAAGCTTTTGGGGGATTAGGGAGGTCTGTCCAGCTCAGGACTGAGAACAGGAGACACAACCTGCTAGTCTTCTTGTACCATTGCAGAAAATGAGAGGCTCCATTTGGCTTCCCCAAATAAATTAATTTGAAAAGCTCAGGGATTACTGGAAGGATTAGAGCTCCCTAGAAATCCAACTGCCTGATCTATCGCTCCCAAGGCTTCTGAAACCTCCTCATGAAGACTCATGTAAACAAATATGGCCCATTACAGGATGAATCTGAACTGGAAATAAAAACACCCAGTCTGTGTAACGTGAAATGTCACATGAAGCCCAGCTGTAGGGTTCTGTGTGTGTCAGCTTGTGCTCGTCCTCATGCTAGCACATCTGTGTTCACTTGACCCAGATCCAGAAGACCAGGACCAACTGTCCACAGGCAGCGACCTTCCACATGCTGTGCTCTTCTGGTGCCATGTGCGGTTCCCCAGAGATGTCCTGGGTGAACCTCTCTGGTGATAGGCACAGGGCACAGGACCACAGTCCTCTCCTGCCTCCTGGTGCAAACTTTCCCCCTGGATTTGGAGTTTGGAGATGAGTTTCAAGGTGTGGTTTATGGCCACTCACTAGGGTGTTTGAGAAAATAGCGTTGGAGAATGACCTTCTCCACAGTGTAATAAAACCGATACACTGGCAGTAAATTGTATCAATTACAGGGAAGTTGGTAATTAATTAGAAGCTGGGAGTCTTCCCATCCCTCAGTGCAGCTCTAAAATTAAGAGTCTGAGTGAAGAATAACTTCTAGGCTAGGGAGTCAGTGCTGGGGCTGCCGTGCGATTGCCCCACACACACAGAGAGTCGCCGAGGACTGCAATTGCCTCCTAGATGTTGATCGATTTGCTTTTGGGTTGGCAGCAAGGACATGGGTTTGACCTCTGCCTGTAGAGAGGAGGGAGAGGACTTCAGGCGGTGACTGTGGGAGGGGATCCTGAGCAGTTTAAGCCACTGCAAGTGGAAGAGCGTCCACCTGAGCTAGGAAGGGGCTGTGTCCTCATTGGAAAGCAATGGAGGTGGTTGAGAAGAGGAGGGTAAACTCAGAGGGAGAACAGCAGAGCAGAGAGGTTGTGATCTGGCCAGAGGGTAACAAGTTGTTGAGCTAATGAAAGCACCTGAGAAGCTGCTGCACATGTGTGGACCACATGAGTGCTGAGGATAGTGGTGCTGAGGATACCGGTGCTGCTGCCCTTTGCCTGCCCAGGGAACCAGAGCCCAGAGAGCTAATTCTGCTGCCGACAAGCTCAAGCACCAGCCAGAGGGACAAAGAGGCATCATGAACTCCAGCCTACCAGAGGCTGAATACATCCGTGCCTTGAAAACACCAGGCCTGGGTCTGCACGGTATGGCTGCAGCTGAGCTGGGATATTCCTTGGCAAATCTGCTAAGCCAGGGCTTGGCTAATGGTGCCTGCGAGGCACCCGCTGGGGTCCCGCCAGCCAGAAGTGAAGGCAATCAAAGCCTCCAAAGGCAGCAATCAGATGCCTTCCAAATTGAGCGGACGTGAGAAGTGAGTTTGCAACTTTGGATCGATCCATCAGCCAAGGTCAGTTAGAGGAAAGCCGAGTTCCCGGGGAAGCCACTGTGGAAAGCAAGTTGTAACAGAAATAAGTTGTAATAGTCTCCAGCCGGCACAGACCTCCAGCTGCTGCTGACCCAGTTAACACTAATGCTTGGCTACAGAAAACTTACACTCCAGTTTTGAGGTTTTATGTCAGGGAAACCAGACCATGGGATGGAGAGTAACATGGGAAGGGCACACGATGCTCTGGGCAGCCATCAGGATATGGCCATGCACAAGGAACAGTGTGGTGCAGGAAGGGCCTGTGCTTGTCATCTCAGTCCAGTGGAAAGCATACTATCGCTACAAATGGTTGCACAGAGGTCTTGCTCCACTCACATGAGCACACCTCTGTCTGGTAGAGGGATTTGTGATGGTCTTGCCATGGCCTTATGGCCCCAAAGAGTGCAAACCTCACAAACCCAGGACCAAGGAGTCAAAACACAAAGCCCAGAGTTGAGGACCTTGTGCCTTCCCCCAGGTATGGCCATCAATTTGTATTTGGAAGGGAATCTCATGTTGTCCAGGGTGTCTCTCAGGGCATCATCTCCTGAGCCCATAGCGTAAAGAGAAGAGGTGAAGGAAGGAAGGACCAGGATTTGTCTTTTTTTTTTCAGTTGCCTTTCAGTTTTTGAGCCATTTTTTAAACCTTTGAGGATGTTTAGGAGATACTGTGGACTCTCTCCTCCCAGCCTACAAGAAGCACCACCTTCTGCACATGGGGTGAATGGGCTGGGGACTCACTGCTGGAGAAGGGAAAGGGTTGGGGTGGGGAGCGGTGGACACCAGGCTGAATGTGAGCAAACCACCGATAAGATGAACTGTACCTCAGACTAGATTAGGGGGATTGTGGCTGAGGTCAAGGAAAGTTATCCATCCTTACAATCAGCAGTGGGGAGGCCACCCTACTGGGCTGTGGTTAGCCAGGTGAAAAGGAGGGTAAGGTGGGATCTAATCACACCTGCAGCTACTTGGGAGTGACTGCAAGGAAGATAGAGCCAAACATATCTCACTAGAGCCAAATGGTGTAACAAGGGGCAGTGGTCATACATTGGACCTTAAAAATTCAGGATGGACATTAGGAAAGGCTTCTTCACCTGAGTGTGGTGAGGTCCTGAGACACGTACCCAGAGCAGTGGGAAATCTCTGTCCTTAGGGGGTTTCAAGACTTAGGTCGGCAAAGCAACAGCCAACCTGATTTAGTTTAGGGAATAGTCCTGCCATGAGGAAGCAGCTGGACAGGAGGTCCCAGAGGTCTTTTCACCAGCCCTGTGGGGATTTGCAGCGCTATGCCTGCTGAACATCCCTTTTCTCCTGGCTGGACTTCAGTCCAGGGATGGCCTGCCGCGGAGTAGTATAGGCACTTCTCCCCTAGCTTTGCAGAGGTCCTGGTTGGTTCCCTGCTGATCAGCCCAGCCACAGTGCCTGTTGCCTACAGGAAGACTTATGGCACTTTGAAATGTTTTACTTGTCTTGAGTGACTCTCTTACTGACCTTCAGATGGACAGAATTGTGTCCTGGATGCTTCCATTGACTTTTGCAGAGCCCTGATGGGTGGGAAGGAGCCAAACATGAGCCATGGTGGCAAGCAAATCAGTATCCCATACAACAGGCCAGATGTCCTTGCAGCCCATAATCCTGTGTCTGCATACTTTTCACCTTGCTCGGGTAACCAACCCTCTTCAGAGACGGGTGTGAGTAGCCCTTGGACACGGGCCAGATCCTACCATTCCCCCAAAGCCTTTTCCTTTCTCTGATTAGCCTTTTTCCCTGGGGGAACCAGCTGCAGAGCAATACCAGCCCTGCCAGGCACACCTCCGCTGCAAAGCAGGGACTCCTGTTGCATGCCTCGAGGATCCTGGCCTGTTGTCAGTTTAGCTCTGGGCACCCTGCTCTGATCCCATCTTATTTATGGCACATCCTTCCTGTCTTCTCCCTACTATTATTGCCTGAAATGATGTAATTTAGATTCCGGCTGTGTTTGATTGCAAACTCTCCCAATCTACAAATTTCGGTGACAAGCACTAGAGCAGCTCATTTACATGGCAAAGTGATCAATCTGGAACTGCTTGTTACACAAGCGAATAAATAAATAATGGATACATTACAGAATGGGAAACAATCAGCCAAATTAACCAAAAGATGTCGAATAATGACAAGCCCTGACATCCTTAACAGAGAACAAGAGTAGGAGGGATGGGACAAGCTTTCCCAGCATTGCCCAGGGCTGTTCAGCGCTCATCTATCTCCTCTTATCCCGTGAGTCAACAGGATGTGCATCAATTGCCAGGAGACAGTGAGCATGGGCTGGAGCGTGAAATCCTGGCTTTTAAAACCCATACCTGTCTTTGCTTCTCGTACCTGCTCTCTGTAAGCAACTGTCATAGGAATAACACATCCCCTGGGACAGCAATTAAAATATTTTAGACATCGCATGGCAAGTGACCTGGCAGCCCAATTTTCAGCTGACATCTCAGGAAATCCTCCCAGAGCACCTGAACCATCCTGGCTTTCTGTTTCACTGGTTGAAACGTGGGAGACTTCAGAATTCATGCAAACACCATTGCATTGCACAGGAAGTTCATCTGGTGGTCTGGAGCACAGGTTGAGCATTTTGGGACAGGCCAGCTCAACAGGGGCGAAATCACAGGTTGCCAGTGAAACGGGCTCGGTTATTTGGGCATAAGCCACCAAGGACTGCAGAAACATGGATGATGCCCTGAGCTGTCCCGATCTCCTGGTGCGTGCGGGTGGCAGACTGGGATGCTGGTGACTGGCAGCAGAGATGTGTGCGGTACCTGCCAGTACTGCTGATCTCCCACCACCTGCCTTTTTCGCTGTCTCCTGCACAGTGACAGCTAGGTGCTAGCTACCTGATTTATCCTCCTCTGGCAGCTCCTGCCTGTCACCGCTCAGCACCCCAGGGGATCCCCAGCAGGGGAGGCAGCAGAGGAGCATCTCTCCTTGTTGTCTGCTGTCAAGCAGCTCGTGTATGCCTGCAGGCACTGGGGACGCAGCGGGGAGGCTTTGCAGGGGTCACTTTTCTTCCATCAAGAGGTGCAAGGCTGGGATGGCACTGATATATTTTGCCTGGCACCACCAGGTGGGAGGGCAGCAAGGAGGAGATGAAGGCTGAAAGGAGGAGGGTTGCTAAGGGTACAATCCATCTGGAGCAAGGCTGGTCTTGGGTCTGCAGCAGGGCCAGGAGCCAGCGGCAGGCACCTCAGGGATGTGGGTGCTCAGCAGAGCGGTCAGGACTCCTCAGGCCCAGGGATGTCCTCTTTGGGGCTGGTTTTGGTGCCGCCTGGGGCTCTGCAGAGCACCTACATCCTCTGGCTACTTCAGCATCACCCACCTTCCCCTCTGCCTTGGGCTTGGCCCTATTTCACGTCATCTGGGGGTCTCCTCCATTGTCCTTGCCCCTTCTCCATTCTGGAGCCTGATGGTCGTGGTGCTAGTGGGATGCAGCTGGATCTATATCAGCAGGCATAACCTGCCAGCGCTTAGCGACCCCTCGCACCTTCCACCATGGCTTGGTCCTCACTGAGGAAACACCACTTCTACCCTAGTCTCAGGGGGTGCCATACTAGTCCCAGCTTGGGAGAACAGTGCTTGTGGCCTCACTGGGGCTGTTTGCAGAGGGAGCTGGGTTGCTCTGGCTCCTGACATGTGACCGCTAGGTGCGGAGGCAGAGGTGCCCCTGTGCTTGCTCTGCAGCTGGACATGCTGCGGTGTGGCCTCTGGGGACACGGGGATCCCCGGGGGGATGGGTGGGGGTGGGGTTCTCCTCCGCCCATGCTTTTGGAGGAGGAAGGGGAGCCCTGATGGGCAGGTGACACCAAGCATGGCTGAGGCAGCACTGCCACCTCGTGGCGCGTCACCTCGTTGCCTGTGCCACGCCGGGCACGGCCCTCACCGCGCTCCCACGGACACGCTGATGGGAAGGGGAAGGAGGAGTGTGCCGGGTTGGAGGTGTTTTTGTGTTGGCAGACATGGTCTGCAGAAGCCTCCGGGATGGCGCCGTGCAATGCCCACCCACGGGTCCCCACAGCCAGGCGTCCTCTGGAGCTGCGGCCGTCCCAGCTGCAGATCAGGAGGAGGGAGGTGCTCAGAGGATGGGAGAGGAAGGCTTGGCTTGAATACAGCAACACTGAAAGTCAAGCGAGCGGGGCTAAGCGCTGCTCAGGAGTCTCAAGGACCTGGAGGAGGTGCCACCTGGACCAACAACCAGCTTCTGGGAGATGCTGGAAACCAGCTCCCTGTAATTCAGATTTAAGTGGGGTTAAGGGGACAGTCAGGGACAAAGGACATAGGAGCACTAGGACACAGCCATCGATCAATCCTGGATGAAATGATGGAGTGGTCTCATTTTGCCTGTGTATTAACAAAGGGCAATAGGGCAGAAATACAATTACTGTCCAGAAACACCGTTTTGTGGAAGGTAGGTCTTTTCAAACTCACCTGTCATCTTTTCTTGACACAATTACAGGTCTGGTTGATAGGGGAACTCTGCTGATAAAATAAAATTGCATTTCTTCTGGGCATCTGATTTATTATGGGGTGACATTTTGATTAAAAATGGGTATTATATTGCATTAAGAGGGCATATATTCAATGAATTAAAGACCAGCTCAGTGACAGATCTCCAAAGGTAATTATTAATGGAGATGCACTGATGAGTGAAGTTTTGTCCAGCAAGAGTCTCCGGGGCAGATTTTTGGTCTCACACTAGTCGTTCCCTTGTTCAGCTCTTTTGGAAACACTGCAACACCTTCCATGGGACCACTGGAGGTGACAGGCAGGGGAATGGAGGGTTTGCCAGCCCCACTTGGCTTTGGGACCACCCAGCTCCCAGGCCTGCACACCTTCAACTTTCCTTGAACACCATCACCTGAGCTCCAGCTGCTGCTGTGTTTGCTCTGGGGACCCCAACACTGCTGTCTCATGAAGGTCAGTGCAGCTGCCGCAGGACTGAAAGGACGTTCCAGGTCAATATGGAACAGAAAGCCCCTCCTAGCTGTCCACTGCATCCTCCCTGGGGTAGCCTGGCCTGTCTCCAAGGTCCCAAGGATGTTCACCTGCTGGGGTCATTGCAGCACATCTCATCCCTCTGCTCCCTGCCACAGTGGGGCTTGGGTACTGGTGGCATTTGGGGCTTTTTGTGGCAGAGCTGAATGCACATCCCTGGGCACCTTTTGGGGCTTGGTGGTGAAAGCCATTGGCTTTTTAATTTTGCAGGTCTGGGTCAGGCCACACGCAGCTCCTGGGGTTGCCCAGATCTGTCTGGTGCAAGGCACAGCCACTCAAAGGAGACCAGGAGTGACCTGGGTGCCAGACATCCCCATCTTCTGCTCTGCTACAGACACAAGGTTCCCAAACTACTGAAGTGAGGGTACTCTCACTACTGAAGTGAGGCGATGTCTCATCAAGGATGCTCGAGGCCCTGCTGAGGTGCACAGACACTGACAGTCCCTTTGCTGGAGCCCTGCTCCGTCAGGGTGTGGCACCAAGGTGGGCACCTGGAGGGGTCAGCCCCCAGCAGCAGTGATGACAAGGCTGGATACCAGTGACAGCCATACTCTGCCCATCGCCCAGACTCGGGGCCATCAAGAGTGATCCCTGGGCCCTGCCAAGTGGCAGTGCCACCTAGTGCTCACATCCAGTCCCCTCCTGCAGTGACAGAGCTGGGGCATGCCTTTGGGCACCCTCCACCTTTGTGTTGCTTTGTGCCCAGTCACCACTGGTCACTGCCGCAGGGACTGTGCTACTGGGCCATCCTGGCATCCCTGCGGTCCTGCACTTTTGCTGACCAAGCTGTTCCCTGAGGTCAAGCATGGAAAGGGGAACAAGTTTCTCTCTAATGCAGAGAAAGTGAAACTTGGCACTTCTCTTTCCCAGCCAGGCAAACCAGCAGGCATGCAAGTACATCCCCCCACCCTGATCCTCTTCCTCCCTGCTCCCAAGGAAGAGCTTCCAGCAAACAGAGCTGCTGCTCAGACCGGTCTGTCTTCACCCCCAGCAAGGAGGTAAGTCACCCCAAACAGCTAGGGACACATGCCACCTCTGCCACTGCTCTCCAGTCCTTGTTCCCTGTCCCCTTCCTTACTTCAATTCCCCCCTCCGCAAGGGTTTAAAGTAGGAAAAGGAGGAGAAGATGATACGGGAGAGGGAGGGGACTGCAGGAATCTGTCCTTGCTCCATGTGGCTGTGGACATCACTGGGCGCTGAAGGCTTGTCCTGGTCTGAGTATCCCAGGTTTTGGGGTAGGTCTGTGTGCTCAGGACATCCCTCCTCTCTCCCCGCTCTGTGTGTTGGAGATCTGGACCCCTTTTGCCTGTTTATCCCTTTCCTGTTTGTCCCTTTCCCTCTGTCATGCCTCTGCACCCCTTTCTCACTTGTGCCCTCCATCCCATGGGACCACTGCTATGTACATCAGTGCTTGCTCCCCCAACACTGGAAGAAGCATCCTCTGCACGCATCTGACATGCGACCACATATCCCCAGGACGCGCACCAAAGGGCTTATGCTGTGCTCCACATCCTGGGCGCACCAGAGATTTTCAGTAACATCAATGATTTCAGATCACACAAGGAAACAACCCTCCAAATCCTTCCATGAAGTTATTTTCACCATTGCATGTGGTGTCCAGCTATCTGTATTGGACAACACATGGGTGGTGTGGTAGATCTGTGCATGCATCTGATGAGAGTGCTTGTGTGTCTGTGTCCAAGGTGCATCTATGTGTTTGCTGCGTGCCGTGCCTGCCTCCATCCCCAATCCTTCCACCCCTGTGCTTGCAGGCAGGATGCAAATTAGGCTTTGGCTGGTGACCAGCACTCTGGCAGCAGTGCTGGGCATGGTCCTGCCCGAGGATGGTTTGTGTTGGGCACCGGCTGGCAAGGATGGCTTCCCAGGAGTCCCTGGCCTTGATGGGAGGCCAGGGCAGAAGGGTGACATGGGAGAGCCAGGTAAGGGGGAGCAAGGGATGTGCGGTGTGGGTGGCCTGGGAGCCTCAGGCTTCTTGGTAGAAGCATCACGGACTGTGGGAGCAGCTCGGGAGATGCCAGATGTGCATGAACTGTTCCTCCTCACCACCTCTCCCCAGGGAAATCAGCACAGAGGACAGGCATCCGGGGACTCAAAGGGGATGCAGGTGAACAGGGGCCTCTTGGCATCCCAGGGAACCAGGGCTACCAGGGCCCACACGGCCCCCCTGGGCTCCCAGGCCAGCCAGGGCCGATGGGGGTCAAGGGGAAAGCTGGCAATATCCTGGAGCAACCACGTCCTGCCTTCTCCGCCTCACGGAAGTCCCCACCGTCCATGGGCAGGACAGTGGTGTTCGACAACATCATCACCAACCAGGAGAGCTCCTACAGCCCCCAGACCGGGGAGTTCACCTGCCGCATCCCGGGGCTCTACTACTTTGCCTACCAAGTGGTCTCCAGTGGGGACCTCTGCCTGAGCATCACCAAGAACAGAGAGCAAGTGGTCAGCTTCTGTGACTACAACAGCCGCGACCTCCTGCAGGTGAACTCAGGCAGCAGCGTGCTCAGACTGGCCGTGGGCGACCGGGTCTCCATAAGCACTGACCCTGCAAGGGGCAGCATGATTTACAGTGGCTCCGAGGCAGACAGCGTCTTCAGTGGCTTCATGCTCTTCCCGCAGACGGGCTGATGGACCACCAGTCCAGACCTGCTTAGCACCACAGCATTGCGGTGCCTGTGTCTGCATGTGTTTTCACCCTAGGAGTGCACACGGTGGTCTTATATCACAGCAAATGGGGACAACACCAAACTGAGCCACCAGCTGGATCCTGTGCTACCACCAATGCCACAAAGTGGCCAGACACTGAGCCTGCCCCCTCCATCCTGGAGGCAGAGGACTCCTGGCCCCAGCAGCCCTGTCTCCTCCTGGGTCTTCGGAACCCACACCAGAGGTATCCAGTTGTCACTGGGGCCGTTCACCAGCGGTGGCTCTTTGCTCCTGAGTGGGAAATCACTGTGTGCCACTGCTGCTACACTAACCATTGCAAATGCCTTTCTGGCACTGGGCCATTACTGCCTCTAACATCCTTCCCATCAGTATAAATAAACCCTTCTCTCATGACAGTCGCTTGGGTTTTCTTTCCTATTCATGCGTCTTCCCCAAAGGTCCTGGGCCCCTTCCCAAGCTGCCCAGGGAAAGAAGTGATCCCAGCTTGCCCCTGGCCAAGCACAGACCCCAGCTGCAAAGGCAGAAGGACAGGAGGGACCTGAGTGTACAAGCAGAGCTGGCACTTACATGGAGGAACGGGAAATCTCTGGGATCAGCCTATGTGTGTCCTTTCTCTGATGAGTCCAAGCTAGCTGTCCTGTACAAGGATAAGTACAGGCAGCAGATCATGCACTTCAGCCACATGGTCCTCTTTTGGTACCCAAACTCTCCCAGGAAGGGGAATGGCAGCTGTGCTCCTTCAGCCTTTCAGCAAGGAGAGACAGGGACATCGGGGTGACTGATGGGGTGGTGCAGTTGTGGGACGATGCTCTTTGGCTTGGGGTGAGACTAGTGGGAAGTAGGGCAGGTGGGAAGTAGGGCAGGCATCCGGCAGCCAGAAAGCCTCAGGGAAGTCACACAGGTGCCATACCCTGGGGCTGCTGCTTGGATGAGCTGCTCCATACATGTCGGGCAGTCAAATGTCTCCAGCAGTGAGGAGGCCAGGTCACCCGCGAGGATCAAAACCCTGACCAGGGATGGGGACCCCTAGTGAATCCAGCACCCAGCAGAGCTGGTGGAGCATAGGGCAAGGTGCAGAGAGGACAGCCAACCTGCAGGTCAGAAACCCTCAAGGAGAAACATCCTTCAGTCCCATTGCCTAGGGGTGCAGCCTCTCCCATTGGACCCAGGCGATGACCTTGCACCAGCCCTTCGTTGCACAGGTGGCTCTGGCTCCATGGAGCTGGCATGGCACTCTGCTCTCCATCCGCTCACTGCCCTTCTACTCAGAAATGAGTTAAGGATGGGTGAAAGGCAAGTGATTTGCGGAGGGCTAGTCCCCACGGTGGCTCTGGGGGGGTTTGTGGCACATCTCTTGCTGGAGGCTCATCCCGCCTCTGTCCTTCCAACCCCTGCTGCTGCAGTGGCACAAGCGCGGGTCTTGCTGGAAAAGTGCTTGCTCAGAGTAAACAATATCAGGCAGAAGGATGTGAAACTCAACTGGGGGGCAGCTGCGTGTTCTGGGTCCCCAAAGGCCCTTTCCTAACTCTGCGACTTCCTCCAGGAGGGTGTCACGGAGAGTCATCCACACCGTGCTGTGCTGGCAGGCAGTGCTCACAACGGCCAGAGGGCTCAGCAGCGCAGGATCCCGTGCCCTGCTCCCCTCTCCAGAGGTAAGAGGTGCTGCAGGGTCCATCTCTTTGGGGTGGTCAGCATGGGGACTGGTGGTCCAGCAGCATGGCAGAGTGCTGGGCTATGTGAGGGGAGGAGGAGAAGGAGACAGAGACACGGCCAGGCTGCACACACGCCATGGCGGGGGATGCACACTTGTTCTTGCTGGAGGAAGGCCCAGTCCCCTGGGCCAGGCACTGTCCTGGGAGTTCCCCAGCCTTGATCCTGACCGGCAGAGCCAGGAAAGTCAGGCTGTTGCTGGGGGAGTGGTGAGATTGGCTGGGTCCAGGGAGCTCCAGCCTCAGTGCAGCACGGTGCAATGGTCTGCAGAGGCATATGCATCTGCAAGCAGTTCGGGACACTGGGCCGGGAGAGCTTGGAGCTGGCCATGGGTATCGCAACAGCTCATGTCTCCATCCAGACTGAAAGTCAAACCCGTCTTGTGGCATCAGGGGCTGCCCTGGGGGTGGTGATGAGCCCAGGGTCCATCTCCACATATCCACCTCCCCAATGCCTGGCAATTGGTATGGGGTGGGACACTGAGGTCACAGCCATCACTGCAAGATGCTCCTGGTGCAGTCAGCCTCATAGTGCAGTACCTCCTTTACCACCATGGCCTGGAAGCCATCCTGCTGTGGCTCCTCACCCCAGCACTTTCTTTCCTTTTCTATGCTCCAGAGTACCAAAATGGGGCAGAGCTTCTGGGACCAGCTCCGTCTGGCCCTTATCCTCCTGCTCCTGAATCTGGGGTCTGCTGTGACCGGAGATGCCCCTCACAGCTGCTATGGGATTCCAGGCTTGCCAGGCATGCCAGGTATACCAGGCAAGGATGGCCGGGATGGGCTGAAGGGAGCCAAAGGCGAGCCAGGTGAGTGAGCAAGAAGGGGAACCGCGCATGCTGTTAAGGGGGGCCATTGAGTCCTCCATGGCTGGTCTGCCCTGGTTTGCAGGCCGTGGAGAGCATCCTCTGTGGACAGGGCAGGAGAAGAGGAGACGGGAGAGAGGCAACAAGCCTCTCCTGCCCAAAGGAAGGGGCTGGAGGAACCTCTCCCCGCATCCTGCCATTGACGCTGAATCTCTTTTACTCCTCACCACCCAACAGGCATCCCAGCTGCTCCTGCAACACAAGGGCCCAAGGGCAAGAAAGGGGAACGGGGCAGTCCTGGCTTGCCAGGCAAGACTGGTCCCATCGGTCCCCCTGGTCCTCCTGGAGACCCTGGGATCACGGGCATGCCCGGAGAGCCGGGTATGCCGGGTAGCTACAAGCAGAAGCACCAATCAGCATTTTCAGTAACCAGGCAGACCAGCGAGCACCCCTTGAAGAATGTCCCTGTGGTGTTCAACCATGTCATCACCAACACCAACCATGACTACAACACCACCACAGGCAAGTTCACCTGCAAGATCCCTGGCCTCTACTACTTTGTCTTCCACGCCTCACAGACAGCCAACCTCTGCGTCATCCTGTACAAGAATGAGATCAAGGTGGCCAGCTTCTGCGACCACAAGACCAACACCATGCAGGTCAGCTCTGGTGGAATCCTCCTCCACTTGGGTGCTGGGAACCAGGTCTGGCTGGCGGTGAACGACTACAGCGGCATGGTGGGCATCAGCAACTCTGACAGCATCTTCTCCGGGTTCCTGCTCTTCCCGGACTAGAGGACCACCAGAGCCCACCCCAGCACACCAACCTCTTCACCTTGCCCTGCAAATGCTGCTGCTTACCGCCAGGCTGTTGCCGATGCTCCAGGTTTCTCTGCTGGGTGGGAAGCCCCAGTGAGGGGCTCAGCCCTAGTCTCCAGCCGCAAACCCCTTGCCTGGGGACTGAGGACAGGCAGTTGCTGAATGGGTGCAACAGGCACGTCTGGATGCATCTGCACCCAGAGTGACTGTGCCAAGCCCCCAGGGTCCTGCTGGCACTGCCATGTGCACCCACCCTGATAACCCCACATCACCTTCTGCTGGAGCCAGAGGTCTCTCTGTCTCTTCCCTTCCCACCTGGCTTGCACCAGGGACAGCCAGGTGTCCTGGAGCAGGCTTGCAACAGCACCTTTGCTGTGACCTGGCTGTGGAAAGTCTCAATAAATCCTTCCCCAGTGCTCCTGGCCCAGCATCTTTTTTCCACTATGACTGACTTTTCTGCAGGTGGACTTCATGTGTGGCCGGATGGATGTGGTGCGCGTGCGTGTGTGCATAACATCTGGATGTCTGCGTGGCATCAGAACATCTCTGAGCCCTCGCTGGCTCAGCCATGCTCAGCACCGGCGGGCATTACACACCTTTCTCAACCCTGGCTTTGCTCAGCAGGGTAGGACCCCCAGCTGCACTGACTGCAGGAAGGGGACAGTTCCCATGCCTGTGCACACAGCTCCCACCGTGGGGGGGACCAAGACTACCCCCGGCAGAGGTCCCAATACTCCCCTTCTCCTCCAAATGGATGCAATTCAGTTGCAGATGGCCACAGACCTCGCAGCAAACCTCATAGCCATGCCTCTGGTTGCTGCGACATCCCCAGGGTCCCAGACTCACCAGGGACAGGGCAGGGGAAGCACTGGGTTCCCTGAGACAGACCAAAGGAGCTCATGGCTGTGGAGGCTACAGAGCCCACCAAAACCCAATGGAGATTCCTCCTGGTGGTACACATTGTACAGTACAAAAGGAGGTTATCTCCCCTGAACATCCTGTGCTTCAACTCCACAAGGTATCAGCAGAAAGCAGGACTGGAAATGCTTGTACCACAGGGTGAAATCACTTCCCATCCGCAATATTTAGGAGATCCTGGGGTACAGATTCAAGATGATGGATGCTGAAACCTTGTAGCATCCTCTGGGCCTGCCGGTACCTCCCAGCAGAGCTGGGCATGTGCAGAGAAGCCTGAGGGATGCTAGCTGAGCACACGCACATTTCTGCAGTCCTGATGGGTTACCCCAAACTTGTCTGGAGTTCATGGCAGCGTTCCCCATAGCAAGCACACCTGAGCAACACCCAGGGACCCTGCAGGGCAAAGTGAACATGGGTCGGCTCCCCAGGGCGAGAGCTGTACGCCTGAGGGGCCCCACGGTGCTGTTTGGGGACAGCATGTCCTGCTGAGCTGACGGACAGCATTCGTGGCGGATATGAAAGTGCCACTGAAGAAAGGGCAAAAGCTAAAGATAAAAAAGGGATGTGGCCCAGATCCTTTCACAATAACCCTTGCAGCAAACTTCTGCTTCTCCTCGTGGTCATTTCCAAGCAGGACGCTGGTGTGTCCTGCTCCGTCTCTCCACCTGTGCAACAAGAAGCTCAAGGTAAGAGCAAGACAACGGCAAGGCTAAGCCCCAGTTCTCCCCTGTAGGTAGGAACACATGGGGAACCTGGGAGCACCAGGGTGACAGTCACCCTCTGCCTCACTGGCACTTCGCTGTGGCTTGGGGCAGAAGAGAAAGGGGGCTGTTGGGCTGGGGGTGGTGGAGATCTCTGATGGGACCCCGAGCCCTCCTGCTCCACCTGGGGGAAGAGGGAGATGGAAAGAGGAGATGGCAAAGGTCCAGAGGGGTGATCAGGGACGGAGCACCAGTCTGAAAGGTGCCCTGGGGGTGCTCTCCTGCCCTGAGATACTCTTGTTGTCTGCCTGGGCCCTGGCTGGGAGCCTGTGATTGGTCCTCGTACCTGCTGTATCCAAATCAGGGCTTCTGCAGCTGAAGGATCCAACTTACCATCTTCTTTTCCTGCTGACACCAGAATTTCAGTGCGGGGAAAGTCCGCCTGAGGCCAGAGAGTGTGGATGGGGTGATGCGATGTGCAGATACAGCCCCCAAATGCCCAGTGCTTACCACGCATGCACGAGTTAGGAGGGCAAGTTTGGGGATTTCATTGCCGTCCTCAAGGACCAAAGCTGTCCCTCAGATATGCTGGTGGAAGGCAAGAGCTATCCCCTTGCAGATGGTGAAACTGCTCTGGCCTGGGGAAGGATTTTACCCTGCAGGTGTGGTCCTAAGATGGCATGGAGAATTTCTGCTCTGAGGGAGCAATGGGAACTCAGAGCAGTAGGGACCTGCAGCACATGCCCATGGCAGCAGCACGGCCAGGCTGGACATCAGACCTCTGGGACAGGCTAACCTGTCCCCAGATATTCATGTGGCTGAAGCTCTGGGCACTTGTAAACTGGTAATTTGAGTGGGAAGAGAGTGACAAGCCTTCTCATGCCCAAACAGGGCTCTCCGGGGCCATCAGGAGAGCGGATTTGGCTCTGCAGCAGGATGTTTTCCCTCCCTGATGGTATTACCCAGAAGTGCTTCTAGTCATTGTCCTCCAGAGCAGCACAGAGTGCATTCCCCATCCTTCCCACTGCCCAAGGCAAGCCCCTCAACAATCTTCTGTACTCCAGCAGATGCAGATCGCGTGGGCAATGCTGATCTGCCTGGCTGGAGGGCAGCTTTCAAGTGCCACACTCTGCAAGACCTATGGAACCATCCCAGGCATCCCAGGGTCACCAGGACAGCCTGGCAGCAATGGCAGAGACGGGGAGAACGGCCAAAAGGGTGCACGAGGTAAGGAGGAGGCTGCAGGAGGGGAAAGTGTCATTTTGTGAGTACCAAGAGCAGGAAAAGGCAACACCAGGCACACGGTCCTGGGAAAGCAATCCATTTTCCACCAGTCCCTTTGAGGTGTTATCAGGTGGGGATGATGCTTGGAGACAGAAGGGGCTGGACTAACCAGAGCACCCCAAGGAACCTGGGGAGGGAGGGTGCACAAGAGAAAAGGGTGTCACCTGTCCAGGTGGGCAGGAGTCTTCATTGACCCGCACTCAAGCGCAGGCACCAGCCGTTTCCTTCCCACTGCCCCCTCTGCGGATCTGTGGTGCTCGACTGTGATCACAATGACTTTCATCCTACTTTCTAGGTCCCCCTGGCCAGGCGGAGCATGAAGGAGACATGGGGGAGACGGGAGACCCAGGAGAGCCAGGGCACCCTGGGAAGATTGGCCCCAGGGGCCCCCCGGGTTCAAAGGGATTACCAGGTCCCATGGGACCCCCCGGCCCTCAGGGGGACTCTGGTGACTACAAGGCCACCCTCAAGTCCGCCTTCTCTGCTGCCAGGACCATCAGCTCCTACCCACGCCGGGACCATCCCGTCCGCTTTGACCGCATCATCACCAATGAGAAGGGCCACTATGAGAACCGGTATGGCCGCTTCAACTGCCGAGTCCCAGGCATCTACTACTTCACCTACCACGTCACCTCCAGGAGCAACCTGTGCCTCAGTGTGAAAAAGGGCCGGGGTGGCAGCAGGGGCCAGAAGGTGGTGACCTTCTGCGACTATGTGCACAGCAGCTACCAGGTCACCACGGGTGGCGTGGTCCTCAAGATGGCAGTGAATGAGTCTGTGTGGCTGGAGCCAACAGAGAAGAACTCCCTGGTGGGGATCGAAGGGTCCGACAGCATCTTCTCTGGCTTCCTGATCTTCCCTGAGGCTTAGTCTGCTGATGGTGTCTCTCTGCAGCCCTTCCCCTGCCGCTGGCTGGCCCCTGCAGGGCTGAGGACTCCCCTGGAAATGACTCTTTGCTCCAGACTCAGTGTCCTAAGCCTGTTGCTGCTGATCTTGCACATTAAATAACAGCTCCTTGTGCTGCTGGTTCCTTCCTGCCTAGGATTTGCCTCTTCCCCCCCAAATAATGCTCAGATACCCAGGGCATTGCCTCCCGCACCTCTGGGTGCAGTCTGTGCTCGTTAGCACCTCATTACCAGCAAGCAGAGCCAGGCAATTCATGCAGTTCCTGCTGCAGCCCACACTGAGTATCTCCTTCCAGAGCCACCCAGAGAAAGTCCCACACCAGGGTTAGGAAATCATGGAGCCTGGTCTCTAGCTGGGGGGTGGGGGACACAACATAGTGGGAAAATTGAGGCCACTGGGTACTGGTGGTAGATGGGGAGATGCTGGAGAAGGTGCTGTACTGGAGAGCCCTGGGGCTGGTAGGAGCCAACCTCTCAGACGTTTTGGGGTTTTTTTTTGGAGTGGTGGTGACAGTAATATCCACAGAAGCTTGTCAAAGCTCATGAAAAGATGAGCCAGGTGTACATGGGGAAGACAGAGCTTGATGCCGTGATGGAAGAGGTGTGGGACAAGTGGCTATCCCCTGGTGCAGACGGGCAGGGTCCAGAGCAGCTCCATAACCCCAGCAGAGGACCGATGTGCAAGTCTACAGCACAGCCAAGCCCCCTTGGAGATCCAAGGACCCAAGGACCTCCAGATGAGTAAGAGCTGAGGACACCAAGGATGTCCCTGTCCCTGGGGCAGGTGACAAGCATTGCACCTGGGTGCGGGTTTGCCTACAGCCCCCAGCCCAGCCATGGCAGGCGGTACCAAGAGCTGTAGGGTGTGAAGCTGTGAGGGTGTACACGGGGTGCTCAGGATGTAGCAGAGTTTTGTGGGGATCTGGGATTTGAAAGGGGCTGGCTGAAGGAGATGATGATAAAAGGAGGGGGAAGGATATGGGCTGGCCTTTATGAAGCATCGTTACTGAGCTCTCGGGGCCTCCTTATGGGTCCAGGGCCCTGCAGCTCTGGGCTGCACAGGTCTCCCTACCCCAGCGCAGGACAGTACCTGGCACTGGTGCGGCCAGCTTGAAGGCTCCAGCATCTGTCTGCATGATTTGCCGGCAGGTGGCACTGGAGACTGGATCAGCCCTCACCTCACCGTCCCCGTCCCACAGGCCGGGAGGGCAAAGCTTGCGGGGACCGGGCAGAAGTGTGAGGCTCAGCTCTGTCTTGCCCGAAAGGTCCGTGAGGAGGCACCGGGCAGGATTAGTGCTGCCTTTTGCAGCCCTGTGTTAATGCTTTGTCCTTGCCACCTTGCCGCTTGGTCCTTCGCCCTGTACAATCTGTGGCTCTTGTCCCCAGGCGTGCAGCCACCCAGTGTCCCCGGACCTCCACCTCCTGTCAGAAAGACAGGGCAGAGATGTTCGGTGTTGCATCCCAAAGCTCTCCCTGTGCAGGACCACTGAGCTGCTTTCAAAATTCAGCTGCCATGCTCATGCCATTTTGCAGCTGGAGATGCAGCATCCCAAATAAAATCAGGTCAGCAGGCAGGTGGAGGAAAAGAGTAGGTATTTGACCCCCAAAACAGAGGCTGGGCAGTGTACATCAGCTAAGTCTCCTGCATCCCTCAGCAGGTCTGCAAGAGACACCAAACTGAGGAGCAGTAGATACACTGGAGGACCGGGCTGCCATTCAAAGAGCCTTGGTAGGCTGGAGGAATGAACTGGAAGGAACCAACTGACATTTAACAGAGACAAATGCAAAGTCCTTCCTCCGGCGTGGGATAACCCCACGCAATAGGACAGGCAGGGGGCAGGAGGAAGCTTTGCAAGATGGGAGCTGGGATGCTGGTGGACAGGACAGCAAGTTGAAGCTTTCTGCCTTTCTAACCGACATAATCATTTTGAGCTTTTGAAAAGGTCTTTGTCAGGACTTATTTTGGAGTGGAGCTGTTTTTATTTTTAAAACTGATGTCTGACCTAACACCAGCACAAGCCAAAGGGTTTCTAGGGTCTTGGCTGTACCTGGACAGAGTCAGAGGGCAGTGCAGGTACCAACTGTCTCTAAAGTGCAGCTCACTGTGCTTACACAGCAAGAAAACAGAGGTGCACAGGGCATTGCTTCCTCCCGTGGGTCTCAGCCAGCACCGAGCAATGCCACCTCATACATTAGCTCCATGGGACAGCAGCTGTCTGCTCCCCTGAAGCTGCCACCATACAGGCCATGGAGCAGCACACTCCTCAGGTACCCAAAATGGATGAGAAAAGGGGTCCAGAGGGCCATGAGTGGCTGGGGTGGGTGGTGGTACATGCAACATCACCATTCAGTTCTTCCAGTGCCACTCAGTGCGGGTGGTGGGTTTCTGAGCCTGCAAGAAGCCCTGAAGCCCCAAGCCCCCAAAGAAAGAGGCATCACCCCAGGGCAGCTGGAGAGGACCACGTCCTCCCAAGTTATTACAGCGCTCATTGGGGCTGGAGCAGAAATGCAAGTGCCCCCTCCCATGGGACCATCCACAGCAGGAGCCCGGACTGCTGCCCTGTGGGAAAAACCCTCTGCCAGATCCTCAGTGGCACTCACAGCCACAGCAAGAAAGATTAAAACCGATGTGGGTAGCTAGGCGCGGCGCTGCCAGTCACACGTTGCCTGCTTGGTGTTACCCAGGAAAGGCAGGACTGCTACAGCCCTGCTCTCAAACCTCCCTCGTCCCGCACAGTGCTGCGTAATTAATTATTCCAGGCCAAACAAAACAATCTTGGAACAACACAACCATTAACAGGAGAGTTGGAGAGAAGCCTGTTGCAGGATCAGGTGCAGCCTGGTGGTGAGGACACCGGTCAGGGGAAGATCCGTATTCACTGTCTCTCAGGGAAAGGACCAATTTGCATCTTTAATTAATCCTTTACATCTCACCCACGAGCACCTGTCACCCACCAACCTTCAACCTGGCCGCGTTTGCACCCATTGAATCCGTTTGCAGGTTTTGTTCTCACCTGGGACCTGGCAGAGCTGTCCCAGTGCTCTGTGTGTGCTCACTCTGCCCTGCGTGCGCTGCCCTTGCACTCACTCACACCAGCCTGTGTATGCTTGCACTGTGCACACACACACTCACCCCACTCCGTGCACACGCTCGCTGCTCTGTGTGCACTCTCACTGCACACTCACCCCGCTCTGTGCACACACTCACCGCTCTGTGTGCACTCTCACTGCACACTCACCCCGCTCTGTGCATGCTCACGCTGCTCTGTGCATGCTCTCCGCAGATCCGCCCCGACACGCGTGTTCTGCTCCTCTTCTCTTCCTTCTGACTTTTCTTTTTTTAATGACACCACAGGTGAAACTGGAGCAGCAGCACCTCCTCGTGGTCAAGCCTGAGCGAAGCTGTAGAGCTTCACCAGGTGGTGCTGCGACCCTCGTCTGTGGAGCCTCGTCTGTGGAGTCAAGCCTCCACCAAGGCCTGGCATGTGCCCAGACAGAGGCCACCAGATGCTCAGCAGGTGCTCCGGTTGAAGTTGAGGCGGTTGGTGTTTCGAGCTGACTTCAGATCAGGAGCCTTAGCGTTGTCAGTGTTTTGCCAAGCTGCAGCTAAGCGGCTGTGATCGCTAACCAGATTTTGTCTCCCAGTGCTGGAGGTCGCGTGGACTCAGTGAGCTGAGTGGGACAGAGAGCTAACCTGGAGTACAGCCATGTCACACAGTCACCCTGTCCCATCATGTACCCGATGGAGGTACTCCAGTGACACCACAAAGCAGCATGTGCTAAGGTCACTTTCTGGGTGCAACCAGGCACTAGTTTGGTCCAAAGCTCAACCGGAGTAAATCCACTGATGTGCAAAGACACTGGTAGACAGCTGTCAGGATTTTAAAATAAAACCTTCCTATTTCAAGCCATGTAGCAACAGGGATCAGCAAGAATATCACGTGGTGGTTTCCCCTGCATCATCTAGTTGGGGTTTGGTGGGTTTTCTCTGTGCCGAAGCTCCAGTCCAGCTGTAAGCAGGACTTCGGCAGGAACTGATGTGGTGAAGCATGCTAGGTGCCTATCAGTATTCATGGAAATCGAAGCTGAGCTGGAGAGATCAAAGCAAGGTCATGCTGTTTGTCAGTAAGATTGAGCAAGGGATGTTGGTCCCGCAGTTTGGTCTAACATCACTAGCAAACACCTTGGCACTTGCAAAGTTGTTGATCCATTTGCTCTGAGTCGGGTCAGTCCCCAGTACCTGCTACCCAAGGAAGAGATCTTCTTAAACCACTCTTGGCTGGACTCAGTCCTCGCTGGCAACATCATACAGCCACAGCCATGCTGCCTGGCGCATCTTCTAGAGGCCACGTAGTGCAGTCTCCCATGCAAGCCTGACAGCCGGTCTCCCACGTAGCTCATGACATTGCTCCTAGGGGTGCTTTTCCCCAGCCAGCAGCTTCCTTCCCTTCAGCCTCTCAGCACCAAGGCACAGTCGCGGCTGCCAAACTGGTGGCTGCTCTCCACCTTCTCCTCTACCCTTGGGCAGGTCCGTGTAGTGAGATGTTGCATCTTTTTGGTGTCCTTCCTTCCCTCCTCTTCCCCAAACCATAATATCAAGCAGCTGTATGGAAACCCCCGCACGGGTTCTGTGCTGTGCCACGATGCTGGTGTGTTCCGGGTGGAGGTGTTACTGGGGCAGTGCACCACACTGTGCTTGCGCTTGCTGTGAGGGTTGCAGACACAAATGGGACACAGCAGAACCAACTCAGGTTAAGTGGAGACTGAGGCCACTTGCATCACCTCACTGTCGGCAGGGCGGGAGCTCCCCACATAGATCCCCTGGGCCTACTGTCTCCACTGGAGGGTGGGACTGGTTGTGACCTCAGTGGAACTCATGTAGAATTTGGTACAGAAGGAACCAGTCTGAGACAAGGAAGGGAGTTCAGACAACATCTCCTATCCCAAATCTAACCTCAGGGCTTCTGATAAGCTCGTTTTCCCCCCAGTCCTCACTCAGGCTTGGATTTGAATTTGAATGGGAAAGAACAATTGCTTCTTTTGCCTGGAGCAACACAGGCTGGCTTGTCTCCCACATTGAGCTGCACAGGGAATTCCTGCTTTTCCTGGCCCCTCTGCAGGGACTGGGCGCTGTGGAGGCTCTGCTCTGGACTGGCCACCAAGGGGTTAAGTCCCAGCCCTTTTTTTTCTGCTCTGCCTCCTTATGAGGAACAGCCTTTGCAGGGCTGCAGAAAGGCTCTTTCTTTCCCCAGCAGATCTCTGGGAATGAAAAGTCTGTGTTCCAGATATTAAATTACTCATAAAATAGTTGGCCTGTCCCCGAGGCGGCTCCGCAACCCCCCCAGCCCCTGCCGCCCGCTCTGACGGGCTGCTGATGTGCATCTGCATGTCACCTCCTGCTACAAGGTCAATCTCTCCAATTTAAAGCAGCAACGTTGGAAAGCAAACCAGATTTCAGCCGGAATTAGCTTCAAATGGAGCATTCAGGGGAGGGAGTGCAGGAGGGGAAGGACCAGCAGAGCCGGGGTGTGGGGTGGTGTGATCCTGCTGTGGCAGCACCCCGTGGCGGGGCACACCACGCAACCCCGGGGCTGGGTGGAGGAGATAGGGATGCTGCCAGGGGAAAGGATGCTCTGGCATCCCTAACCCCGTGGTGTGGGGTTCATGTGGGCAGGGGGATGGGAAGGGCTCGATCTCTTGCCCCCCTTAGCAGCTTTTGCAGCCCCGGCCCATGGCCCTGGGTGGCAGAGAGCTGTTTCACCCCCATGGGAGGCCGCTTGGACCAGGGCGGCCATCGGTGACCTATAATCCAGCATGGGTGCAAGGCGGGGCAGCCAGGCTGAGGTTTCCATGGGGATGTGCAGGGATGGGGAGCCTGGCCAGCGTTCAGCTCCAGGCACAGCTCGCCTCGACGTCGGGCTCGGCTCCTTCCGCTCCGCTTCCCGCTGCCTCCCGCCCTCCTTCTCCCCAGCGCCTGCCGGCAGCTGAGCAGCATCTCCCCCATCCTCCGCCCATGCATTGAGCAGCAGCAGAAGGGGATTCAGGAGAGCCTGGTGGGAGCACGACTTGGTCCCGCTTGTCCCAGGGCATGTCCTTAAACCCTTGGGGAATTCATCTCAATGAGCTCGGGTTTGGGCCCCCCTACCCCGTACATGTGGGTTCCCCCCTGGTCTCAGAGCGGTGAGACCAGGTGCCATGCTGGGGACCTTCTCTGCTGTGATGTGGGACTAGGCTGTTGGTGAAACCCCAAAACCAGCATTGGAGATGTGACAACGTGGGCCTGGGAGAGCCCCGCATAGCCCTGCTCTCCTCTGAGGTTTTCTGTGTTTCACAAGAAAAAGGAAAGGCAGACCTTTTCTTTTTCTTCCACTACTGGCTCCTGGAAGCATCTGGGGACAAATAGGCGATCCCCCCACAAATGCCTCAGTTTCCCCACAGAGAGGAACAGACCCTGGTGTGTCGCATACCCTGTCCTACCAGCCTTGCTGGAGAGGTATGTGGGTTTCAGTCCTCGCTTTGCAGTACACGGCCAGGAAGATGAGCTGTGATCTCAGCCTATGTGAGGCTGTGAGACAAGCCCCAAGCCCCATCCTTGTCACATATGTAGCCATGTGCCTCACATGACGCGAGTCAGGGGCTCGTGTGAATTAATACACAGGGCACGTAGCACGCGTACGCACCAAGTGCAAACCACACAAACACCATGCAAAACACAACACACTTTCAGCATGCAGCACAAGAGCAATGACCGAGCAGGCTGGGCAGTCAGAACCCGCATAGAAGAGTCCAGGATTGCTCTTGACAGGCTCTTGCTGCCCTAAATCTTGCAAAGGAAAAAAAAAAAAAGGCAAGTAAGACAGCTAGGAGCCCACAGCACAGCAAGACGGGGCCATGTGCAGCCTTGCGAGGGCTGCTGCGCCACAGAAGGGTCCCCGGGGAAATGCATGCAACACGCACGGACACACATACCTGAAATACCCATCTGGTTTTTGAACAGGGATTATCTGCTAGTCTGCAGTCCTGGCTGACTCGGAAAGAGCCGGGGCTGGAGCCCTAGGGTGAGGGCTCGGAAAGCAGCCCCCAAAGGCTGAATGCTGCTGCCCAGCGCTCCCTTCTGTTCCCATTATATGCCAGGAGAGCTTTTGTCTGGGGATGCTGGCATGTGCGGTCACCAAGGAGACGGGAACAGCAGCGGGTCATCAGCAGCACTTCCAGACAAGCCAGGAGGGAGCCGGACAGCCCTGCATATCCCCGAGCCAGTGAGTCCTGCCAGCAGTGCTGGGCTGGAGATGTATACCCGCTGTGGGCTGCACAGCCCAGTGTCCTCCGCTGTACGAGCCGACCCTCTGTCATGGATCCAGCCCAGCAGACTGGGGATGCCCATGGGGGAACAGGCTCAGGATGTCCTGGGAACAAGTTTTGGCTCCTGGAGACCCCCCGAGCTAACGGTACCAAACACCAGCAGCCGGAAGCCTCCAGCATCCACCAAGACCTGGACTCTGCTCCTGTGATGATACCTGAGCTCTGCCTGGCTCTGGGTGGTGCCGCTGGTGCCACCAGCTGCCTGCAGTGGAGCACAGTCCCTCAGGATGCAGGGGGAACATGTGGGCCCCTCTGGGGACAGTGCTGGGTGCCTCCTCCCCAACCTGGGTGCCGGCCCTGCGCAGAGAAGAGCCTCCCTGGAGAAAGGCATGGATCCGCTGGCCCTTCCCAGCCCAGGATGCTCTCCTGGGCTGTCAGGAGTAGGTGGTGTCTCTTTCTAACACTGTGTGGATCCACCACAACTGCTCCAACTCTATTCCCAGGCTCAGAGTGAGTGCTATGGTCCTTCGGTCTCCACCTCCATCACGCTTGTCCCTCAGACTTGCTGAAAAGCTAGTCCTAGGAGCTCAAGCTATAGGCCAAACAGTGTTTTGCTAACAGCATTTCATGCCTATTTTGTTTTGATTCAGAGGAGGGCCTGCATCCTCACTGCGCAGAGAAAGAGGGGAAAGAAAAGCCTTTTCGAAGGAGAAACAAATTCCGGGGGAGTTTGTGAAATGGTGTAGCACCCTTCTGCCTTCACAGCCCCAACACGCAGCCACCAACGATTGTCTCAAAAGGCAACAGAGGCAGATGCTCCTGTCATTTGCCAGGCTGGGACCTCATGGGAGGATGCAGAGCAAAAGTGAGAAGGGAAAGGTGGGTTGGGAGTTATCCAGGAGGCTTGTCCTCCTCCTTCAGGCAGACTTCCTCATCATCCTGTGGTTCCCATCAGGGTTTTGTGTGGTTCATTCTCCATTTTCAGTCTTTTCCCCTTTTTTCTTTTTCCCCTGGTAAAACGTATTACAGGAACATTGGAAGTGTCTGAATATTATGCCTTCATGACCCCAAGGACCTCTGCTAGAGCATCCGAGCACCCTGAGCCCAGGCGGCCAGAAGCATCACCCATTTATTATTAACACATTTTGGTTTCTGATTCTGGCTTCAGTGTATTTAATTTTTAAAGGCAGCTTGTGTTGTTCTGGGTTTTGCTCATTTTTTTCCTACTAGCATTAAAATGCGGGTGCTGCCAAATAACCACTATTTCCCTAAGTTGCATTTCTAATTTAGTCTCCAAGTTTTTTCCTTGACCATAGTTTTGCTGCAACATTGCTTATGTCTAGGAGTGCTCAGAGGGAGTGAAGTAAATGTCACAGGAGACAGGCAGTGTCCCCCCAGGTTTCCTCTAGCAATTTTCAGCCCTGGAAGATCAACCTCCAGCCCAGCGAGCCGGGTTCAGCTGCACGTCTGGCTGCTCGCAGTGTGGCACAACAACTTGGCACAGCTTCTCGGCACAGCCTGCGAGCTTCAGGGGAGGTTACAGCTGCTCTGCCTCTGTACAGGACCACCAAAGCACCCTCCTTCATCCTTACCTCTGGTCTCGAAGTCTCACCATCAGTGTGGTCCTCAAGTCCTCACACCCTGATGCGTCTGCAGGTGCATCCCTCCTGCGTGCCCTGTTTGCCGAATCAAAGTGATCTGCTGCAGGAGATAGGCTGTGCAAAAGAGGGTGGTCAGTGGTCCCTTTTGGCCTGGGAGAATATCCATATCCTTCACCTACCGGCAACTCATGGTCCAGCAATGTGGATCCTCTGGTGTGTAGTAAGCAGCCAGAAATTGCACTGAAACCCTGTAGTGGGAACATTAATGATTAACCTCTTTAGTGCGTGCTTTCTGAAGTGGATTTTCCAGTGTCTGGTAAGGTATTGAAGCTCTTGCCAACACCTTTACACAATTTAGTTAAACAGTGAGCGACCCAGGATGTGACTGAGTCCCAACCAGCCCGTCGCCTCCCTGCCAGGACCATGCAAGCTCGGAGGCCACCTTAGCTGGGGTGAGACGCCCTGCAAGCATCCTTAGAGCCACGCTTCGTGGTGCGCGGTCGCACCACCTTTGGCTGCCTCAAACATTTGCCTGCGAGACACAGTGCATGCACTACACTTATACTGGAAATTTTCCTGGGCCTGACATATATGTCATATAACTGCCTTTGAGCAGCTGGCAAGCAAACAAGGGGACATGTTGGAACGCAGACCAGGGTGAGAAGGGCGATAGGTATGCTTGTACGTTCTGTTTCCAGCCCAGGCATATGCTTCGGGGCCCTGTTGTTTGCCCTGAAAATCCAAGACAAGGCACAGGGGCAAGCGCACGTTTCGGGGTGGACTGTTTGACATCTCAGAGCCGCTGAGGCTATTGTGCAGCTTGTTTTTGCTTCCCTCTTAACTGAGGACTGTCTGCTGCAATACAAAGGGCAAAATGCCACAGCAGGAGACGACCGTGCTCGAGCCAGGAAAACCCAGCCGACATTTTCCTCCTTCCCTGACTTTACCGCTAGATGTCATAGGAAAAGCAACGTTGCCGGCCCTGTTCGGCTCTCTGGGGTGGATTTCGGGGGCTAGCAGGTCCTCCTCCCGCCGCCGGACACGCAGCATCTTCCCAGCCTCCGCCTCGGTGGCCCTTGCAGGGCTTTGTCTGTCTGCAGAGCCCCTGGAAAAACCATCGCCGGCGATTCAGGGTTCAATGGACATTGAAATGCAACTGAAACCTTTTTTCCCAGCGCCTGGCTAAGCCGCCCGCTCGGACCCTCCCAGGAGGGAGCCGCACGTCACCCTTTCTCAAAGGGGCGACGCTGTCACGCTGGGACCTGCGGCACCTACAGCAATATGGTCCCCTCAAACAAGTCGGACAAACAAGGCCTTTATAGGCACTTTCTTTTCTTCTGGAGTGGAAAGGAGAGAAACCGGGGGAGAACTCGGGGGCGTCCCACCGCAGCGGAGCAGCACACAAAGGCTTGCAATGAAAGGGGCGCCAGCAAATCCTCTTAGGGGCTTCGCTGTGTGCACATTCATATCCCGGCCCCATCTGCCGGGGGGATCCCCGGGAGTGGGGAGGGGGAGAGGGGCTCTCCCTGCCCTGCGCCGCCAAAGCAAGCAAAGCGCATTCAGGGAGTGAGAAAGGGATGAAAAGGAAGAAAGGCCATGCCATGCTGGTGCAGAGCCTGGTGGTAAATGCAGCTCTGCCGACGCCGTGGGGAGGGGGTCTCGCTTATGGGGGGAAGGAGGAGGCAGCTTTGGCGGGGGCTGTGTGAGTGCTGGCCTCCCCCCTTGGCCCCCAGGGATGAGATGGGAATGGGGAGGGAGCCTTCCCCGGGGAGCGAGGTGGACAGGGTGAGAGCCTGGTGCCTCTGGGCATGGGTGATTTTGGCTCCCCAGGACAGAGCAACACCCTCCATGGCGCCTTGACTGGTGGGGACCTGGTGGGAACTGGTGGGTGTGCAGGAGGGTGGATGTGACGTGGCCCTCTGGGAAGCCAGTGCGCTCATGATGGTGCTGGATCCCACATGAGCCGAGTGATGCTGGAGCATCGTAGCCCTGCTGCACAACTCCTGGGGGATTAGGGAGCCTCCTGGGGCTCTGGGCAGGCTCACAGGCATCCAGAAGCCAGAGTAATGTCATGTTTCATGCAGATGAGGTCAGAAGGACAGGATCCTATCTGCCATCCTGCCGTCAGAGTAAGAGCAGCTGCGTGTCACTTCTTTTGAAGCCAGCACTTGTCAGGACCAGAGGAACCGTGCGTGGGGCCACAGCAGCTTCCCAGAGCCTGGAGTCAGGCACCCAGGCAGGGGAAGGAGATCCCTGTGTCTGTCAAGGAAGTGCTTTAGTTCACTTCCAGCTCCTACAGAAACCAAGCAAAGCTAACAGGACTTGACTCTCTTCCCAAGACGAGGGAAAGCCAGGGATACTTTCAGTCTGGTCTGGAAAAACCATCTGTCCCTCCCTAGAAGCAGACAATGAAGGTGACAGTAAATAACACACATTGATACCACTTCTAGGTGCTGCAGGACAGAAAACATCCTGTCTCCTATCGGTTTGCACTCGTTGGACCTCTTCTTTTTCCTGCCTGTCCTGCAGCCTCAACTCTCTTTGCACTGTGCGTTGGTGAGTACAGGAATGTGTCTAAACTGAGTCAGTCTACCTCAGGGATTTGCTCTCTGCTTCCCCAGGCTCAGAGCAGCCACTCTGCAGTACTCAGACATGGGGGAGCACATCAGGAAGGTTAGGCCAACGTGGGTGCTTTTGGAAAGTCCACCCAAAGGAGCTGGGAGCCCTGCCTAGGCTTGGACAGGGAACGGAGCCCAAGCAACCTAAGCCCAGCCTAAGTCTTCAGTCTCACTTGGGGAGGACTGATGTGCTTGTCTAGTGATGCCAGTGGCTTGCACATACTGCAGCAGTATGGAGAGAGTAGGGAAGACGTGATGTTCTCTCTCATATGGGCTGAGGATTTAATTACTGCAGCTGAAGCAGCTTGTGTCTCTTTCTAGCCTGGCGCCAGTCCAGTCCAGGGAGTGGTCCTTCCTCTCTGGTGGCCTGGAGCCAGTGCTCCAGGAGCCCTTCCAGTTCTGCTGTGATGTGGTTGGGTCATGCACTGGGAGAACATCTCTTTCCTGCAGCTGGGTGGGGATGTCAGAGAAGGAGGACAAAGTGCTGGAGAAGCAAAGAGGATCGGGGTGCCCCGGGTTGTGTTAGGTCTCTTTCGGAGGTAGTGGAGCAGAGAGACGTGAGCGGGAGTGGGGTTGAGTTTGGGATGTGGCTGCTTTGGGCAGTCCTGTCAAGGTCCCTGAGGCTTTCAAGCATGTGACTGAGGAGAGTGTGTAGGGGTGAAGAGGTGGCAACTGCTTCCCACATGGGGAGTTCCAAAGCCCTGTGCTCAGAAGTGGATAGCAATAGGTACGTCCATTATCTGGAGGATGCTGTTCTCTACTGCATGCAGAAATGACTCATGAGCAGGTTGGGTAACTCCTAGTGCCAAGCTGGTGATGAAGGTCAGACAGTCTATGCATGGCTCTCCAGGGTGAGACAGTGTGAGACACAAACAGCGACGGACTGAAGGAGATAAGGAAGATGAAGGATAAACAGCCTCTCTGGAGGGCACCACATGCCACCCACGCAGGTCTGATGAGTGATGCCGATGCAAAGGGCTGCACAATGCATAACCTGAGCTTGTAGTGTGATGTCTCAGACCCTGGGGACTACCTACGTACCCATCCAGCTAGCCAGCTCATTCACTGGCACAGGCTGGTCCATTCAAATTGTGGAAGGAAAGGTCTGTGAGAAGGACTCACAGGTAGACTCAATTTAGCTGCTGAACATGACCATCAGATAACTTCGAGCTGTGGCTGGCCTGGATGTGTTTGGAAGAGCCAGCTGGAGCAGTTCTTCCACAGGCAGGAGAACAAGTTGTGTTCGTCCCACCTGGCTATTCCAAGAATCGTGTGAGGCGCGTGGGAGTAAGGAGGGGTGCAAGAATATCATTGGTGACTCTTTCTGCTGGGGATCCAGCATCAGTGCAATGGGACCAGTGAAGTGGTGAGTGAAAAAGAGAGCAAAACCCTCACCTTGTGCACGGTGCCTCCTCCCCATGCACCAAACACGACCTATAGAAGATGTCCACATATTTCTTTGCAGTCTATCAACCCTGAGAGCTCTTCTATGCCAATAGCCATCACAGGAGGAGGTGTCACCCCTGCTTTCCACTTCAGGGCTGGGGGTGCTGTCTGTGCAGGACGAGGCTAGAGCCTCCTGGCTTGCTCCCCCACTGTTGCTCTTGGAGAAGGGAGCTGACTTAGCCCTAGGCAGTTCCTCTTGCCCCAGCTAAACCTACACTTTGCAAGGCTAAAGAAGCCAGCAAGGGCTGCACATTCCCACCTAAGGTCCCAGATCTCCTTTCTCCCTACAGGTGGCCCAAAAGCCTGTAAAGTTGAGAAACACACAAGCTGTTTTGCTTCAGCTCAACTCACTTAACTTCCCATGCATTTCATTCCTCCTGCAGAGGAGCCTTGTGTTCTGGCGGTGGAAGAGTGCTTCCCCAGTCATACAGCACAGCACCTCCTCTCCAAGAGCTGGCTTTGCTGTGTTTCTCCTCCTGCCATGCAGACACCCTGTTCTGCTCTCTCCCATGGAGAGATGTGCAAACAGGGGTGTGCTATGACCGATGCGTTCAACCACAACAAGGTCACTAAGAGCTGCAGACAGAGAAAGGAAGTGTTCTCTCTTTTCCAGTTCTCAGCAAAGATGAGAGAGACCTGGCAGATAAACGTCCGTTGAACCAGGAGTCCTGGGGGATGAGCAAGGAGGGAAAGACTCCACCACCTCTGCTGCCCTCTGAGTCTTTTGCATGCCCATCACTCTGTTGAAGCTCAGGCAGGTTATGTGAGTGGAGAACCGTACTGATGGACTGAGGAGCACTGAGCTCTGGATATCACGTAGCTGCCATTTAAGTGCCAGCAAGTGGCTTTAGAGCCCTCTGTGCGCACACACCACAGCACCCAGCTGTCATGTTAATGAACTGGTGGGCTGCACTAACACCCTTGACGGTCAGACAGAGAGCTCATGAGTGTTCAAGAAAGGTCAGCATTGACCACCCCACAGTTCTCCACCCCTTCTCTTGCCCTACTGCTGCCATCCAGCCCCTGGGCTTCCTTCTGTCCTTAAACGACTTCTCCTGATCCCATGGCCAGTACAGGAGAGATTTTCTCCACCCACCTGCTGAGCCTGAACTTGACTTAAATTCAAGAATATTTAGGCAGTAACATCTCCAGACCACCTTGACCTGCTGATCTCCATGGTGCTTAGCCTCACTCTCAGGTGGGAGCTCTCCTTTGAGGTCCAGAGCTGCTGGAGATCACTGAACACGAGGGAAAGTTTGCGTTTCCTCAAGATTTAGGCTCAAAATGAGGAAGCCAGCTCCACAGGCAGCAGCTGCACCATCCTGGAAGCTCACAAATGCCAACACTTGTGACCATTGCCCAGGGCCAGGTTCATGTGGAGGTGCTTCCTGTCTGCTGGACCAGATGGGGACAAGCACTGATCAGGGAGGGAACGTTGAAAAAAGCAGAAGAGGAATGTGTGAACATGTCTGCCCATTTCTGCCTCCAGTGATCTACCACCCTTGTCCCCTTCGCCACTGCCTCCTCAACAGGGAGAACTTGTGATGCACCATGAAATGCAACCAACGCGCTCATGCAAAGTGCCATCAGGGACTTATGTTCCAATGCGTGTGGGTGTCTACCTGCATTGTGCCCTCAGCTTCCAAGGAAGTGTCCTCATAGCAGAGCTGCAGGACTGAGTACTTCACTGGTGCTCAACTCCAGTTGATGAGATGGAGGAGTGCCTGTGGCATGGTGGTGGACTGGTGCTCTGTGCACCAGGGGGCCCCTTCTGAGAATGGCAGTGCTTCAGAGCAAGATACAGTTTTTGGCACAATCCATTCTCAAGGGAAGTTTCCTGCTCATCAGCCAAGGTAGGAGCCCTGAACGTGTGGGAAATAAGGTTCAACAATCATCAAGAGTCAGGGTTGGGTTTTTTTTGCCTGTGGTGGAAGGCAGCATATGTGGGGTTTTTTTACTTGTGTTATTCTGAAGAGAGCACTTTGAGTGTCTTCAGCCTCCACCAAACACAGACACAGTTCTGTAGATCCTGCGGAGCTCATATCCTGTGACAACAAACTCTCTGGGCAATCACACAGGGTGTGAAAGTATATCCCTGATGAAAAGGATCAGAGATTGCATCAGAAGGCCTGCAAACGTCCCCTCCTGGAGGCCAGAAAAGCCTCTAGGAGAGTGAAAACACTGCTGATTTTTTTGCTATGTTTGACTCCAGCAGGACATGGGAGGCTGAGCAAGGGACGGTGTGCCAGGTGCTGTGCTAGCTGACACACGGGCAGCAGACACTGCTTCCCCTGGGCAGGATCTGAGCAGGGCACCAAACGCCGCGCCAGTTGCTGACCGCAAAGTGCCTGATGTTTTTCGACAGCCCCCCTTGCTCCCCTGGTTGTTGCAGGCAGTCTCTGGCTCGCCCTTCACTCGGCAGCTCTCGCAGCCTTGTTTCTTGCAGTTGCACGTATTTCTCATCCTGGCTCTCCTCCCCTTCCTCCTCCAGGCCTGGATCTCCTGGGAGGAGCAGCTCCTTCCCCGAGTCCCTGAACGGTCGGTGGGCTGTGCTCCTGCAAGCAAGCACCAGGGTCTTTTGGCTGCTGAGTGATGTTCTCTTTCCATTCATGCATGGGTGCAGAACTGGGGTGACAAGCGACGGGATGCACCAACCTGCCTGATGCCAGATCAGAGCCCCGAGAAGGGGCTGGGAGGGTTGTAGTTGCAATCCCACTGGTTTCCACACTGCGTTCAAGCTGGACTCACGGCAGCTCCTGGAGATTTCTGGCACCGGCCAACTCCCTCTTGGCAGCGCTCCTCCCCGCTCCGGGGCTGTGCTGTTTGCTTATCTAGTGCTGTGATTTAACACAGACGCAGGAACTCACACTCTCTCCCAGTCTCCTTCAAATTACTTTATTGCTTCCTGTCAACTAGCCGAGCATATCCTGTTAATATACAATCCCCAATGAGCAGTTTTCACAGCATAATCCCCCTTTGTCAGATAACACAGCTCAGCTCCCAGAGGATGACCGGTTCTGTCAGTTGGGCACCGGATGCCAGCACTGGGCAGGTATTTTCTAGCAAAGTTGGGCTGCTGTCGTTGTTTTTAAAGATAAAGCCCAGTGCTGCAAGAGACACTGGCTTTCTGCCAGTTTTGTGTTATTTCCAGGGCTCGGTCCACTGGTGACCTCTCTCAGCTGATGCCAAGTGCTCTCCCATGCTGCGATGGTGGTGAGGGTCCTGCTGCTGGAGCCTTTCTCCCAGCTCTGGTATTCCTGCTGCCTGGGGCGATGCCCTGTTGGAGGTAAAAGTCCTTATTCACCTGCAGCAGTGGGACAGCAATAGCTTCAGGCGCCGTGAGAGTAGCTGTTCCCTTTCCTGCTGCAAACCCAACTTCTGGGTCCCAGAGAAGGTCAGCTCAACAGATACACTTAAATCCTCAAGGTGGTGGTGGGAACCCAAGCAGGGGCTCTGGTCCAGCCTCCCTCTTGCACCAGGACTGTCATCAACACTAGATCAGTGCTGACATGGTGGTGTCTGGCCAAGTCCTGGAAACCCTCCAGGGGATTTCCTGCAACCCCAGGTTTCCTTATATTGCTGCAGCCCTTGAGTGAGTCTCTGAGCTGATGGTGTCCTACCATCTGCCCTGAGGACTGGGGTGCTCTAAGCATCACTTGGTGATGTCCAGCCAGCAGAGTATCTGCCAAAGGTTGCTGTTTTGAGGGCACCAGCTGTGTTTTTCCTACATGTTTCTGACGCTCCATCCACCATGCTTGGGTCCTGTGCTAAGACATCCCTGTGTCCTGACATTGCATTTGTAGGACATCCACACTGCTTTACCCCACCTGGTCTTCTTCAGCCTCCTCATGGGTTTTCTTCCTAACCTTGATGTCCAGCTGATGTGCCAGCTGAGCCTGTGTCCATGGTGTAAGACTAAGGAGGTCCCTTTCAGAAAATACCCTTGTGATTTTTTCATTCTGTGATCTGGAAGTGTCCTGAAGATCAGGTTGCTGCAAAGCCCAGTGTGTCGCATTTGCATTCCCTTTGCCTGTGCATCCCCTCTGTCCTTGTGCCTGGTGGTGCCAGGTCCTGCTGTTCCTGGGCTGCCTGCTCTGCACAGAGGCGAACAGGCAGCGCTGCTGCAATGTGGAGAGGACAGGTGGAGATTGCTGGGCCCTCCACTGCTCAGGGACAGAGGACAATGTTACCGAGTGCGGGTGCAGCTGGGCTTTTAGGTTGCGCCAAACGCAAAGTGGGCAGATGATAGATTTGGCTTCAAGGCTAGCCCTGAAGCTGTTCCTCTGCGGCACTGCAGACACTGGTTGATGACCAAGTGAGGTACATAGCTCAAGCCCAAACAGCATCTCTTCTCCCCAGGGAGCAGATACCTGTGCTAAACCTTCCTGGCATAATCCACTATATCTTCTGTGGCCATTTCTTCAGCAAGTTTTGGTATCTCAGGTCTCTGGAGGCTGTTCCCAGTCAGTCCCTTGTGTTCTGCAGGCTAAAAGCCACTGTTTATGTTTGTTCCAAGCATGCCCCTTGTCATCAGACTCCTCCATTGGCCTGAGGAAAGGGAACATATGTAGCTGCATAATGCAGCTGTGGCATGACATACGCCCATATTTTTGTGGTTGTATTTCCCCATTTTTATTGATCCTTCCCCTAGGATAGTTTCTTTGTCTGAAGTTGTTCCTCGAAGTTGAGGACAATCTTGGTGTTGGCTGTTGGTTTTACTAGCAGCTGGATCTGCCCTCAAGTACTTGTGATTCTCTCTATACTTAACACCTCATTAGCTGGAACATCTACTTACAGAGCACAGTTTTGCTGTTCTGAAAAGAAGGAAAATCCTGTTTGATTCAAGAGCAACGCAGATCACTTAACTCAGAGACATCTGAACAGCGGGTCCTGGAAATTGACTCCAAATTAAAAACCAGTTGTGAAGAAGAATCTGTCCTCCCAGGTAAATCAGGGGCTGATTTATTTCCTCTCTAGTATGCCTGCTGAGCAATGTATTCAGCACAAAGCCAGACTGACACATCCCTGCCTCCTGTATCCCAAGGTTGGGGGCCTCTGATTTCTGTACCTCCAGGGGATGGAGCACCCATGGTCCCCTTAGGGGCTGCCTGCTGCTCCCCTCCTTCAGCTGCCTTGCTCCAGCGCCCTACACTAAGTGTCCTGTCAAAGTCCCCAGCCCAGCACTGATGCAGCAGCTTTGGCTCTTGGCAATCCCAGTGCCCCAGACAGAACAAAAACCATGTCAAGAGAGGAAAATGCGAAGAGTTGTTTTAATTAAAACCAATTTAAAGACCACTGTGATAGCAGCCTGGAGATGAGTAAAGGGCATATGGCAGCGTCTGCCTCAGGAGCTGAGCTCGGTGTGAATGGGGCTGGCAGCTGGTCAGCAAGGATGTGCCACAGGTCCTCATCCATGCATCGGTGCCATGCTGATGCCAAGGAGCATCTGCACTACCTCAATCCAGTGGGGCCAACGTCCAGCATCCACAACAGCTCCCGTGCACCCAGGAAGGGCTTTAATGGCAGAAAAGAGAGAGGCTGGGGGCTGCATGAGCGTAGAAAGGTCTGTGTTGAAGACTTCCCGACTATTTTCATTTCCATAGGTTTCCCCATGTGTTATATATTCCTGGATATCTCTTCCAAGAACTTGTCCAGTCTCCACTTGAATCCCCGCGAGTTTTGGGTATCCACAGCTCTGCTGAGGAGCTCCACAGTTCACCTCCCATCCATGTGAAAAATCACCTCCTTTACACCTAAACCCCAATCTTTTTGAACCTGGCCCTGAACCTCACACGAGTTTCATTCAACAGCCTCAATTCGTTTATGGGAAAAGAATAGCAGCCAGATTGTTGCTGGGCATGTGACGTTATGGTTGTTTTTCCCACATGCCTTGCTTATCCTCTGCCACCTCCCTGCTCGTCCCTCTTGCTGTCACTTCTGGGTCTGTTGAAGAGGCCCTGCAGGACTGACTGGTGATGTCCCTCTGCTTACAGTGCCTGCTGCTTACTCCTCTCTGCTACCATCTCTTAAGCAATTAGAAAGACAAGGAAATTCCCTTGTACCCCCTGGCTGCTTGCTTTGCTTAAAAAACTTTTGGCAAGGGATTTAATGGGAATCCTTTGGAAAGCCCAGCAGATGACACGAACAGATTGCGCTGATCCGCATGTGTATGGCCGCTCTGAAGGGATCCAAGGGGTTGTGGAGCAGAACTCCCCTTTTGCAGAAGCCCCATGGACTCTCCCCTAGCAGACAGCACTTACCCAGCTGTCTTTACCTCTGTCCAATAATACTCCCTCTGCCTTGCACAAGCAGCCTCAGGCTGCAGCCCTGTATTTCTCTGTGTCTTCCTGGGACTTTCCATACAGCCTGGTGTCCCGTTGGCCACCACAGCACCCGTGTGTTTACACGGTCCCCTTCTGGTGCCAGAAAAGGGGTGGCAAGGGGCTTAGCCCTCACACTGTGGCAGTGCGGGAACATGGACACCTTCTGTGGGTGCAGGAGGAATCAGCAGTCCCAGGTCCTCGTGAGAGTCCCCTGAAGAAGTACTGGAGAAGTTTCTTGGAGACCAGCCAGGATGCTGATGCTAATGGGCCGAGAGCATCCCCGTAGCTGCAAGGACCAAGTCTTGCATGGAAAAATGCAAAGATGCCTCTATTGGCAATGCTGAAGGTCTTGGTGAAAGGTTAAAACCATGAACTTTCTGACTGCTGCAGCCCCCTGTGCTTGGTGTGCATGGCAGGGACCTGTGCAACAGCCTCTCTACCAGCTCTGCTTCGTCCCTGCGATGCCATGGCAGCGTGTCAAGGGGATGGGAGTCACCTGAGTGCTTTTTTGCTGGCAGGTCTCTCGTGTCGCCAGGGCAGCAACCCAAAGAGCAGATGGCCACACTGTTGCAGGGGCAGCCGCGCTCTGTCTGTCTTGGCTAATCGGGCAGCTTTTCCTCACACTCCCTGCCAGACCCATCTCCTGCTGGCAGACAAACGCAGAGCAGGTCTCTGCTCCTGCGCCATGCCCAACGCTCCTCAAGCCTCCTCTCCCTCTGCCCAGCCCCAAACTGACCCCCCGTTCCCGCGCGTGTTTTCCGTGCGAGCCCCTGCTTCTCCTTCCTCGAAGAAGTGCTCTGTCTGGCCACCACCTCCATGGTGCTTGTGCATCCTTAGCGCTGCCCTGTCCCATCCTGCCACTCTCCTGCCTCTGCACTCTGTGTGCTTCTCCCTGTGCACATCCCCTGTTCATCACCCAGCTGCCCCAGGCAGGCAAGGATAACTCAGTCCTAAAGCTTATTACTCTGATGAATCTTCAGTTAAAAAAAAAAAAAAGGTAAGTAAGTAAATGCTCGCATGAAGAGCTTGTGCACGTGTTTGCCAGCACCCAGCAGTGCTCTCACTTGGCAGGACTTGTTCCAGCTCAGTCACATTTTAGCCAAAACCTTAACGGAGTGGATATCCCCACACCCAAAGAGAAAATGTGAAATGCCGATTGTACAGCATGCGGCACCGTTCCCACTGACTCCCGACCTTTCATCTCCAGACCCTGGAGGGTTTTTGTCTGCACACCCACTCCACTTTCTTTGTGCATTTTCCTTAGCTTGCTCGTCTTTGGGAAGACCCAGGCAACCTGTCTTTTTTCCATCCTTCTGCTGTAGGAGAAGATGCGGTTGCCTCCATCGGGTCTGCCTTTTTATAGTAATTACCTCTTAGAAGAAAAGAGCAATTTCACATCATGCCATTGTCTTTGATCCTGTGTTTGCCTTCTCATAAATCTACACCATCTCAGGGCACCAGAGGATTTTGCTGATGAGTGCCTTGAACATACTGTGTAATGTTGCATTTTTTTCATAGTGTTCATAAGCATTTGTAAAACTATTTTTAACATGACCTATGACAAAAAAACAGGTAGTTTTCTCCCCAGTACCCATTAAATGCCATTTCAGCATTCTCAATTTCAAGGATGCCACCTTGTGATTTTATAGTATTAAACAGAGACCCGAGTTTGACTTTTCAGCTTTTCTAGCTTCCTTTGAACAACTTTAAAATCATTTTCCAGAAGAATTCTGGACTGTGGATGCCCTGCCACAAAATAGCTTGGATTACTTCCTTTTCTTTTACAAATCATTACAAATGACAGCAATTAAATTGTGCACCCTTTTATGTCATTACCTCTGTCAGTGTGTAATGCCTGGCAGTTTTTCATCAGAGGTTACCTACTAGGCAGTTTTATTCTCTAACATTTCTGGCTAAACGTAAAATAATCAAGGACTAAAATGAAAATATTTTCCAGAATACAAAACCTAACTTCTGCCTGTCATGTCTCATGGTTGTGAAGTCTTCTGGAGTAGATTTACATACATAGCATGGTATTCTGATGATCGTTCCACCTATTCTTTGCTGTATATCTAAACCCCTTCTCTTTTACTTATGTATTTTTTAAAATATAGAGTAATAACTTATATTCTTGATTTCTGCATTTCTTTACAATCCAGGATATTTACACGCTTTTATTTAAATTTTCCTCCTCTTCATATAATATTTTTTTCTTTCTATCTCCATAAGGTCCTCGGTATTTATATCACCTTCTTCAAGAAGACCCGACATGTTTGCAGTCCGGAAGGAGACACATTTATAAACTTTACTTTTCCAAAAGTCACTTTTAACTCCACAGGCAGTTAACATACAGCCACGAGCAGATAACTTCTGCAGTGTCTAATCTAAGGTTTACCTGCCTGAGTTTGTTTCTGACTGTCATCTTGAGCTGGGCTCAAATTAGCTGTTGAAGAAAATATCCAAAATTTTCTGCTCAGTTCTACAGTTCTAAATCTATTTTAAATGCTTCAAAAGTGCCTCTTTAATTTGTTCCCATGGCTACCATTCAAAAGTTTCATTCATTTTAGGAGGGCGATACTCTTCGAATCTTCAATGCGAGATACCAGTTGACTTTTGCTTCCTAATTTAGCTGAAGGCTCTAAAATACAAGACTTCAGACGTTGCAACAGAAAGACGGCTACCTTCCACTCCTTGATCCCCTCTGCAGCCACCCTTGTCTCCTCCAAGAGACTAAATCCTCGCCTGAAGCTTCTCTGGGGCTCTGCTGCGTTCCTGGGGGTCCCAGCACAGGACAATGCTCGGTTGACCCCTGCCATCCTCTTACCTTCCTCCTCTCCTCTCTGTCTCATCCCCGCTTCTCGGTACCAGGTAGCGTCAGAGTTCGTAAGCTAGCGTCAAAGTTCGTAATCTTTCACTGAGTGATAGACGAGCTCAGAAATGCGGGAGGAAAGAGCTGAAGGGGAGAGGGAGCTGCCGGTTCCTCCGTTAGCTCCCCCAGGGCAGGACCCTGCAACAAGCTAAACAGGTTGAGTGAGGAGGGCTCTCCAGTGTCACGTTTCAGCACAAGCCACTCAGGGCCAGGTACCCTCACAAAGGGATGTAAAAGCCTTATCTTGATTTAACTCTGCACAGAGAAACCTCACCACAATGTCCCCAGTGGGGTGGGGAGGGCAGTGGGTTGCAGCCAACGCCTGCTTGGATGGTGGCTGGAGGACCGGTACAACTGGTAAAGATGCTGGTCCGCTCTGGGAAGGGGGATGGGATGGAGGGATGCTCAGCCCTGGAGGGTGGGGAGCCCCTGCTGCTCCCACCTTTCCCCCTGAAGGACCAGACCTGCTTCCCCACCAGCCTGCAGAGCATTTGGGATGACGGGGAAAGGCAAGGAAGGGCAGAGGGAGGCTGTTCTCGGTGACAGGCTGCAATCACGTATATCCATGGGGTCTCTGGCTGTTCACACAGCCTTCACCGAGGTTAGAAAAACCCGCTATTGGGAACAGTTCCTCCATCCCTGCTGAGCTTGGGAACATTGAGTAGGTGATAATAAGCGGTCCCTGAGCAGGAGGGTCTGCTCTCCTTTGGAAAGTGCTGCTCAAGACAATCTATCATTCAGACAAAGAGGGGAAAAAGGGTTAAACACTGCCCGGCCTCTCCAACCAGCGGTGGCTTTGGTTATCTGCAGCATGGCTGCAGGGCTACATGGTGCCTGTACATGTTCGGGGATCAAGAGTTAAGTGTTTAAATGATAAGTGATATCTTAAAAACATAAGTTTAGCAATGAATCTTTGCCGACAATACTATACTATTAGTTAATAGGCAGAATTAACTCACTGGCCCGGGGCCAAGCCCGTCACAGCCAGAGCCAGAACAGCTGAAGCTGCTTTTCACTTGGGTTTTGCTTTTACGGGATTTGCTGCTGCAGGGAGACTCCGATTTCTGTAAAAATATGCTCATGTTTTCCTCCTCCCAACCTGCCCCTGGAAGCTCGAGGCTCCTCAGTGCCCAAGGGATTCAGCCAGGAGCTGAAAAGCTTTCCTTTCGCATGCAAGGGTGCTGATTTCCCGCCGGGCACCTCTCCGCAGCCCCCGGCCAGCTGCCTGCCGGCTCTAGGTGGATCTTTACAGGCAGATTTACTGCCCTAGGTGCCACCACGGGACTCACTCCCCATCCCTCCCATCCCAGATTAACTGCCCTCTCCCTCGACTGGGGGACTGAGGTTGATCAAGTAACTCCAGGGGATGGAGCTTCCCTGGACCCCAAGAAGAAGCTGCTTCTCCTGGATCCTTCTGGTAGCTGGGGCTCCTTGGGTGATGTTCCCTCTCGCTCCTGGCCCCGGGATGGCTGCACTGAGCCTTGAGTCTGCGCAGGACAGCTCTTGTATCCCCAGTTGCAGGAATGCTGCTTCATCCATACTGCTTCCCACTGTGTCTCCCTTGACTCCTGGCTGTTGCCCACTGCATCTCTTTAACCTTGCAAGGAGCGAGAGGAAGCCACCTCCTACAGGTGTGATGAGCCAAGGGCTTCGCGTGCAAATGAAACCTGTTCTTCCTGCACCAGGAACTGAAAATGCTACATTAAATGCGTCACCATCAAACCCATTTTAATGTCCCCTAGATGTCATCTCTCTTGGCTCTGTCTGCCTGGGAACCATCTTTTGATGTAAACTAACATGTAGGTGCAACTGAAGTGGTGGCTGTCCTGTTTTTGTAACCCCACTGCTGCTACTTTTCCCAGACAAGGCTTTATCTAACACTCTTCGCAGCAGGGTTTAAGCATCATCCTACGATGGTGCTGCCCAAGAGTTAGGTGTGGGCAGCGACTACCAGTATAACCGATATACCTTGCCTTCCAAGGTGGGACCAGCTGCCCGATGGTGGTCAGGTCCATGTGACATAGTGCTACGGTCACTTGTCACCAGATGGCAGCAAGGAGAGCATTAGCTCACGGTGTCGTGGCCGGCTGAGGACAGCAAGTGGGGATGTGCAGCGCTCCCTGGTCCACCACCATCGTCCACGGAGGCCACTAATTCCGGTGCAGAATGAGAGGAAGGTGCAGAAAAGGGCATTGGAGGAGGTCTGGCATCCCTCACCACGGTGTGGTGCTTTGTGGCACTTGCTAATCTGCTCGGAGGTGCTGGCTTGGTGACCAGAGAAGCCTGTGAGCTTCAGGACAGAAGGTGGAGGCTGGTGGCACCCCCTACACTGACAACAGCAAGCTTGCGAGGGTAGCTGTGAGGCCTTGGCAGACCTTCCCGTGGATGCCGAAGGGATGTGACAGTCATGGGAAGCCCTTCCTGGGAGCAGAGTGAAGGTGTGAGGTGGGACCAGAGCTCACAGTTCATGACTGACTCTGAAGAGCATCTTCAGGGACAAACTGGACACCAAGGAGCACGTAACTTCTTCAAAGACACTGCAGCAGTCAGGCAATATCTGTGTAGTCCAAGGTGCCACCTTCAGCAGCTATAGCTGCTCAAAGGATCTGAAGAAGAGAGAAGGTCTCCAGTGACTGTTCCCTTGGGACAAAATCCCCACTGTGTCTGGCAGCACAGTCCTGGAGAGATGCAAGACAATCCTGAGGGTCTGGGTGGACTCTGGCAAACAGACAGGGCTGCCGCTTGCTCTTGGACTCGAGGCTCTCACTTTGGAGAACTGGGTGGATCCTCTGGGACATACCTGTCTAGGGCATTGCAGGACACAGCAACAGACCCGGCATCCAGAAGGACTGAAATTATGGTTTGAGGAGTTTGGAAATGGTGAGTGCTTTCTAACATCTGATGGGAAATGCTGGGTACTCCAGAGCAGTGAGGAATGAAGGGACCATCACAGAGCCTGGGAAATGGGGGAGCCCTGGGTGAGTGCTGGGATCACGGGTAACTGCTGGGGGTGGTCCTTGCCCTGCAGAGGAACACGTCTAGGGTCGGGGCCAGTAAGAACACTGGCTGTCCCTGGTCCTTCTGCCTCCTTCTGTAATGAATTGAGCAGTCTCCATGCAAGAGTGAACCCTAATGAAGCACTAAAGATGAAAGCTTCTCCACACACTATGGAGCTGGGCCACAGGATCCTCCGGAGGCTGCTGCACTGAGTGTGGGGCCAAGCTGTAACATCTGCAGTGACAGGAGCTCCCAAAGTGGGCTCAGAGCCTGCAGTTGGCCACACTGAGTTGGGGAAGCCCATTTGGCTCACGTGTATGGCCACCACCATCCGGGAGCCTTGACCTCCTCCAAACACACCTGCGGCTGGCAAGAAGTGAGTCACTTGCGATGGGTCAAGGCAGGGAACCCAAGATGTTCAAGGGACAAGGAAGAGCGCAGTGAGCCAAGCCTGTTTTTTCAGTGTCTTAAGATGCTTTGGTGAGTTGAGGGGCAAGGATCCATCCTGGCACTCCAGTAGCTCTTCAGCTCTTGGCCTATGAACCTTGCACAGCTCCTGTAGAGCTCCATGTGCAGGGTGTGACCTTCCCTGGGATGATCCTCCAGGACACAGGCGTGCTTGCGGCGGGATGCATTTGACCTGGCTCCTGGCCAGAAGGAACAGGGGCACGGCTGCGGGAGGTGAGCGGAGGAGCAGTGCGGGTACAAAGTAGGCTGGAAGGGATGAGGAGGAGTTGTCAGGGTAGCGGCAGAGGGGACCTCCTGAGGGCCAACACTCCTGGTGACAGTCACATATGTCCTGAAGAGGCTCATGAGGTGCCCAAAGGGCAGGTCTGCGGGGAAGCCAGGGGGCCGTTGGGTGGTGTGATGCAGAGGTGGAGCTGGATCTCAGCTTGCACCTTCTCGGGAAAGTCCTGCTTGACCCCATCTGGAGTGAACTCCCGATTGCTCCACACGGGAAAAGAGGGAACTCCTGCTCCCCCTCCCCCCGCCCCCCC
>VZSZ01006788.1:178102-208754 GCA_013398815.1 Ibidorhyncha struthersii | reverse complement strand
AAGGATGGCTTTTCTGCTTGCATTAGTGGGGGAACCCAACTGGGCTGGCTTGGCAGAGGCGGTGTTGGATGTCAGAGGATCTGGCTGGGGAGGCAGGGGGTAAGAGGCAGCCGTGACCAGCCCAGAAGTCACTGACAACAGCAGCTGCTCCCTCCCCATTGCTGAGGGCTTTTTCCGTATGGATTTGCTGTTTGCTGGGGTGTTGGAGAGTTTTCCCTAACCTTGGGACGGGCAAGGACCTGGGAATCTGCCTCTCCCATCTCCCAGCACACCTCAGACCTGTCTTGTCTCTGCTGCAGCTTGAGCAAGTTCCCAGAAACTGGTGAAAATCCTAAAGCTCAGGCTGGGCACCAAGTGGTCTCCTTCTAGCTGTGAGTGTGTTCCCACCTTCACCTTCACCTGTGATGCCTGCTGTGGAAGAGCCCCTGGTTTAATACTATCTGTAGGACTTTCTCGGGGTGCTTTGAGTTTTGTCATTCACCCTTTGGGGGGAACCAGGGAATGGATGGATGTGGGTGGTGCTGAGGATGTTCCTTGTCCAGGCTGCTGTGTCCCTGGGGTAGGTCTGTGCACACCTCGGCTGTGTCTTGGGGCAGCTCATCTATGGGACCTTGAAGATGTTCCTGCCTGGGACAGTCATCTTCTCTCTCCTGGAAACCTTAAAACCATGGTTACGCGCCTGCTCTCCTAGCAATGGAGGGGAAGGAAGAGCAAAGTCGGCATTCGTTTGCACACCCAGACTTAACCCTAATCCTCCTGGTCCCCGGCTGTGACGGCAGTCCTGTTGGTGACACCTGCCTGCTTGGAAAAGGACCGAAGCCGTCCTGTTGTTTCACACACAGCGAACGTCTGTCGGGTGGGAACAGCATCCGTGCTGCGGTGCAGGGGGCTGTCCCCAGTCAGTGCCACTGTGTCACTGGGACCATCTGGAGTTTTTCCTGGCTGGTGCTTACATCTGCTGAGCAACACCAGCTCGAGAGGCATTTGCTGGAGGACACTACGCTTTCCAGTGCTTTTCCCAACAGAATTTAGTCCATTCTAAGGATTATGCACTGTCACCCTCCTCCCCCCTCCCCCAACCTTCCTATGAAGGTGATTTGGTCAATTTAATCACCAGCACAAAAGTGGGGGTTCTATTGTAAGCTGTTAGTATAACCCCCTCCCTTAGTAAACTGCAGAGGGCAATTCAGTCCACCTGCCTAGGATGTCTGTTTTACATCATCTGGCTTGTCCTTGGAGGCCCTTTTCTCTCTGTCGTTACTATCTGTAGAAAATTAACAACAGCATTAAAGTGGAAGCATTATTTCTTCATATGGCAAATGCCAAGGGCGGTGAATCCCACATCCTTTACCTGAGGATGCTTTGTGAGCCTGGCAGAGCATTAGATGCTTCAGTGTCGGTTTCCTTCATAGAATCATGGAATCGTCTAGGTTGGAAGGGACCTTTAAGATCATCGAGTCCAACCATCAACCTAACACTGCCAAAACCACTGCTAAACCACGTCCCTCAGCACCATGTCTACCCGTCTTTTAAATACCTTCAGGGATGGCGACTCTACCACTGCCCTGGGCAGCCTGTTCCAATGTTTGGTAACCCTTTTCGGTGAAGTAATTTTTCCTAATATCCTATCTAAACCTCCCCTGGCCTGACTTGAGGCTGTTTCGCTTGTCCTGTCACTTGTTACTTGGGAGAAGAGACCGACCCCTCCCTGGCTACACACTCCTTTCAGATAGTTGTAGAGAGCGAGAAGGTCTCCCCTCAGCCTCCTCTTCTCCAGGCTGAACACCCCCAGTTCCCTCAGCTGCTCCTCATCAGACTTGTGCTCCAGACCCCTCACCATCCCTCTCCGTCACGCTGATGGTAAGACAAAAATGAATGGGGGGCTGGTTCCTGCAGAGCCCACTGACGAGAAGCACTGGGGACTGTCACTTGGAACCTGCCCGCTAATCGTCCCTTAATCCCCAGAACACGTTTCTGGCAATAGGGAGTTGTACACCCAGGCAACGGCTCGGCTGTCGCTGGCACGGCTGGCTCTGCTCCCCGTGCTGCTGTCACACCTCCTGGTTTCGGTAGTCAGAAGCCTCCTGCCTTGTATGTGGTTACTCTCCCCCATCAAACTTGTAATCTCAGTGAAGAATGAAATCAGATTTGTTTGACAAGACCTGTTTCCTGTAGAAGTATGTTGACTGGTGCTAATTATACTCCTGTTCTTTAATTCTTTATGATTTGAATTACATCAGCATTTTCATTATTTTCCCAAAAGTGATTTCAGTCTGAGACAGACCTTGGATGCCTACCATTTCACCACGTTATAATCCTCCTGCATCGACTAAACTTGATCCTTCTTCTGCACTGAGATGCTTCTGCGTTAGTGTCTTCAAGGACTTACCAGCTTTCTTCTTCTCCCAGACGTCCCCTCGTGGGCTCTTGTTTGCTAATTCTTGAAGTCTGTTGAGTCTGTCACTGTGAAATCTGTTTTATTTTCTTAGTTCTCCCTCTCCCCCATTCCAGTCCCTGAAGCGTTATGAGCTCAGATACTCCTCAGTTGGAAGTTGTCCCCTGCCTTGTGGTCTCCGCTGGCTGGTGGGGCTCATGGATCTGCACCGTCTTTTCCTCAGGCTGCCGTTGCAAGTGATAAAGATCTTTCTGAAGTCTCTTCCTGCCTTCTAAAGTGCTTCTGCCCTCATCTCTCCCCTTCCTTGGCAAAGGCAATGGCAATGCTCTCTGGAAACGCAGTGCTGGAAAGAGCTACATAGGTTTGCTCCACTGCCCAGTTATTTGTACAAACATTGACCAGTACTGGGACGGGGCTGTGGAGCTTTCTTGTGGTTTTCTTCCAATCTGATGTTAATGGCTAGTCCCAGGCTTTGAGCTTTCAACCTATTGTGGAGGTGTTGTACAGGAATTTCGTGTGGCCGTGGTTCCTTGGGCTTGTTTATAAAAGTGTCATAACTGAAAAGTCCAGAAATGAAGACAAACGATGGCTGTGGCTTCTCCCACCTCCATGAGGCCATTGCCTGGGTAGAAAAGAGTCGAGATGTTTGGTCACCGTGTGGTCCTGACACATCCGTTCCAGCTGTGGCTGAAGTCTTAGTTATTTGCAAGGCGCTTGCAGACGGTGTGTGTGATTTTTAAGAGAATTACAGCCAGACGGTCCCTGGGTCGTTAGTTATGTATGAGGTAAGGAATCCTGCGTTACTAACGGGAGGAAGCAGCCCTGTCCTCCTGAGGGCTATGGAAATAACATCCTACTTCCCTAATAAAGGCACAGACTGGCTGACCGCGGCCGTCCTTCACAAACGGTTACAAAGAACCGCCGCAAGGGAAGCTCTGATTGCATGTAGGGCAAAAAAATAATAAAAAACCCAAACAAGAATTGCCCTGAAAACGGTGCAGCAGTGAAGCAGGACCCAGAAAAGTGACAGGTTCTCCATATCGCCATTCCTTTGCATCGTCAGTGCTTTTTTTTTTTAATGTTTCTGTGAATTTTAACTTTTTTACTTAGCATTTTGTCTATGTGCTTGAAAGAACACCACCACCATAACTTTTTGTTGTCTTCAGCCATGCCAGAGATGGCTTTTCCGTAGGTTTCCCTTATTAATTGGCTTCACTTCATGCCATTCACAACAAAATACGAGTTGCCTGCTTAGTTTCGTTCCATTTCTCATGTATTGCCTTTGTATGTGCGGTTCTCACAAGCAATTTGTTACTCTGTGGTTGGTTTTGATGGAAGTTGTTGTCGTCCTAGATAGCCAAATTGTAGCCTTTTTTTAAAAAAAGAAAAGTTGTTTAAACTTTTCTTTGAGTCATGGAATCATAAAATGGTTTGGGTTGGAAGGGACTAACCTTCCAAGGGTCCATCATCTAGTCCAAAATCCCTCTGGTTTTCACTTTTCGCTCCTGGATTCTGCTTGACTCTGCTTGCGAATCTTCTGAGATTTGGGAAATGAATGCATTTGGAGCAATGGGCAAAACCATTTCAGGTTTGGCGAGTCCTCCCTTTGTCCAACACATGCTGTGATCATCAGTGGTGGGGCAATTACGTGCTTCCAGTCCAGTGATTGAGCCCTGTGTCATTATGAGGTCTGAAATTGCAGACCTCGGGGTCTTAAATGTACTTTGTGCATTAAAATTATGTAACGAGCCTGTCCTCACCGATCGCAGGGCATGATATAGCGTAACGATGACGGATATTGACGGGTAAAAGGCACCAGTGTTTCCAGACAGTGCGAGAAGCAGAAAAATGGTGGTGAGAGCTGGGTTGTTGGCGCTGTGTCCATCACATGGTGGCTTTCCATCACATGGTGGCTTTCCATCATGTGTGTTGTTGCACCATTTCGTATGCCGAGCACGTTTCTGATTTATATTGGTACAGCGGTGGCTCAGCTGAACTGGTGCAAACTGCAGTGTCTTCTTCTGCATCCTCTTTGGCTTAACTGCCCTGTGATGAGTTTACAGTGTAGACTAGTCCTAGTCCCAGCTCTGGTGGATTGACACACCAACGATGGCTTGGTTGAACCCCCTCCTTTGTAGACAAGCCAGGAGCTAGAGGAGATATGGTTTGGTGAGGTGACGGCAGAGTCTGCTGTGGCAGCTTGGTTTGGGCATGCTGGTCACCTTGCATTTGCCTCTCCGTGGCCCTCACCAGCTTCCTCCTAAGGAGCCCTGGGCAGACCTTGTACTGAAATGGAGAGGGGTGTCCAAGACTGCCTCAGCCTCTGGTTAGGCATAGTGTCACGTGAGTTGAATGGGATGTTTTAGGACTAAAGAAAGACCACCAATGGCTGGATTTGAGAGGATGTGCAATGACAATAGCCTTTGTGAGCAGACGTCATGCCCTGATGGAGACATTTGCTGGTATCTCTGTTGGTTTGGGGCTGTGCAAGTTCAGCTGACTTGATGCATTACTGCTGGTTAAGGAAGAAGAGTCCTTTTGGCATCCGCTGAAGGGTGGGCGAGCCTCTGAATTTGCAGGATGGAGGCCAAAGAGCAAAGACTCACTCATATTGGTGAGCCTGCTGTTAGACCAGGGAGACCCTGCCTTACTCACGCCTTGCTGTCTTTGTGTATCTGCTGGATTTTTGTTCCAAAACACAATAAAGAGAAATCAATGCTATTTTTTTCCCTCACCAAATAAGTTATAATACTAAACAGATGGGCATCCTGGAGTAGGCAGAAGGGGTGGTGTTGTCAGTGGGATGGGGTGGCTCCTACTTCCTTGGATGGCTAATGTGGAGGTGGGTCTGGATGAGTGTTTCCCAGCCTGCGTTTCCAGCCAGTCTTCCTGTGGGCAAAATTCAGAGCTGTGTGTTGTAGCTCCACTTGCCAGAAGGGAACTTTGGGCTGGCAAACGGAGGTCTGGGTGAGATAGTGTCTTGTGTCATCATATAGGAGAAGTTGCACTGGGGAAGAGAATTGGGATCCTGCCATGTCTGTTCATCTTCTAGGAGAACAAGACTTTTCAACTCCATCAGTAAAACAAGACATCTCCAGCTTTGAGCAGAGTAGATACCCAGCTCTGGTGTCCCTGTCCCTTTGGTCCCCCTGCCCCAGTCGTATAAGTGATCAGGGTGGCTGTGGATTTGCCCAGTCAAGTACTGGAAAGCCCCAGTGCTGGAGATCCCCCCCACCTCTCTGGTGGCCTGCCTCAAGGCTGTATGGCCCTCCCGGGGAAGTTATATCCTAAATAATCTTTTAATATCGGACTTGAACCTCCCAAAGTCACAATTGTTATTTTGAAAAGGTCTCTCCTGGGTCAAGGTGCCCATCCTGAAGGCACTCACTGTTCTTGTTTTATGGGATGAGCTTGGTCACTGTTCTTTCTTTATGGGATGAGGTACCTTTTGCTTACCTGGGCATGGCGGAAAGCTGTGTTTTCCCTTCATTCTTTTCCGCCTTTTCTTAAGGAAATTGCATCTTTCTGGGAATGGCCAGGTTCGGGGTTTAAACTATGTCTTTGTTTTTTGTTCTCTTCTTACTCTGCCCCAGATGTTGGTACTACATGAATAGCATTGCCCCACTGGTGACAATCCCATTTGGCCATGGATCCCTCCTGCCCCAGAGACCCTGTCCCGGGGGTTTGGGGATCCGAAGCACCTAGGAGAAGGTGGGAGAGGAGCTAATCCATGAGTTGATTTATCTCCAAGGCATGGCTCATAACATTTCTGCTGTGCACAAACTAGAAATGTCTGCAGATGTCCAGAATACCTCGCAGGAGCACGCTAAACTCAACACTGGAGTGCTTCGAGTTTCTTTTTCCTTGCAGTAATAATTCGCCATCATATCCCAGCTTCAAAAAGCACCTGAGTCAGATGGGAGTGAATTATTTGCAGACAGCAGAACTGCCTTCTCCTGCACGCCGGCGGCATCTCGCAAGTGGAGGGTGAAGCAGGGGAGGCTGTGGCTGTGACAGATGTCCAGATGTGGGAGCAGGTCCATCCCAGACCTGGAAGTGCTTCCTCCATCCCCGCTCCCACCTAGCACACTGGTCCCTTCCCATTGGCTGCAGCGGGGTTTTTAATAGCCGTTTCCCTGTGAAATCAGAAAGATTGCTGGCTGTGAAATACAAATGATACGTACTAAATGCTGTGTAATGGATTCCACTTGCAACGTTTCGTGACTGTGTGTTTCTAATAAAAGCCTCCGGGAGTGAGGCGAAGGCTTGCCGGCTGGTGGAGGGTCAGGATGCTGGGGAGGGCTGGGTGCCGTAGCCGGCGTGCGTGGTCCCCATGAGGCTCACGGGCAGCCGGGATGGCTCTTGTAAGACAAAACAGCCAGCTACGACACCCCAGGGAGGACGTGCACCGAGGAAAAAAAAAAAAAAGAGCTCACGGTGATGCTCTTCAAGGGGGTTTGTCCATTCTCTGCTCTGCCGGTGGAGACGTGGGGTGAAGGTGTGGGGTTCGGGGGAACAGGGCAGCAGGAGGACTTGCTTTGCATTACGGTGGGACACAAAGCTACTCCTGAGGACATACCCTCTTGCTCAGGCTGGCTGTAGTGATGGGCACATCATGGGGATGTGTGCTACACAGTGCTTTAGCATGGAGAAAAGCAAGTGGGCAGCACTTGGTGCTTTCAAACCAGGGAATGGATGAGTCACCCTAAAAGTCGTTGCAGAGGTAACCAGTGGTTTCAAGCCATTTATGTGCAATTCAGCAGCATTAGGAGTGGGGGGGGGGTTCGCACGGCGCTCCAGCAAGGAATGGATTTACAGGCATGTGCTGAAGGGGCTTAAAATTGGCTGGTCACGGGAAAATACTCTAAGTGGGTGGTCACCACTTTTGGGGCAGCATTGCTAATGAGATCCCCGTCTGCAGCGAGTACCAGTGTTGGGAGAGTAATAAAGACTGGAGAGGGTGGGCTGGTTATACCTGAGACGATTTGGTGCATCACGGGAACGAAAGTGGGTCTGAGTATGGCCACGGTGTATCTGGGAGGAGAAAGTGCAGTCCACGGCTGTGGGACAGGAGATGCTAACTGGGAAATCTCTGGCCCTGAAAAACACCTTTGAAATGCATCTCCCTGGAGAGAAGGAGCTAATCAGGTCCTTGCTTGGTGAGCCAGGACATACCAGTTTATCCTTTCCTTGTGATGATGAGTCCTGGATGCCGGGTCCGTTTCTGGTGTCCGCAGCCCAAGGAGAATCGAAATAAAAATAAACCAGCTACAGCCGTGACTCAAGGTGTAGAAAACCTGGCCGGTGTTCGCTTTATCCAGCAAGGAGTGTCTTCTGCCTCGTCTGCTCGTACCGGCCTGGAGGAAGGCCTGTTAATCGGGAAGGTCTGTTTAATTTAGCAGGGCAGGACTCTGTGGCTTGGAAGCTGGACTAATTCAGACTGGTAGAGGAGCATGTTTTTAATAACGTGTCTAATTAACTGTGCAGCAGCTCACCCAGGGATGTAGTCAATTCGCTATTGCTTGTAATCTGTAGATCAAAGGTGACTGATTTCTCATAAACCGGTTTTGACCCCCGGGGCTCTTCCCTCCAGCTAATACCCCTCTGTCTCCAGCCTTCCTCGGGCACGTGCTGGGCTGGAGGGATGGCCGGCCGGCCCAGCCAGGCTGTTTGCTGGCTTAGAAACGTGTGAACTTGCATTCGACTGCGGAGGATGCCAATGCCTCGTGCTAAAGCCCCGCTCCCACTGCCCGATGCAGGAGTGCGCTGGGCTGGCTCTGCTCACCCCCTCCTCTGTGGGTACCACACAGAGAACATCTCCCTGGTCATACACGTCTTGCAGAAGCTTCGGTTTCGGGGGATACGCTAATAAATGCAAAGGTGCCTGGACACAAGCTGCTGATCAGCCTTACCCTGCTTGCACGTGGGCATCTCCCAGCCGCATGCATCATGGCCACTGGGGCATCAGCGGGCACTTACCCTGTGCTGCTCAAGGTCCCTCCCCGCAGGCACAAAGCGGGGCTGGGGAGGGCTTTTCGTCATGGGAAATTTAACAGGAATATTGGATGCTTCCTTCTGAAATGCTCACCCTTGTCTAAATAAACTCGGGGAAGTCCTTCGGCCGGCGCTGGGCAGAGTGTTGGACCAGATGTTTGCGCTTCACCCGTCTGACCTCTGGATCGATGGAGCCGTGAACTGGCCTTTGTTCGCCCGTCCTTGTGGTTTGGACACCCGCTGCCACGACCGTGACAACCGGCCCCGCTGCAGACAGCCACCGGCTGCAGGCTTGGGGCGGGGGGGGTTCCCTCTGCCCCCAGGCTGGTGGGGGTGTCAGCACCTGGGGAGCTTTGCTGCCCCCTCCCCTGCAGCAAAAAGGGGTCAAAGCCATTTAGTTCATGCATTGGTTTGGGGGGGCTCAGTGTTGTGTTTTCCAGGGTCCGGTGTTTCTCTGAGGGGAGCAGAAAACTCCCTTTTTTTTCTACGGGGGTGGCCAAAGCAGGTGCTGCCCCCAAGCGCTGAATGAGCATTTTCAAACCTTGTGCCATCCCTGTAGCGAATGCTGTCAGGGCCCTGCTCCCGGGCATGTCACCGCACGTTCTGCCATCTTAGAGGACCCACACATTTGGTCGAGCTCTTTAGGTGCCTCCTCCTGTCATCTGTGCTTCTGCGATGCAACATTTCGCTTTCGGGGGCTTTTTCACCTGAGTGACTCCATCGAAAAACGTGTGGTGTCTTGAAGGAAAAAAAGTTATCAGAGATAAAAGGCACTGAAGGTCCGATCATCTTGTTTCACACTTGCCCAGCCCCTCTGTGGTGGAAACCAGCCGGGTATGAGCAGCTGCCACCTCCCCGGCTGACACAGCTGGTCCCTGCAGGGATGCTCCCTCCTGTCCCTTGCCTCTCCCATCCCTCCGTGACTTCTTTCCCTGGCTCCCCGCTGCTCCCTTTGCTCCTTGCAGACTCTCCCTGGGGATCATTCCCAGCCTGGGGACATCATGGCAAGGGGACAAGCGGGTGTGCAGAGCCAGCGAGACCGGGCTTGGCACTGCCGTGGCGTGATATGGAGAATATTATAATTTACTTTTGCCCGTTCTTGGAGTGGGGCAGCTTTAAGGATATTTTGACCAAGTTCTTTAAATCCACGTCCTGTGAGTCAGAACTGCGTCAAGAGTTAATTATTTTCTCCGAGGTGGAGTAAACAAAGGCTCAGCCAATGGGTTTTTATTCACCTATAAATCCCCAGCAGTGTGAGCAGATAGATGGGGCCAGCAGCCCTGTGCATCCCGCTGGCGTCTCTGCCGGGGGCGGCTGTGCCGAGGCAGCCGGCCCCGGCGCCTTTGCTCTCCGGGCTGGATAAATCAGGAGACGCGGAGGAGTGCTGCATCCTCCGTGGGCGGGAGAGGTACCTCCTGTAAACCAAGGAGATATTTTTCACTCCAAGGAGATTTTTTCCGCTGCCTGGCTGCTAGGGTGCAATGCGGCCGGTCTGCCCCATTGCTGCCCATCGGGATGTGGGTTTTGGGGAGACTTGCCTTCTGCATTTGGGATGAGCAGCTCGGAGGGCAGCGTTCGCGCTCCAGGTGCTCTCGGTGAGCAGCCAGGTTATGTGTTATGGCAAGAGGGACTTACCGAAGCCAGCAGAGCCTGGCGGCGTTTGCAGGGGAGGGTTTCCAGTGGGATGGGAAGAACCCTGGTGCCCTGCAGGGCTGCCTGCGGTGGCAGTCCATCTCCCGTGGGACTGTTGCTCCTGCTGTATCAGCCTCGCTGCCCCATGGATGGTGAGAGACGTCGGACACCTCTCCCACAGGCAGGCTCTGCATCCACTGAGATCAAATCAGCCGGATTTGCTCCTGCTTTCTGGTTTGGAGGAGTGGTGATGCTGCCGAGCCCGGGGCTGCGCGCACCCCCTGCTTGAAAGCATCCCACCCTGGCGAGAGGCAGCCAAAGGGTCACGTCTGGGCTGTGGTGGCATCGCAGCCTCTGGGCTCTCTTCGTGGCAGCGGTAGCTCCTCAAGCTTTCTGGGACGTGCTGTGGTCCCAGGTGCTCTGGAGGAGACGCACTGGCCACGTGCAAAGCTGTGCGTGCAAGCTTGCACTCTGCCTGGCAGACAAGTCTGGTCCTGAGGACATCTGTGTGGCTGACCTCAGCCCAAACTACACGCGTGCTCGCATGTGATGCCCACCATAAATGCCCTGGGCATCCCAGAGCCAGCAGCCCATCTGCTCCAGCGTCACCGACAGTGGCACAGGGTGGTTTCCCGTGGCTTGGCTGCGGTGGCCGCTGGCTGGCCCCAGGCTCTTGTGTGGCGGCAGCAAGACCTACCAGGATGCTCTCAGTGTCTCCTGAAAGAGCTTTCCAGGTGGGTGAGGAGAGGGGTGCTGCGATGGCAGAGGACCGAGCACAGTGTTGGGACATGGGAGAAGAGCAGAGCACTCTTCTTTTAGTGCTCTGGGGTGCATCCCTGAGTGCTCAGGCACATCCCGTAGGTCAGAGTCCCTCCCTGAGCAGGAGACAGGACTTGAGCCCTCCAGAGATCCCTTCTCATCACACTTGTGGGATTCAAGGATCATGAGGAGTGCAGCAGCAAGAGGAGGATGAACTCGCTGCTCCCTCACGTGTTTTCCTCCTGCAGACATTGATTTATAAAGGCTGCTTCATGCTGAGTAGGGAATTTGGGGGAGGGTGCATTGCCTGCAAAAGGCTTTTCGCCTGATTTCCCATGTCAAGGCTGAGGAGGGTGTCAGGTAGCTCCTCAGTCACCCTGGACACTAAATTTTGGAAGTGTGGTACTTTTATGAGGTCCAGGCAGCAAGCCCTAAACGCCACAAAGCTGTAGGCGTTTGTCTGAGTATCTTTCGGTGCTCGGGGGATGCAGGGTGGCTCTCTTTGTGGCTGGGTGGTTTTGCACCTGGGGAGGGAGCAGGGATGCAGCTGGTGGGTCCTTCCATGGTCCCCGATGTGGGTCCCCGATGTGCACCCACGCGAAGAGCAGTGGAGGTCTGGAGTGCCAGGGCGAGGGTGCAGACACAGTGGGCCCCAAGGGCATGTCTTCCCCGCAGGGTCCACAGGTGCCTGTGGGTGAGTTTGCTGCTGGGTGCGTGTCTCTGGCTTTGCACGGGCAGTGCCAACCGCTGTGGTGTCACTTCGGTGTCATTAGCTGGAAGGGTCCTGGGGTGCTGACCAGTGCCAAGCCAACACCGTGCACCGCAAGGGGACAAAGCGCTCCATCCTCCCTGATTTCCCTGGCCTCTCCTGGGGCAGACGGTGGGGAGGGCTCCCTGCCTCGGGTGCCCTACCGGCCACTGGAGAAGAGCGTTACCTCCTCCTTGCCCAGACGTGCTCGGGAAGAGCTGGGCATTGCTGCTAGACGTGCAAGAGGTGTTTACCCACAGTGAGAGAAGACAGTGAAACAGGGACCTTCCACACTGCAGAAGCAAGGTGGCAGTGGTCTGTCCTTCCCCACCTCCACTGCTGCCCATAGGGCACTTCGGGTGGCCTGTGCTCCTCTGTCCCCTGTGGTTCAGTGTCTGTGCAGGCTGGGGCTGGCACGGCCATGCAGAGGGATGCAGAGGAGCTGCATCGCTATGTCTGGCCAACACCCACACTGCTCGGGGGGGCATCCCCGTTGCTGCACCTCCTTGACAAAGCACCCGAGGTGCAGAGTGAGGAAGTAACAGCACAGTGTGGGGCTGAACCGCCTGGGGTTTGGCCTGGAAAGCTCTCGGCGCAGGATCCGCCCTCCCCAATGCTCTCTCCGCCGTGTTGTCCTACATCCTGGCTGCTCAGCTAACGCCCCGGGCATCTCTCTGGTTTGACTCCTGCCAAGATGTTGGCTGAGTTGTCTGGGCGACTGCCGCGGCTTTTGCAGAGCTAACGGGTTGTTTCTTCTGCTGGGGTTTGGTGATCATGCCCGGCGGGGCCGGGATGGATCCTGCAGCGGTACTTGTAGAACCACTGTGGCCTCTCTGCCAACAGCATCCGGACCACGTGCTTTAGGCATCGTGCTGGTCCGGGAAGGGTTTGCTGAGCGGCTGGAAATCTCTGCATCACTTTGCAGTGGGTCCCCCGGGGTGCTGGGGCATCTCCATCCCTGGAACTCCCCCAGGCCCAGCTAGGCAAAGCCCTGGCTGCTCCAGTCTCGTGGTGGGGATGGGGTTGGACCAAGATCCCTGAGCTCCTTTTGCACCTGAACCCTGTGGGGTGCTACGAAATTGTTCCCCATCCTCAGACTGCACCATCCCTGCTTGGTGCAGGGCAAAAAGTGTTGGAAGGGGAGAGGAGAGCTGTTGGTCCTGGGGCTGCCCTCACCCCGCAGGTCTGTAGGGGCTCCGCTGACTGCACCAAAGAGCTGCTTGAGAGCAAATAGTTGTCTTGGGGATGATGCTGCTATCAGGAAGCAACTCTGAAGTTGCTAACGTGGCCCCAACACCGCGCGTTACTCGCTCCTGGATGGGACAGGGTGAGCAGCTGCCCCGGGGCGGTGGGATGCTGTGAGCGAGGGGTCACAGGGGCATCCGTGGCTCTCAGCATCCCCTGGTCACTGCTGGTCCCCAGCTTGGAGCTGCCACATCTGCTCCTCCCTCCTGGCTTTGCCCTTGTTCTCGCCCAGTGTGTTGGAGCATCTGCCTTTGTCGCCTGCCTTCACACGCGAGCGTCCCCGTGGACTTGCCTTTCCACAGCTCTGGTTGTGTTTGCTTTCGGTGTATTTAAAAATTCTGCTCTTTCTGTCCTTTATGTTTGCTGGCAGTCAGTTTTTTCATTGATACATCCCTTCGCAACTGTCTGCATCTTATAACTGCTAATTTACTGCTGCCAACTTCCCCCGGTTTTAATTTATACAATATGTTTATTTTTACTGCAATTTTTTTCTTTTATTGAAAGCCAAGATCATTTTTAGCTAAAGACGCCTTCTTTTATGATCGCAGATTTATGAGATTTTGGCAAAGCCTTCTTAAGCTAGCTGTAATTACTCTTCATTGTTTTTGTTTACATTTCCCTCCTAATCAATTTTTGCTAATAATCCCTTTCAGCTTTTGGAAATTGCCCCTTTTCCACCTCCGGGTGTGTTTCTTTTTGGTGGGTAACGCATCCACATATGGGTGGGTACACCCACATACGTATAACCAGGTTATGGTTGTCTGTACGTATACAACTGCTCGTCCTCGGTTCATTGATGCCCTTGTCTTCAGCTGATGAAACAAGGTTTGCTCTGCAATTACCCACATCGATCACGTTAGTTTTGTGACGTAAATGCATCTCCACAAGTGCTGGGGTCTCCAGGACCCCATCCCAGTGGAAGCCTGGACCCCAGCGGGTGCTCTCCTCCAGCTCTGTGAGCAACAGGACTGATCCATAAGCTTCTGCTACCTTCCCCAGGCTGGTCTGCAGACTTGCAGACACATCCTGGTGTGGACATTCCCCACTCCCGTGCCGGTCCCTGGTCCTCCAGCTCCTCGGTGCAGATCTTGCAGGTGATGGCAGCTCTGCTGCAGCACAGATGCAAGCTGTAGCTGAGTTTTCAGCCCTGGAGCGGCTTCTTTCTCCTTGTGGTCCCACAGCCCCATGCTGCGGGGATGCTCTTTCCCGATGGAGGGCAGCTGGCTGGCCCCTGCTTGATGGGCACCGCTATGATGGGTGGATGGAGCACATCACTCCCTGGGGCAGGGCCACCAGCGAGCAGGAGCCTCGTGGCATCCACCGGTGGAGCATCCCCTTGGTTCGACCCGCTGCCTGGGGAGGTTGTATTAGTGTGTAATGAATTACCTGGGTGGGAAAGAGGAAGCCCTCTCCGTGGTGAGGTATTGAAGATGGGGTTTTCCCAAGGAAGGAAACATTCGCATCTTGCTAAAAATACCCACTGCCCGCATCTGCCAGCTCTGCTGTGCTTTATCTGCAGCAGCGGGGCTGGAGGGGACGCAGGGTTTGCATTCCTGGTGTGGCTGCGAGCGAAGCCCCGGAGATACCAAAGGGATGGCGGCGGAGAGATGCTCTGGCCTCAGGAACTGCTAGAAGGGAGCTAAGCTCCTTGTAGGGATTTGGGGATTTCCTGCGTCTGACCCAGGGAGAGGCTCCCTGTGGCCGGGAGCCTGATGCACAGCCCCCCGCTGCCACGGCCAGCCCAGGGCATGGGGCATCCCTCCACGGCTTGGCAAAAACAAGCCCGCAGCTGGCCCTGTGGTTCCTCCCCAGCCGTTCCCGCTTGGAGCTGCCAACCAGAAGCAAATTTACAGCCTGTCAGTAAAAACAGTGAAAAGCAGGAATACTTGGCTGTCAGGTAGATGCACAGAGCCAGACGTGTGTGGCATCCCCTGCCTGACTGGCGGCGGAGGAGTGTGAGAGGGGGTCCGGGGCTCTGCGCGGCAGCTCCGGCAGTGCCGGCAGAGCGGGAGCATCTGCAGGCGCTGGCGTTTGGGTGCCTGCCTGCATGCGGTGCAACTCAGGGGCTGCTTGGTGCTCGTTATTTGCTGGGGGACTCCCCAGCCCAACTCGTTAGGGTTGGTGTAACCTGGCTGCCTGCCTGTCCCTGCGCTGCCGTCACTTCCCTGAAGCCGCCCCGATGTCTGACGTGAACTTGTTGCAGGGGACCGGCTGGAGCCGGGGATGCTCACAGCAGCTGTCTGGGCTGCGGGCAGGGGCTGGCTCTGGTGGGGAGCGTCCACCAGCGCAGCCCTCCAGCCCTGGGCAGCAGCTTTGGGCATCCCTCCGCTCCGGGCTGCCCCCCACGTTGCTTTGCAAAGACCTGGTCATGGAAGAAGTTAACTAGGTTAATCTGCCAGGTTTGCTTGGCTGCGCCAGGGGCTTCTCCTGTTCTCTGATTCTCCTTTGCTGGACCCTGGTCCTGCCTCCCCTTGCCCCCACCGTGCTGGTGGCTCTGGGTGGCCCTGCCTTTATGAGCCAGTCTCAGGGCTGTGTGGTGCAGCTGCGCGTCGCTGCGTGGCGGTGGGGCTTTTTCTGGAGCTTTGGCTGTGTTTGGAGATAATATCTTTCCCCCGTAAATGTTATTACCCTGTATATGTTCGGGTGGGGGGGGAGAGGGGGGGTCGCCATCTGTGTTTTCCAATAAAAGCAAATTAAAATTGAAGCCCATTAAGGATAGCTCAATTGGGATGCTGAGCAGGGCTCCAGAGCCTGCTGGGAACAACTTGCTTGTAGCCCGCGCCACCATGCAGGGTGACAAAACCTCATTTAGTGCCAGTGGTGCTGGGAGGTGGGATGGGGGCTCACTGCGCACACCATCCCCGCTCTGGGCGGGGGGGGGTGGCCGGTGTCACTGGCCCCAGGGGTAAGGCGAGGCAGAGCTGGGCAAAACCCCCATGCCCTGAGCTCACATCACTCCTCCTGGTCCCCTCAGCGCTCATCGCGTCGGATGACGGGCAGGGGTTAGTGGGGAAAAGGGATGGATGATCCAAGCCAAGCACTTGCTCCTTACCTGGTGATGCTCTACAGCCTCCAGGCTTCCTGCTGCATCCCAAATCTCCTGCGATCGCCTTGCCCTTGTGCTCAGGGATACAGGAGAGTGGGTCTGGGGTTATAAGATGCTGTATCTGGGATACAGGAGGGTGCGTCTGGGGTGTTGAAGGGGACTAGGTGGTGCAGCACCTTGTACCAGTTGGCCCTGGGGCATGGTGGTGGGAGCAGGTTATTATGTTATAAATTAACTTTCCTCCGGATGCTGCAGCCAGGAGCCATTCGGGGGGCATCCGCTGCTGCACGCCGATGGTAGTGCCTCCATGTTTGGGCTCCAGCAGTGACAGCTGTATGTCTGTCCATGCTGTGGGGTCAGCCCCGTATGGTGTCTGTGCTTTTCTAACCAGGGCAGCGTGTGGCGGAGGCTGCTGGCTCCTTCGGGACTGGAGCATCTGCAGAAGGATCTTGTGGGTATGGGGTCTCCAACCTTCCAGATTGCCCCTGTGGCCTCCCAGAGAGGAAGAGGGACCTGGAGGCTGTTGGGAGGGACATGGCCCCACTCCATACCCCTGGAAGGTGGCTCAGTGGGGAATTTCGTCTTTTCTGGGCTGCCCTGATGGGGTGGATGTGGCGGGATGCGGGTGAGGACCATGCGTGCTTAACCCTGGGATTCTGTCCCTTAAGGTGTCTTGCAGACGATGGGATCGGTGCCACTGCAGGGACCGAGTCATTAGCGCTGACAGTAGCAATGGCTGTTAAACGTCTGCATCTGTGTCTTCTCTGTGTGGCTACCGCATTCCCGGCAGCAGCAGGAGGGCCCCTGCTCGCTGGCATTTAGCATCTGCATTGTCTCTTCTCGGCAGTCTGCCCTCAGCTGAACTCAGACCACCTACAAGTCCCGGCTCCTTTTGGGGCAGATGCTGCCAGCAAGGACTGCGGGTCCCCGGTGCTGCTGGAGCAGCTTTCGGGGGTCTCAGGGGGGGTTATCAGGCTTCTGCTGACCTCTGGGGCAAACGGTGTTGGGAGACTGGGGCTGGAGAGGATGTGTTTGCAGTGATGGCTGGGGGCAATGTGGCAGCAGGACAGAGCGTGGTCCTCCCTTGCATCCAACCTAACGTGCTTCTTCAGCAGAGGCCCCGGTCCGAAAGATCACAGAATCTAAGTTCCCAGACCTGGTTCTTCTCAGCTGAGAGCCAGATCCCAGCTGGGCAGATGGGAGGGACGACCCTTGGTGTTTGTCTGCCTGGCAGTGACGGTGTGTGGACGGGCTGATGGTCAGCTGGGCTCTTAGAAAGCAGGACACGTGCTTGGATGACTTGCGGGACCCCTGGGGCTGTTGAGTTGGGTTTTCCCCTTGGTTTTGAGCTTTCCAGCAGTGGAGCAGACAGCACTGTACTGGGCAACACACCTGCGACAGCAGACGGCTTGAAGGAGGAAGAAGAGGGGCTGGGAAGAGGAGTTGTGAAGCTGCTGGCTTTGGGTCATGGCGGCGCTTGGCCCAGGCTCCTGCCTCACCCGATGGGGGGCCGTATGCCCGACAGCCAGGTGCTGCTCTGCTCCGAGCCCTGCTTTCCTTCTTTCCCAGTCTGGCAAGGGCTGGGAGCCAAGGGCCTCGGTGTCCCCCCTGCTTTCTGCACAGCAGCATCAGCTCCGGGTTTGGTCCCCTGAGGACGGGTCCAGTGCTGCATACGGTCAGACGAGGCATGGGGGATCAGGGGAAGGGAGGGATCGAGGTGGGGATGGGGAAAGCATAGCCCAGCTGATGGCAGCCCTGCTGGCAAGGCGTGGGAAAACGCGGGGGGAGTTTCCAGTGGGGGTGCTGAACCACTGTGCTAAGGGCAGGGTGTCTTGGGGACATCTCGTTTGATGCTGGTCCTGTCTCCTGAGTGTCACAAGCAGCATCACCTAGTAGATGACAACCTGGTGCGTCCCAGCACCGTCCCCTGCTCCCCTGCCTGCTCTGGCGCTGGCTTCTGTTTCACAAGGCTTGCAGGCGGGCGTGGGTGATGTCCCGGTGAACTGAGGGGCCAGGAAGGCTCCATGACTCCCCAAAAGTGGTGACATCTTTCCCTTGCCAGCACTGTGCGGTATCGCTGGGGTCAGGTCTCCCTGCTCCATGCCTTGCTAGACCCCAGGGCTATCAGCCTGGGGGGCTGGCTGGCAGGTCAGAGGCACTCAGGATGATGGAGATGCTGGACATCGCCCTTATTCTTAGGTCTCTGAGTCTGACTGGACCTAATTTTCCAGGAAAACAAGTTGAACAACCAGGTACCTGTCTGCTGGGTTTCCTGCAGCACCAGGACCACCGGTGTGACCCGGTATGGCTGCCCTTGGGGTGGCCTTTGGGTCTCTGGGCACGGGGCGGGATGCCTGCGGTCCCCGTCCCAGCTCAGTCAACTGCTTCTTCTCGCTCCCTATCAATCACTCTCCCTCTTGGAGTTTAAGTGGATCCCCGAGTGAAGTATCCAAAATATCCTGTAGCCGCCGGCTCACAATGCAGCGTGCTGTTCCCGCGCCAGTGGGTCGACCGGGGGGAGATTGGGTTTCAATTTGTTCCGCTGGCCATCGGCCAGGCAAAGCAAAGCTCGGGGCTGCAGAGAAGGGCCACTGGGTTTGCTCAGCCCCTCTCAGCTCTCGCTGGCAAAAATATTATAATAAGGTTCCAGTAAAGCACAGGAGGCAGAGAGGGGCCTTTCAACTTCTGGAAGGGTAAATGGATCTGCAGCAAGGGCTCCTCGGGGCGGGGGACAGACGGGTTTCTCATTAGCCGCCCCCCCGCCTGGGGATGCAGTGGCTGTGCCTGAGGCCGGGCTGGAAACGCAGTTTTGGGAGCACGTGTGCCTGCGTGGAGGAGTTTGTTCCAAGCTGTGGCATCTCCGGTGTGGATCCCGGTCCTGGTCCACCCAGCTGGGCTCCGGCACTCAGCCCGCTCCGCAGCATCCCTCCAGCCTGGACTGATCTGATGAGGTGCGTTAGATGGGCTTCCAGGGCACGTCTGGGAGATGGTGAGGAGGCACGGTCTCCCCTCCTGTGCCTGCCTTGGGATGACTTTGCTCCCAGCCTATCGGAGAGGTGTGGGCAACTTCTTGCCTGCTTTGCACGTCCAGCACTGGCCATCCTGGGTCAACCTGAAAACTCGCTCCCCACGTTAATAATATTGTACCGGGATTAAAGTTCTGGCAACTTTCCTACCCTGAGGGAGGAGCTGGCGTGAGAAGTGAAAGGGGAAGGGAAAAGCGTTGTGGGTGGAAAAATTAGGGTGGAGGCTCCAGCTATCTGTGGGGCTATTTATTTGTCCAGCTGTTTCTTTATCTGGATGAGTTTGGAGCCCGTGAATGTGAAGGATTTGCCAGGACTTCTGAGAACCTCGGGGCCAGATGCTCTAAATTGGTCTAAATTGGCAAAACTCCATGGAAGTTATTTTTCCGGACACAGAGAAGTGTGTCTGCAATGTGCACAGCTCCTCTGTTAATCCGTTGCCCCTCTAGCCTCTCTACCACTGTCCCTTGGTCCTGTCACTCTCCATCCCCAGTCCTGGCCATCCCGTGCTGGTGTCCTCAGTCACCGCCGGTACTCAGTGTCACCCCAGTCTTGGCCTCCCCTCTCAGTCCTGACCTGGCCAGAAGGAAAACCTGGTGTAGCCGAGATGCCCACACTCATCTCACTTGTGGCTGAGCAGCAAGAAGACCACGCAGAAGCGTGGGAGCCCACCACTGGGGCCACTGGCGTAGCAGATCATCAGCTTGACGGTGTCATAGCATAGCTATTGAGCATCTGGAAGTGGTGGTATGGTGGTGATGATGCATCTTTAGATGCAGAGTGCTCGAGCTGGAGCCCTGGCATGCCCTCGTAGCAAGCAGCAGTGCCGGTGATGGGCCCCAGAGCTGGCAGAAAGTTGCTTATTGAAAGCATCTTCAAAGTGAAAAGTACAGGCACTTATCTCCTAACTGTCCCATGGGGAGCAGCGCGGTTTCTGGTGGGAAGCGGGCCAGAGTTGCGTCTGCTGGTTTCGAGCAGCTGCAGATTTATTTATAATGCCGTGGGTAGCATGTGAATCTGCAGATAAACACGCGGGAGGGAAGAACACAAACAACAATATTGAGAAAATGCTGCTCCAGAGAGAGCATTTCACTGAGCTGCAGCTATCACCAGCCACCAGAGGTGGGCCGGGGGCCAGACACCCACCCCTGCTGCTCCCACACGGCTTTGCTCCATGTTGTCACCATCATTGCTGGGGGGCTGCTCTGTCCTGGATGCCAGGGGGGTCTTTATGGGGCTGCCGAGGCACCAGCCCCTCACCCTGTTATTTGGCGCTGCCAAACTGTCAGGATGGCACTGTGAAAGTGACAGCACTGTGACAGCGAGTGAAGCTGCCAAGTTTGATGGTTGAAGCGGGCACCTCCTCTCCATGGTTGGCAGGGCACTAACAGTTGGGCTTCGGGTTGCCCATCCAGAAATTGGTCCATCTTTGTTGTCCCCAGCCCAGGAGTTGGTTCTTTTGGGTGCCTGCAGCAGGGTATGAGAATGGGGCACCCCACAGTTAGGATCAGGAGGTCTGCTGGGTCAGACGTAGCCATGGCAGCCCACCACTGGTCCCCGTGGGCACAGAAGGGCAGCCCTGTTGGGATTGCTGTGGGTGGAGGAGCTGCCTTTGGATGATGGTGGATTCCCATACCTTGGGGCTTATCACACCTCATGTGGGGCTTGACCTGTAGCAGAACTGTGTATGACTGACGCCTTGGTGCCCAGAGTCACACTCAGAGATGTCCATCTCCAAGCAGATGTATGTCCTTGGTTATCATACCTTGAAGGCCAGAAGGAACCAAGGTGACCTCCTGCCCAGTGTGTGCTCCTGCAGCATGTGCTTCTCCAGCTCCTGGCTCACCTGGGATGGGGGAGGATGCAAACAGTGCAACATCTACATCTCTTGGCAGTTACTCTCCAGGGGTGCTTACCTTCCCTGGTAAAACTGAATCTTGTTTTCTATTGAGTCTTATCAGGGTCAGCTCCCAGGCAAAGCTGTAGCTGCAATTTCCCTTACGGGCTAAGAAGCTCTGTTTGCTGCTGCTTTCTCCCTGTGTAGATCCTTGCAGACCACAATCAATCATCTTGGAAACTCTTTCATGAGCTTATGCAGTCCCCCTGCAGCAATAAAAACCCATCCAGTTGAAGGAGGAATAGACCCCAGGGGAATTTCAGCCTTTCTCTTGCACGGCTGAGGTGGGTGGTAAGGTCTTGTCTTGCTTTCTTAAACCTTCCTGGTTTATTGGTTGATACTTAGGACTCCGTGCCAGCACCTTCAGGATGGGATGTCAGAACAGGGCTTGGCTGCGTCTTCATGGGACCTTCCTCCCACCGCAGTCTGCCCACCGCTGCCTCTTGCTGTGGAGATCTGAGCAGGTCCGAGCCTGGGAAAGAGGCAGAGAGACACCCCTGCAGATGAGGGATATGTTGATTCATCGGACATCGCTCCTGATTTTGTTTGCTGGAGAAATGAATTAATGTGCTTCCTTTGGAAGTAAGAAACTTCTCAGGGATGAGACAGTGAACTTCCCTGCAGGACCACATGGCCTCCATGACCTCAGGTAGATGGTGAGGGGCGCTCCTGGCCAGGTATATGGGCAAGATAACTCTGTGGCAGGCCATTATTTGGGCAATAAGTTGTTTGGAAGTCAGCCATCAACAGCTGATGGAGCAAACCCACCACCACCATTGAAACCCATCCTGTCTTCACGTCCACTTTCGCAGTCAGTGTGGCTAACGGGGTTCGCTCTGATTCATGGGGACCGCTTATTAACAATTTTCTCTCATTCAGGCAACTAAGTGCTAAGTGCTAACGTGCCAACCCATCTCCAGATGGACTTCAGACAAGGCAGGAAATTGGTAGGAAAGCTGTGCAAAAAGGGGCACAAAGGGATGTCACAGCTGTGTGCAATAGGGACCATAGTCTTGGGGCCCATCCCACACAAAGAAGGTTAATAAACAGGAGCCTCAAAGAAAGGAGCCTGTTTTAGGGTGGAAGAATAAGGAAGCTCAGCTAATTTAGTTATCTCGGAGATGATTCATTTACCACCTTTAAGCACCACAAGAGGGAAAGGAGGTTTTGGATAGCAGAGTCTTTGCACAAGTAAAAGGAAATCTAATAGTTGGCAGCTATTATTAGTGTAAATTCAGACTAAAATTAACAGCAGATCTTTTTTTTTTCCATGAGAAGATGATTGACCGTTGGAAAAACCTGCTTAAAACATGCAAATTTCTACTCCTCCCAAGATGTCCTTCACAGAATGGTCAGGGTTGGAAGGGACCTCTGGAGATCATCTAGTCCAACCCCCCTGCCAGAGCAGGTCCACCTGCCTCCTTGGACCAGCCGAGGTAGATGCCCAGCTCTGAGGAGACGGGCAATTCTGCAGCTGAGGATAAGGGGCAGTGGCGAGGGCTGTGGGCAGCGTGCTCTGCAGTAAATGCACCAGGCACAACATTTCCATTGCACTGAGTTTTCCTTAAATAAAAGGCTTTTAAAAATGCAAAATGCTTCAAAATATTATTTTTATTTGGGGAATTATTTATACTGGTTTAGAGTATATCTTCTTTTACGTTATAGTCACTGCTATTAATATACTTACTATGCACCACTGTCATTGATAGTTAAGATAAAATAACATTTAACGGTTTCTTAAAGTATTGCAGCTTCTGGCTAGCACTGGGTGAAAAATGTTGTTTTCCTTTTAGATGAAAGTGCCACTGGTGTTTTAATGAAAAAGCCAGATACTCTGATAAAATAAACACTATTATTGAACTATGTAAACAAATATTAAGTTTAAAAAGAAATTTCATAAATCTGAATGACAACATTTCTGGACTAGCTGTTTTCCAGAACTCTTCCTAGTGGGAAAATTTGAAAAGAACTATTTTTGCTTTTTACTCTTGGAATAAAACCAAATTTTGAAATCCTGGTTTCCTGTGAACTGGAAACCGCTGGCTCTAACCAGGAGTAACGAACAACCCACAGTCTGAAAATGATTTACTGCCAGAAGTAGGTGCAAGGAGCATATCTGTGCCGAGGCGCTTTTTGGCTTGCTGATGGGAAAAGGGGAGTTCTTGTGTGCTGCTGGGCAGGCTGCACAACAGCCATTTCTGCGTCCAGAAATTGGTCTCTTAATTGGTGGGTCTGCTCAAGGTTGAGCTTTTCTTCCTTCGTTGTTGTTCAACACAGTGAAAGTGGAGAAGGTGGAGATGATTCGTGGCAGGATGCTTGGTTTTTTGGTGGTGAGGAACCACAACAGGACACTCTCCATCCCTGTTGTGGCCATGGGAACTGGCACCATTTGTTGGGTTGTAGGATGGTTGCTGGAGATCTTGACTGTATTGGTTGAGCAGTTGTCTAGTGTATTTCTGATGGGGCCGTCTGGCCCGTTCCCATGCTGGATGGGGAACACCTACACACATTAGCCCAACTGCTGGGGGACCGTAAGCTGAAGGTCCCTTCTCATGCCATTAGTGTGGTGTGGCTAGGCCAACCCATAACTATTTGGGGTGGAAAAAGACTTCAGTGCTGGAAGCGTGATGAGTTGTAGAAAGGGCGAGGAGGCTTTGCTGCCCGCGTGGCTTAGGGAGACTTCTCTGTGCTGATCAGGGGTCGCATCTCCTGACCTATTTCAACCCAAATTGCCTGGAAAACCAGCTTTAATGTTGGTTTAATTTTTTAGTACTTTTAAGTCCTGAAAGTGCTGTTCCTTCCTGCATGCTACTGCATTGCCAAGGATTCTGCCTACCATGCGAATCGCTGAGAAAAAAATACCCCACTTTTGCAAGACAAACCGCAAGTTGATGGAGGAAACTCACTCAGGCTGGGCTCCTCGTCTGCCGCAGCAGAGCTGCTCTGGGGCTGTGGTACCCTCATCTTGGATTTTTAGGAGGAAAGTCCAGCTGGGCTGGTGGGTGGAAGAGCACATCCCCCCTATGCATTGCAGGAGACGAAGGGCAAGGGAGCAATGGGCTGCAGATGGGGAAGCAAATGGGCGGAGGGACCGATGCTGCGCTCCTCCCCGGCTGAGAGCTGGCTGGAGGGCTTGGCACAGGCTGGGCTCGGTGGCTGCAGTCCTGGGCTGGCTCCTCTCCACCTCTTTCCCCTTTGCCAGCCTCAGGACATTCACTGGACAGCCACTGACTCTTTGTTTCACCTTCCTCCTACAGAGACACTGATGGACTCCACAACGGCAACAGCAGAGCTGGGCTGGACGGTGCATCCTCCTTCGGGGGTAAGTTATCCGGTTGCTTTGGGGGGGCCTGGAGCCCGTTCTGGGGTCACCTGCTGCACGTGAACATGGGTGGGATGGCTCACTAAAGTCACCCGCTGAAGCCACATGAAAAGGTCTAGCGGGAAGAGCACTAAAGAGGATGACAGTTGAGGTTTCCAGTAGTTTTCTCAGAGGTGACGCTTTGAAAAACTGCCCCAGTGCTGGAGGATTGTAATTCTTACCTTACAGCATGAGGCCAACATGATGTTGGAGGAATCATACTCTTTGTAAAGCTGGCCTGCAGCCAGTTAAAAATCTCAGAGAGGGAGAAATGAAATGCCAAGGCCATGTCCCCAGCAGCTCACTTGTTATCCCATGGCCTGGCACTTGTAGCAGAAAAGGATGAGAGCATCTGCCTGTGAGGTTGCACCCCCAACAGCCATTTGATCAAGTCCTGAAATGAATGTCCATCACCCCTGACATCTCATGGAGGGACATTTGCTGGCTCAGCAGTTACTGTCTCTTCGCTTTACTGGTGCCAAGCGTCTGCTGAGCCACATCCCAAGACCACCCAGAACAAGCTGCTTTAAAGAGGAGCCTGGACACGGCAATGCATCGCTGCACTCTTCTACTCAGGACACAAAACGGCTCCAGCTGCCTCTGTGTCCCATGGGGTTTGCGTGGGACATCGAGGTGCTTCAGAGCATCCCGCCCCGCTCTGGCTGTGGTGGCTGATGTGGAGCCCCAGTGCCTGTCACCCCCAACCTGCTCTCTTTGGCTCGGGTGTCCCCGTCCAGCCTGGCCAAAGCCTGGAGATGCTTCCCACCCGCAATGCTCAGAGAGGGTAGCTCAGGCTCCGTCCTGCCCTCCACCCACCCTGCACCGGGGCTGGATGAAGATGTTTCTGTGGACCTTACCCTGGGGCTGACAGCAAGCCCCCTCCCTGAGCCGACTTGGCAGAAGAAAAGAAACGGCCAAGAAAAGCCTCCGTTGGGGAGATTAAACCTGGCTCCCGAGCGGCACGGCCGCCCTGCCGTGCTGGGGCGCGGGTGCTGCCGGCACTGGTCCCCCATCACCATGATAAAGCCCTGCGCCCGCCCGCGAGCCCGGCCGCCCCGCCAGTGCCGGCCTGGCCGCCGGAGGGGGATGATGGGTGCACAATAGGCGGGAGCAGAGGTCAAGTCTTTTTCTCTCCTCGCCCAGCCTTTCTTGTTTGCGGTGTTTCCATATGTAAAGCACGCCTTGCTCCCGGCTCCCCAGCCCCGCGGTAATGAGGCCTGGGCCTGCTGGAAGCCGTCTCCCTGTATTATTGTGCTGCCTTCTTCTTTTGAGCTCCCGGCATGTTAATTAGAGAGCGAAGAGAAAGGGAGAGGCTTCTAATTAAGCGCTGAGGAAGCTCAGGGGCTGGTGCACAGGGGTGACTTTCTCTCCCAGCTGAGAAAAGGGAGCTCAAGAGCCCCCCGCTCGCTGCTGCGGGGATGAAGGAGGATGCTGGGGGTCCGCAGCCTGGCCCCCGGCATGCTCCCAGGTCCCCCGTCCCCAGTGGGATGGAGACGCCCATCTGGGAAGTCCAGCGCAGTCCTGGCGTTGCTGGTGGGATCACCTCCTGTCCCCACCTCCGGGCAAGTCCCTGGGGGGCACGCGGCACATGTCGTGCCCTGCATGGGTGCTGATGCTGTGGCACCTTCATGGCTTCTCCCAGTGTGGCCTGGTGCCCACTGGCAAGACAAGGCAGGGCGTCCTACCCATGGTGACTGGCAAGGTTGGGCACAGCCAGCGTCACCTGGAAGACAAAAGCTACTGGGTGCTTCTCCCGTTTGTTGCCTCTTTGGGGAGCTGAAAGCCCAAACAGTTGCTTTTCCACTGGCTGGGGAGATCGCACGTCACTCATAGGTGTCCCCATGTCCTGCTTCCACTGTCTACTGTTCATCCCCAAGCTGGAGAGAGTCTCCTTTCACCACGTGTTGCTCCTGCCTGCCCGGGCTGAGCTCTTCAGGCTCATGTCCTGAGCCCTCCCTGGGGGCCATGCAAGTGTAGATGGGGACATACTGGGCACCCCGGGTCCTGGTGGCTGACATGCTGTCGTGGAGTGGAGGTCAGGAGTGCTCCAGGCGAGGGAGAGCCACGTCAGAGGCAGGGCAGGGGAAGGGATTGCTTCCCTGTGCCTTGTCCTTGATTCCTTCACCCCCCTCCCAACTGCTGACCTAAAAGTGGCAAGGTCCTGCCATTTTCCACTACTGGACCAAATTTATTTCTGGAAAATAAAGCAAATGCTCCCCCTGTGTTTTGCAAGGATGCTCTCCTCCTCCCCCAGCGATCACAGCAGATTTGCAGCCACTGCCAATCAGAAGTGGTTGGAGCTGTTTGGGGATCTTCCCTGACAGCCTTCTGTTGGGCTGTTAGCCTTGATGTGCGAGGAGCAATCTGTCTCCCATCTCGTGAGCCTCCCACTGCAGTCCTGGATACCCTTGTGAGGCCGTTTGCAGGCCGAGGGGCTGGGGGTGCTCTGCTCCTGCAGGGTTTTCCCTGCGGATCTCAGTCCTGGCACTTGTGCTGGATCCGGACTGCGCTGACACCCTGCCCTGGGTGTTGCGATCCCTCATCCAGGGCAGGGTTGTGCTCAGGGTTTCACATCCGTGGGAAACAGCTCGGCTTCCACTTGAGCAGGTTTATGAACAAGTTCATGAGAAACCGTTCCAGCTGGCTGCGGCTGTGTCACACGCTAGCTGGACCCCGGTCGCTACTGCCAGCATCACGAGGGTGCTGCGGCTGGGGAGGGGGCAGCACAGGGAGATGCTCTGCCCCCCAGAAAGGTCTGGGCTGGGGGAGATGCTATCATGAGCTGGGTGAAAGGTTCTCCTCCCACAAGGACCCTTTCCCGTCTGTGCTCACTGCAGAGGAGTGGTGGCCGGTTACAGGCTGCGGCTCTGCCCTTGCCTGGTGCATCACCCACCCCGAGGTCTCCTCATCCTACAAAGGATGGAGACAACAAGCGCTGAAGGATTTGTTAAAAAAACAGCCTGGGGAAAGGGCAGGGAGCTGGACAGGGCCAGGAGGTGTCACAGCAGCCCCCAGCTCGGCAGAGGCTCCTCCAGAGCTGGCAGTCAGCTGTTAGTCACGCTGCGGGAAGCTGGGCTGAGCTTCCCATGGGGAAATATGTCAGCTCTGAGCTGTCTTGCTGAGAAGGATGTTACCGTTGTGCCACAGCTCATGGGACATCCCACATACCCAGTTTAGGACATCTGGGGCTGGGACCTGTGCACACCTGCAGGAGGGACCCCAAAGCATGTTGGCCCTTGAAGGGGCAGGGACGAGGGCCCAGCATCTCATTTCTGGGTACACAGCGGGGTCAGCCAGGCTCCTATAAACCTTCTCTCCTGCCTCTGGGGAGAGGCTGCTGGCTACTGGCCCGTCGCGCAGCCAGCTGCCCGCACCGGTGCTGGGGCTGCAGCTTGCGAGGAGATTTTACGGCCACGTTCTGTGGTCCTGAGGAAGCGGGTCCTGTCTGCCACGTCTGTAACCGTAGCGGCACCGGTGGGAACACATCTGGTAAAGGCATCGTGTTACTTTGCCGGGAGACTCTGCCGTACGGTGCAGCCTACAGGCAGGAGCCCCTGCTAAAGACATTACTGCCTGCAGAGGAGTTGCACGGCCCCACCATTCCCTGCTACCCAGCAGAGATGCTTTACCATAAATTCGGGCACAGAGAGTGGTGCTGCTGGCAACGAGGTGGCCTCAAGCTCTGCTGAGGGCTTGGGCCACCTTGTCCCCACAGAGCGGAGCCTGCCTGGCCTGCAGGGTGGGTCAAACCCTGCTGAAGCAGGACGGAGGCGTGTAGGTACGGGGCTGGTTGCAGGGGGGTGCTGGAGCTGTGCCGGGGCAAGGTGCTGGGCAGCGATGGGACTGCCTGTGTGATGGGGTGGGCACGGTGCGGGGCAGGTGGTACTGGGAGAGCCTGCCCTCTTGGCACGTGGTGGGGTTGGGAAGAGGCGCCATGGGTGGGGAACATCTGTTCAGTGCAGCCCCTTGACTTTCTGTGTCCTGTCCACAGTGGGAAGAGGTGAGCGGGTACGACGAGAACATGAACACGATTCGCACATACCAGGTGTGCAATGTCTTTGAATCCAGCCAAAACAACTGGCTCCGGACCAAGTACATCCGGAGGCGAGGAGCGCACCGCATCCACGTGGAGATGAAATTTTCTGTCCGGGACTGCAGCAGCATCCCTAATGTACCAGGTTCTTGTAAGGAGACTTTTAACCTCTACTATTTTGAGTCGGACTTTGACTCGGCCACCAAGACTTTTCCTAACTGGATGGAGAATCCTTGGATGAAGGTGGACACAATTGCTGCCGATGAGAGTTTCTCGCAGGTGGACCTAGGTGGACGGGTGATGAAGATAAACACTGAGGTGCGCAGTTTTGGGCCTGTGTCCAAGAATGGTTTCTACCTGGCCTTCCAGGACTACGGAGGCTGCATGTCCTTGATCGCCGTCCGTGTCTTCTACCGCAAGTGTCCCCGCGTGATCCAGAATGGTGCTGTCTTCCAAGAAACCCTCTCAGGAGCAGAGAGCACCTCTCTGGTGGCAGCACGGGGGACATGCATCACCAACGCAGAGGAGGTGGACGTGCCGATCAAGCTGTACTGCAACGGGGATGGCGAGTGGCTGGTGCCTATCGGCCGCTGCATGTGCAGGGCAGGCTACGAGTCAGTGGAAAATGGGACCGTCTGCAGAGGTAACCGCTTGCCTTCGGTCTCGCTCCACGCACTTGCCTCACTGCCGGTTGGCTGTGCCGGTGGTGGTAGTCGGGATTTGCAGCACGAGTTGCCTGGGAGTGACCTCCTTGGGTGGGGGTGGGAGAAGAGCACGTGGGGACCTGGGAGAGGAGCATGCGTGTTGACGCTGACGCCTTCGCCAGCTCCTCAACTCCTGCCCTGGGCTCATCCATCCATTGCAGAGGCTCTGCGTTACCTCTGGGTCCTCAGAGCCACCAAGTCCAGGGGTGCTGGGCTGTTGCTGATGCCCTTTGTGCCCTCCAGGTCTTGGAGGGGCACATGTGTGTGTAGCCACGGTGCGTGCCACTGATCTGCAGTCATCTCCCAAAATACTGGGGCTGTTTTCACTTTGGTTTGCGCCCTGTGCCTTGACATGGGCTGAAATGCTTATGCAGGTGAGGGGAGCAGGAGTGCAGGCACCCAAAGGTGATGCGGTGGGAGGGAGCAAGTTGTCTGCAGCATTTTCCTGGTGAGATGCAAATGGCCCAGCATGGGACGTGGTCACAGGCTGTTCAGGGCCAGGCTGACGTCTCCAGCCTGGGCACCTCTGAGCCTGGCCCCTGAGCTTCCTCAGCAGCCAGGATTCTCCTCCCCTGTAGATGTTCAAAACAGACTCCAGGAACCCTTGCTCACCTCAGCTGAGCACCATGGAGCCAGCGTAGCCCTTGATAAGCGAGAGGCTCTGCACCACCCTTCCTGAAAGTACTATGCCCAAAGCCATCTCCACGCTGCTCCCCAGTCACACATGGGCTTGGGAAGAGAGAGAAAAGAGCTGCTGGGCTTATCAGGGGAGAGATGGGGATGTGAGAGCTGCATGTTTAATGGGCACCTGCGGCTGTATCATGCATGGCATTTGGCAAATGGACTGTTGTCCTCCCTGTCCTGGCTGGACGTCAAAATCCCATTACCATTTTGATAGCATCGACGCACTCCGAGCAGAGCTGGGGTTTCTCTGAGATCAATTATAGATATGTCGGTGGGCACTGAAGAGCAGAAGGAAGGAGAGGTCTCCTCTCTTCTTGCTGTGAGACGGAGTGGTGGGGTAGGACCGAGCAAGTGCGGAAAAGGTGCTGGTATGTGGGGAGACGGACACACCAAAGAGGGGGATGGGCGGTCTCTGACCATGCTCAGTTGGGACTGCAGGTCGGATAGTCCTGTTGGAGAGGGCACCGTGTCTTCTGCTGATGGCTGGGCTGCTTGCGCGTCAAGCATCCTGATGTGCTGGGGGTGTTATTTAATGTCTGTGCTTTGAGCTACTCCTCACTGAACCACTGAATAGCTCTTCCCACTGAGCTCGGGGTGATCAAGTCTCCTCCAGCTGTAGCAGGGATGGTGCTGGGGATGGGGACAGCACTGAAGTACTGCTGCAACGCAGTACAGAAAGGGAGGCTGGCTAATCCCAGCCTCGAAGGGAAGATGGGTGTTTTATGACACCCAAGTGAAGCATTCATAGCAATGCCAGAAAGCCAAAATGATTCATGTCAGCTTTTCCATCTCAGCCTTTTTTTTTCCCCCGAGCGGATCCAGCCCTGCCCAGCGCTTTGCTCTGATGCAGGTATGGTGCCTCAGGGCTCCCGGTCCTGCTGCCCGGCCAAGGAAAGGTCCCTTTGCATGCCCCGAGGCTCCCAGGACTCCATATGCAGAGCCCTGTCCCTGCAGCCTGGCCCGGTGGGGCTGGGAGGGGAGGCAGAGCGGGCAGGAGGGAGAGGCCGAGTCTCCTCTTTGTCTGCGCAGCAGCAGGATTTTGGGAGGTCCGGTACCTCAGCAGCTGTTTCTCCAGCCAGTGCTGGCGTGCGCCTGGCCCCACGCTCCCCACCGTCATTAATCACGCGGTGG
>VZSZ01006788.1:0-172941 GCA_013398815.1 Ibidorhyncha struthersii | reverse complement strand
TTTCTTTTTTTTTTTTTTTCTGAGAAAAGTGGTAAACATTAATAGGAACTGGAATGAATCGCTCGGATCCAGGCCCAGGCTTCCAGGATTTTAACTCATTATTGCCATAAAATGAAGGGAATGTGCTTTTTACTGTTAGTTTTTCCTTTGAATCAAAGTGCTCAGAGATCTGGGGGGCAAAGAGGGTTTCTCCCTGAATTCAGCGTAGGGCTGAATCTTTATGGGACAAGAGGAGGATATTCTTCATCTATGTAACTTGAGGAAAAATGGAGAAAATGATGCTTTTGAGGATTTTTTTTTTTGTTTGAGAACTTTCTGTGAATGGGGCCAAACCCAAGATATTATTTTGAATGTTTAATTTTGGGAAATACTCTCAGACAATTCTCTGCAGAGAGAGACGCCAATTTAAAGTTAGTCTGATGTCAGGTGTTCACTCTGTAAGAGCACAGATATTTTATTTTAGCAACACAAGGTAAAAACCTTACAGAAAATTTAATCTAGAAGCCATGATTAGCTTAATTAGCTCCAGGGAAACTCTTTATTGTTCCCCATATGCCTTAGAAACATAGTACATCCCTGGAAAGTATACATAAAAGTCCCCATAAAGGTTAGGAAATGGAATCAGAGTGTTTCATAGCTCACACAATAGCTGTGTTTACATTGCCCAAAATTCAAACAATGTTAAATTAGGTTTGGCCAAGTAAAATACACAACATCTTCATATTTTGAAGGAGACCTTAAGTTTGGTGACACCGATCCACAATACCCAGTCCTTGTGTGGGCAGGTGTTATAACTTCAACACTGTAAGGGAGGAGTTGCCTGAAGGGTGCAGAGCAAAACCGGGCAGAAGTACAGTGAGCGCCGCCTGGTGCTCTGCGGCATCCCCTCATCACTTTCATTTCTCAGCACTTGGGGAACTGGTGTCTAAGAAAAGAAAATAAAAACCCCCAAAACCTTGTTAAATATTAAAAAGAGATGTGGAATAAGTGGCACGGCCCAGCAGACTGTGGGATGTGGCCAGCAGCTGCTTTCAGGCAGGGCTGGAGAGCGCTGCCGTGGTTTGGGTGGTCTGTGACCACACTGGAAATACATTTACGAACAGAAGAGGCTCTGAACCAGCATCCTTGACTTCCTCCCTACCAGCGAGCTTCAGCAGGAGTCTTCCTCCAAGTGAGCTGCAGCCCCATGCCCGCCCAGCTCGGGTGCCTTTGCTGGAGTCCAGCATCTGCCCAAGAAGCGGGGCAACTGGTTGTAGTACATGAGAAACTAGTAATTTGCAGAATGGCAGGTCTTACAGCCTGGAAAACGGGGAACGAGGTGTGGCATGAACAGGAAACTGTAAGTCACTGAATCTTGGAAAGCACCTTGTTAAGGGGCGACAGAAAAAAGTCCTACTGAGGCTTAGAGCTGCCAACTCAGTGCATTACTCTTCCTGCATCCTTTTTTTTGAAAGGCACCTGAAAGGGGAACCTGTGTGAACACAACGTGTTCTGCAGGTAGGTGACTCCTGTGAAGCCTTTCCAGGTCTCTGAAGCAATGTCTTCAAAGACAGAGAGCACTTCTTCCTTTTGATGGGTTGAAATGACACCTGCCAAGGTGTCAGAGTCTTCCCGGAGTCCTTGGAGGTAAACTGGAGATAGGGGCTTTGCTTCTTGTGAGACCTTTGCAAAAACCCATCTCATGGGTTCAGTTGGCCAATGGGGCTCTTGACGCTTGAGCGAATGGTTCTGCTCTCAAGCACATGCCAAGCCATTGGGCTGGCTCACCCTGCCGCAGTGGGCTGTGGGTACCACAGTGATGCTGCAGGGGCAGCCGGGGGGGTGATGGACCACTAGGTGGGGGTCCCATTGGAGATCCACAGGGTTTGGTGGGCAATGGCTTGAAATAACTCCGATGGCTAATGGGGCAAATTCAAAATGTGTTTTGAGGGAATATCTGCTCCTTCAGTATTTGGGCGCTGACGATTTTCAGGGATGACAAGCTCCTACTTGCAAAATCTTTTTGCACTTTCAGACTGTTGTCACATTCAGAGCTCACGGAGGCCCTATGTTCAAGAAGACAGTTTTAAAATCTGAAACCATAGCTAGGAATTTCCTTTCGAAACATGATGCCAGTAGTGCCACGGTTGTTACACCTGCAGCTGTGACAGCAGACAGGAGCAGAGTGAATAATAAATGGACACATGATAAAGGCTTTATTCATCTCCAACTATCAAAATGCCCAAACCCTCAAGATTAGTAAGAATTAAAGTGCAGCCTGAAGTGGAGCCCATAGAGTAATGTGGATGCTTTGCTCCAAATGGCATTTCTCCCAGCCTGGATGGCTTTTGAAAAGATCGTAGTGACTTCTGAAGCGGCTGTAGTAACAGATAATATTTGTCAAACGGCAAACAGCACACTCCATTAAATGCACAGTATCTGCCTTTTTACGGCATCGGCTCTCCAGGAGGCTTTCTGCGGAGACATGGGAAGGGTCTGTGCAGCATCAGGGGCATGTTTGCGCTCAGACATCAGCAGGTGGTTTCCATCACACTGTCCCACCTTTCTCCCTGCCCTTCATGAGAGCCATTCCCGAGCGTGGTGTCTACAGCCTCCTGGGGCATGCAGAGCAGACGGATGCGGGCTTGTGCCCCGTGCAGCGGCCCGAAGTGCCTGCATGCATGGAGCACCAAGGGACAGGTGGGATGCGGGACACTGCTGGGCATCAGACCCTTAACTGGGGATTTCTAAGGCGCCGATCCCGCTCTTGAGGCATTTCAGTGGAAACAAACTGTTTTTTCATGAGCCTTCCGCTGCCCCTTTCCCTCCCCTCCCTTTTGTCCTTATCCTTCCAGTCTTGTGTGCTGGTATCAATTCTCCAGACTACCGTATTGCTGTAACCACGATCAAGAGCATTATTTTGGCAGATAACCTCCCCATTCATCCCTGCCTGGATGGCTCAGGATCCTACAGCACCTTGTTTGGCTTGAAGGGAGCTGTGACAAGGGAGGAGGAGGAGGCAATGCCTCGGGCTGCCCAGGCAGCGGATGCTGGAGCTGCTCTCTCATGCCAGCCGTCGCCCAGAGGATTCCTGTAGCTGAAGGCATGAAGCTTAGGAGGGTTTACCGCAGTGGAAGTGCTACTGCTGCAGGCCTTTCCTTGCAACATGGCGAGCAAAATTAATTCTGAGCCTTTCAGTGTATGTGCGCAGCCCTTGTTAGTAAAGCAGAAAGAGTAAAAGCGGGGAAAACAGGATTAGGAGAAACACTCGGGGAATGACTCACAGTCAGAGAAGCTTCTCGTTCACCTTTCCCTGCTGTGCAGCCCAATGATGGATTAAAAATTGCCTGTATTTGCCATTGCATTGCAACCTGCAGTCCACAGCACGCTTCCCAGCGCGTGGTGCCTCACCAGCCTTCCTCTCGTTTGGAGGAGGTGAGCGATGCTGTAATTTTCAGTCACCTTCACAAGTACAGTGGTTATGCTGTTACCATCACCGACGTCAGCTCGAACATTGATCCGAGCAATAATGTTGGTGTTTTACTCTCAATTTACACCCTAGGACTGGACCTGTGGCACTGACTGAAGAATAAGAGATGGGGTAGCTGTAGCAGGAAAAATAATCTCCAGGCTTTCTCGAGCTCTGTCTTCCAGCTGCGGCCGTGCAAATCCTAGCCTTAGGACCTGCAGAAGGTCTGCAGCACTGGAAGTGGCAGGGTGCACCGGTTCACCCCTGGTTACTGCTTGCGCTGGTTGTTCTGCTTTCTAAAGAGGATTGGGAGGCCAGAAGAGTAACTTTGTCATGCCCAGTGCTTACTCGCATTGCCACCATGAGTATCATTAATTTGCAAATAGAGTGACAAATCTAAGCATGTGTATCTTCAGGATACCCTATAATTAGAACTGGTCTTTTTTTTGCTTCTGGAAAGGTTTTCGCTGTCTGGCTCAGATGGAAGCAATCCCAGTTTGTTTTTGTTTCTCTTGAATTAGAGCGCGGCTGCTCTTTCCAGGATTTCCCAGGCAAAAATATGCGCATGGGGACCTGCCCAACAGACACGGTGGTTCCTCTAGGACATGCCGAGCCCAATGCATGGGTGCGTCACATGCGGCCTGTGCATGCTCAACAACTTTAATGATTTTGGGTGCATTTGGCTCTCTGCACCTTTGCAGGGGCCACAGCGGTGATTTGCCCGTGCGTGAGGGCTGGTTTTCTGGCACTTCCAGCTGCAAGGCAGATCCCGAGCGGAGTGTGGGAAGGGGGGGTCTGTGTGGGAAAGCAGTCAGAGCATAGCATGCAAAGCTGAGCAGAGGGTATGGACTGGATGCAAGTGCTGTTTTGCTGCTCAGTCCTGCCTAAAGAAGACAAGTTAGCACAACACATCTCTCTGGCAGCAGAATCATGGAATCGTCTAGGTTGGAAGGGACCTTTAAGATCATCGAGTCCAACCATCAACTTAAAACTGCCAAAACCACCACTAAACCATGTCCCTATCTACCACATCTACCCATCTTTTCAATACCTTCAGGGATGGTGACTCCACCACTTCCCTGAGCAGCCTGTTCCAATGTTTGATAACCCTTTTGATGAAGAAATTTTTCCTAATATCCTATCTAAACCTACCCTGGCGCAACTTGAGGCCATTTCCTCTTGTCCTATCGCTTGTTACGTGGGAGAAGAGATTGACCCCCAGCTCACTACACCCTCCTTTCAGGTAGTTGTAGAGAGGGAGAAAATGTCCCCTCAGCCTCCTTTTGTCCAGACTAAACAACCCCAGCTCCATCAGCCGCTCCTCATAAAACTTGTGCTCCAGACCCCTCACAAGCTTCATTGCCCTCCTGTGGACACACTCCAGCACCTCAGTGTCTTTCTTGTAGTGAGGGGCCCAAAACTGAACACAGTACTTGAGGTGGGGCCTCATGAGTGCTGAGTACAGGGGGGTGATCCCTTCCCGAGTCCTGCTCACCACACTCTTCCTGCTACAGACCAGGATGCCGTTGGCCTTCTTGGCCACCTGGGCACACAGCCGGCTCATATTCACTCATCTGTTGACCAACACCCCAAGGTCCTTCTCTGCCGGGCAGCTTTCCAGCCACTCTGCCCCAAGCCTGTAGCGCTGCATGGGGTTGTTGTGACCCAAGGGCAGGACCCGGCACTTGGCCTTGTTGAACCTCATACCATTGGCCTCAGCCCATTGGTCCAGCCTGTCCAGATCCCTCTGTAGAGCCATCCTACCCTCAAGCAGGTTGACAATCCCACCCATTTTGGTGTCGTTGGCAAACTTACTGAGGGTGTACTCGATCCCCTTGCCCAGGTGGTTGATAAAGATATGAAAGAGAACCGGCCCCAGCACCAAGCCCTGGGGAACACCAGTCCTCCCTCTAGACCAGGTTGCCTGACACCAGCGCTGCCTTGGCCGCTGCCATGAGAGGGGGTCAGAAGGGCCTTGGTGGAAACCAGGAGGAGGTTCCTGATCCAGGGGTAGCAAGGGCCACTGCTGCTGCGCCAGCCCAACCGTGTTGCATACATTTAGGGGGGGCCCTCAGGATGGGGTTTCCATGGAGACCAGAGCCATGATTTCCTGCAACGCTGATGTGCTGGAAGGCCACAAGCAAACGTGGGTGGGAGGGAAGAAGCAGTGTATGGTGGGCAGTAAGCCCTCCCTGGGGACCTTAATCCCTGAGCGTGGAGGAGAGGAGGGAAGGGGGACATTTTGGTACCCTGAGCTTGCTTGCTGTCTCCCTGAAGCTCAGAGCACAGCTGGAAACAAGGGCCAGCCCTGGCAGAGGGCTCTGGAGGGGCAGCATCCATACGTACGGGTGTCCGGTGAGGTGTGTGCTCCTGCTGTAGTGAGTGCTGCTTAGCCCAACGTCAGCTTGCAAGGATGTTGCATCATGACAGAGCTCCACGCCAGCCCAGGTAGCTCACTAATGAGCAGGATTAATTAATTAGCCGCAGAGGAGCTGCAGCAATAGCGCTCTTGGTGTTCGGTCTGCAGGTTCTGCCTGTGTGCATCACCTCTGTGTGCACCCCAACTTCCCCGGTGAGGTACCGCAGGGTGTGGGTACCACTGCGGGAGGGTGACAAGGGCAGATCGGCACAGGGACAAGACACCAGCCAGGGTTGGGGTGACATCCTTAGGCAGAAACACATGCGGACATGTTGAGCGGGGTGGTGGGACACCTTCGGACAGCTGCTGGGTCCTGCCAGAGGCACATCTGGCTCAGACCTGGTGCAAAGTGCGAGGCTTGCAGGGGTCCCAGGTATTTCATCCTGCTGTGAGCTGAGCTGCTGGATGCTCCTTGAAGTGCAGCCATGTATGTCTCTCATGCCCTGCGGGTGCGTGGCATTGCCCTGGCACTGCTGCATCTGCACCCTTGCACTGGTGTGCCCGCGTCCCTCCGAACCTGCGGGCCGGGTTGAGGCTGCAGCAGCGATGAGTGCTGGAGCTGCTAGCAGACTGGAAATGTCTTTTGTCAAAGCTTGAGATGCCTCCAACCTCCTTTAATTAAAGACAATTACTGCTTTCAGCCCCTCTTCACAGCTCAGCTGGGTTGTTTGCAAACACACAGCTGCGGGAGTCTTTGTGCCCCTCTCCGAGTCCTGCTTCCCTGGAGACGCACAGAGGTTTCTTTATTATCAGCATTACAGCTAGCGAGCAGCTGAGGAGGAGGAGGGGGCATCCCGGGCTCCCTGGGTGTTTTGAGGTGCAGCGCTGACTCTGCAGGGCAGCCTGGAGCAACCCTGCCTGCCCGTCTCCGGCCTTTCCTGAAAAACCTTCTAGACGGTGAAGCAGCGCATGGTGCTCGGTGAGAGTGGCGTTTGCTGGAGGCGTAAAGAGGAACGAAGGGGAGTGGATGGTGATGGAGGCATTCGGGACTTCAGAGAAGGTAGCTCTTGCCCTGGCTGCAGAGACAGGACCGAGCAGACCGGGGTTGCAGACTCTGAATACGTCCTTTTAAATAATGCTCTGCTGAGTTAGCGGTGACTTTGCATGCTGGTGTAAAGAGGCTGCTTCGCCTCACTGCAGGAGCTGCACCAGGCAGGCCAAATCTGTGCTTTCTCGACCGAACCGTGCTCAGAAAAAAAATCTGAAACCTCCTGTAACCAATAACCCCCCCTTTCTGTGCTTAAATAACTCGGAGGCAGCCAAATGGAGCCTAACCAAACTTTCCAAAACAGTCAGGGTTGGCGCAAGAACAAGCAGCATCCACTGCAGCCCGCTGGGATGCTGTTTCCAAAAATACGAGCCCCGGCGCAGCGGCGGTGCGTGAAGCTGTCTCATAGCCCTGGCTCTCGTACGGATCCAGCCTCACTCTGCGGGGCTGCATCCAACCCCAGATGCTGCGGCCAAGGCCGTGGCTTCTCCATTTTCAGGTGCTAATGGTCTCCTCAGGGAGGAGTGGGGGCAGAGGAGGCCAGCAGGCAGGCCACCGCCTGCCTTGGAAGCGTTTGGTTGTTAAATCTGAATGGTAAGTGCTCAGACTTCAGGCTCAGGGGAGCTGAGATCCTTTTTGAGCTACTAACAGCCTGACACTGCTCTGTCTTCTCAAATTCATTTTGCAGCTCCGATTCCCTGGCGAGCACTAATCACTGGGCTGAGCATGAAGGGAAACATACCCCTCAAATGGGAAGCCCAGAAGCTCTTTCCCCTTAAACAGCCTCTCTGTGGACATCTTTGATCTGTTTTAGGGTGGTTTCTTATTCCACAGAAGGCTCTTGGAGGCCAGCAGAAGAGTTGGAGCAGTGTCCTAGAACAGGTTTAAATGCACGTATAGGCACTGTGCTGCAGATTTAGCATGCGTGGTGGATGGGCAGGGTCGGACATCCATTGCAGGGGCAAAGTCAGGAATGCAGAGACCCCGTGGCTGCAGCGTTCACGTCTGTGGGATGGTAGGGCTTCAGGAACACAGTCCACGGTCCTTAGTGCAACATCATGGGATGCTGGGGCTCTGGGGACACAGTCCTTAGTCCATAGTGCAACATCATGCTGCAGGTCCTACTGCTCTCATGGGAGACTGCGACTGTCCTTCGCCCATCGATTAGGGCACTCTGCTCACAGACGGCTCGGTAGAGAAGGTACCTTCATTTGGCAGCCCCTCTAGCTTCTTTTCCAGGTGTTGATGTTGTTAACTCAGCTTACCAAAAGGTACGTATTTGGGGCTGGAGTGTGCTTTAGAAATGGACATCCTCCAGGGCACGTCCCTTGGGAAACTGTTGGCTGCAGCTCCTGGTAGCTGGAGGTCCCATGGGTGCTGACCAGTTGGTCTGGGCAGACCCAGAAACACTTTCAGGAGGTGTCTGAGAGAGAGTTTCCCACGTGTTAAGCATGACTGCGTGGGTGATGGAAAAAATGACCTCTCCAGCAACACCTTGGTGTTTAATGGTTTGCAAATGTCGGTAGTGGCTAGGCAATAGGAGAAAAAAGGGACGGATAGAGTGCTGATTCCTCCTGTCTTCTGGCATGCTGTTTGTATTTTTGGTGCCCACAGTGCCTTGTGGCAGTAAGTTATGTAGTTTAATTATGCACCACGTTAAAAGTTATGTCCTTGCATACTGTAAGAAATTGCAAGCAGTCTATTCCCATTCATGTCTCTTATATCCCTTATGGCTTTATATACCTTCCTGAGTGCTCTTTTTTCAAATGGAACGTCCTGAGTTGATTGACTCTCCATATGGAAGCTGCTCTATATATGCCTTATTTTTATCATCTACCTCATGACCTTGTATAAGGTTGACCACCACTGCAAACGCTGTTCAGAATGTGGCTCCATGCAATGGCTTAATAACATTCCTGTTTTGCACTGGGTTCCTTTCTCAATAATTCCTTAAATTTTCTCTTTTTTTTTGATGATGGATGAGCTTTGAACTGATGTTTTCAGAGAATTATCTCTAGTGCTGCTGAGATCTCCTCCCTGCATGTTAATAGCTAATTTAGTGCCCATCATTGTGTTTGTATAATTAGGGCTCTTTTCCCCCAAGTGCATTAGTTTCCTTTTGTCACCACTGAATTTCATTTGCTGTTATTGCCCAGTCACTCAGCACCCTGAGATCTTGCTGTCACTCTTTGCGAGTGGCCTCAGCTCTGGTAAATCCGGCTAATTTGTGGACCTCAGTAGGCTACGCCATGTCACTTGTCACCCCCTGCTCCAATCTGCAGGTGGGTGCTCAGGCTGGATCCTTGTTCTGGCACCACGATGATTGACATCCTCCACACCTGCATGAATGTGTGCATTCGTGGGGATGCTATCCATGCATTATGCAGAGGCTGATCATTCTCGGTGGGCCTGAACTCTGGATAACACTAGGAAACACATCACGTTGCTGGGATTTTCTTTCTGCATGGTGGTTTTTTGGACGTGTCGAGCTCTGTTCCAGATCTCAGTCTGGTTTCTTCAACCACTATTAGGCTAGCAGAGCCACTTTATCTCTTGTCTCAGGAAGCTCTTTCCAAAAGTCTGAGCAGCCGTCAGAGGAGGGTTGCATCGCATACTGTGCAGAACAGTGGAAGAATGCAGCTTTGACTAGCTGGGTTGCTCAGCCCTTGGCTGGAGCTTGGCACAAGGAGATTTCAGCGATGTGGAGGGAACCTGGCGAAGAACCCAAGGAGGTTTCTAAGCACAGCTACAGGTCTGTGCAGGTCAATTAAAAGAGGATGGAGCCAAGCCTCCATCAGTGGTGCCATATTGCATAGGAAGGGACAGCACCCACAAGCTGAAGCTTGAGAAGTGCAGGATGAGCTTTAGAAAAGCTGAGATGGTTCCTGAGAGAGATTGAGCATCACCATCCTCAGGGGTTTCCAAGGCTTGGCTGCACGCAGCCACGCAGCCACAGCTGCCCTGATTTAGGGCTGGACTCAGTCGTTGGTGTGGGCTGGAGTCAGCCCTTCTATGAGCTGGAGACAGGCCTGGAGATCCCAGAGGACTCTTCCCACTAGTCCTGCTGGGACGCCATGAAAAATCATGTGCCAGGACCACGGAGCCAGCTTGACCTGAGCACCGCCTCTGCACTGGAGGTGGACAGAGAAACCTTGGTTCGGTGCTGAAGGCAGCTTGGGGTCTACATACGTTCCTTAGGTAGTAGCATGGCATGGGGGGACAGGAGACCCCACCGTGGGTCAGCTGCGCTCAGAGCCAGACCTGCTGTAACTGCATCTAGCAGGGAGCTGAAAACCTCTGCTGAGAAAACGTGTGAAACCATGAGCGGTAAGGGAGGAGGTCTGGGATGTTGTGCTAAGTCACATCTCATACGAAGAAGTTAAATGCAAAATGTGCATGTCCTGTAGACTGAGGTCAGAAAAATGCCTCCATGTGAGCAGACCTAGGCAAGAGAGGTGGCATCCAGTGTGGGGACACCCGGTTGCTGCAGGCTGTGACAGCTGCCTTGGTCTCCACAGTTCAAAAGGATTATGAGAAGTAAACCTGGACGGTGCTGCTGAGAAACACAAAGATTGTGCCAAGAGCCACGGAAAATGCCCTTCCATGAGGGACTGAAAGACCTCAGTACGCTTATCTTCTCAAAAAGAAGATTAAGAGGTGAGATGATTACCAAGAGGAAACATCAGCCTCTAAAGGGCTTTTTAATCTGGCAGAGAAAGGGATAACAAGAAGTGGTAGGGTTAAACTGAAACCAGACAAGTAAAAAAATTAGGCATGTGTTTCTAAGTGATTAACCACTAGAGCAAGCTAATGAGAAAAGAGGGGCTTCTCCACGTTTGGGTGTACGTAAAACAACATGGTTTGTTGGGCTTTAGCTGAGGACCAGCCATTGGGCTCAGCAAAAGACACCTGGATAAAGTGTGGGATGCCGGGGTGCAGAGCCCCCAAATCCGTACAAGGCTGTGGTGGGACCAGCCAGCCCAGGGGGCTGAGAAGACTCTCAGTGCCCATGACTCTCATGGTGGGCAGTGTCAGCTCAGCAGCTGGACCCCAGTCCCCTCAGGCAGCACCCACCGTGGGGACCGTCACGCAGGCATTGTCAACAGCTCTTCCTCTGCCTCCCGTCCCGTGTCGTTGTCATGGGCATTAGATGCCAAAGACATGGGCACTGGGCTGCCCAGCGGGAGATGCAGGTAGAGAAAGAGGGAGGTGTTCAAAGGGGCTTGAAACTGTACTGTTTCCAGCATTGGAGTCCTCAGCACAAGAAGGACATGGACCTGTTGGAGCTGGGCCAGAGGAGGACCACAAAGATGGTCAGAGGGCCGGAGCCCCTCTGCTGTGAGGACAGGCTGAGAGAGGTGGGGTTGTTCAGCCTGGAGAAGAGAAGACTCACAGAAGACCTTACAGCAGTCTTCCAATATCTGAAGGGGGCCTACAAGAAGGCCAGAGAGGAACTTTTTACAAGGGCATGTAGTGATAGGATGAGGGGGAATGGCTTCAAACTGAAAGAGAGGAGATTTAGATTAGATATCAGGAAGAAATTTTTCACTCTGAGGGTGGTGAGCCCCTGGCCCAGGTTGCCCCGAGAAGCTGTGGCTGCCCCATCCCTGGAGGAGTTCAAGGCCAGGTTGGACGGGACTTGGAGCAACCTGGGCTGGTGGGAGGTGTCTCTGCCCATGGCAGGGGGGGTTGGAACAAGATGGTCTTTAAGGTCCCTTCCAACCTAAACCATTCAATGGTTCTATGATTCTATGAAGTCTCCAGCTCAGCATCCTTTGGGTGTGCTGTCTGTAATGTGTTGCCCTGAGCCAAGCCCACAGCATCCACCAGGGCGCCCCACAACACCCGTCACTGTCCCCACCAAGCCCTGCTGTTGGATCCTGCTCTCTTCTGGGGAGCTTCGCACCAGCGGACCCTGCCACCACCAGACCAATTTTCCATGTCCTGCAGGTTCAGCATCCTGCACCCAGGGCCGGCGTGATGAACTTGGCTGATTGCCTCCCAGATGAAGGTGGGGGCAGAGGCTGAAGGCTCCTGCTGAGCTGAGTCCCAGGTGCACCCTCACGCACTTGCTCGCCTTGCACGCCCGCCAGGGAGGTGAAAGGCCCAGACTTGCATGCCGGGTTGCTGCAGCAACAGTGGCTCAGCATCCTCGCTGGCAGCTCCAGGCTCTGGGCAGGGATGGAGAGCTTCGCTTCCCGCCGCCCTGCTGCAGGGGAGAGCGACTCATTTGGGCCGATTTGCTTTCATTAACTAGATTAGTCGCTTTAATCTGCTGAAAGTGAGAGGCAGTTGGTCCCGCTTGGGAACATCGCAGAGGGGGCGGTTACTGGGGAGGGCAAGCTGCAGGGGGAGGGGGAGGCAGCAGGGAGCCTGTTGCCTGCCAGTCTTTGCAGTGTCCCCTTTGCACGGACAGATTTACCCCCTCTCCTCTCACCCCTTCTCCACCCTGTTTCTTTGTACAGATGGAAGAGCGTGTGAGGGATTACGTGGTTCCCTTATCGATTGCCCCCGTGCAGGTGCATGTGACCACACGTATACCCTTAGCCTAAACATGTTTGCATACATGTATGGCCCCCCCTCAGCTTTTTTGCATCAGACAAAGAAATGTGGCGGCAATTGGGTAGAATCCCTCCCTCGCTGGGTCAATTATTTCAACTTCCCTGCCAAAAAATGCACTTTCTTGCCCGACTGCCTCTGTCCAGATCCAGCAAATGGGTCTGTGGTCACCTGGGGTGATGGCCTTGAGGCAGCATGTCTCGCAGGGCATGGTCTGTGCCTGCCCGCGCAGCTCCTGTCCCCGTACCGTGCAGGACCCTGTGCCAGGACCGGTGTTTTCTGTGCTTTAACTCTGACCTCGACTGGAGGCAAATGTAGTCTTCACTGCGATACAAACACTGATGGACCAAGCATGCTCCATCTTGAAGGATGAAGGCTCCTCCCTATGCCTGTCTCCAACTGCAAATAAAAATAATATTCCCTATATGTTTCTTTGCCATTTGTGCTCTGCTGTTACCCTTGCTTGGAGGGGGGGAGCACACTTGCCCAGGGAAACAAGGAGTCAGGGGCAAAGTTGGGACAGAAAAGCCAAAATCCCAGCCCTGAGCTCTGACCGCTCCACCTGCTGCCTCCACTCTGCATCAGTGCTTTTTATTTCTTGGTGCACTCCAGCTTTTGCCCAAGGAGAAAAGGATCATGCAAATTATTTGCCCCAAGGGATTTCTGGAAGCTGTTTAAGCCAGCAAATGCTGCCTTCTCCCCAGCTGTGCCATGCAACTCAGTATGCTCATGAATTTCCCCTCCCCTAAGTGCAGGAAGGGGCTGACAGATGTTAACACACGATCAGCGTCTCAGGAGAGAGGAATTAAAGCCACACTGGACCCTTCGAAGACACACATTAGTGTCAGAAATTTCTAATCAATCAGCTCAAAGCCTCCTGGGGTCAGAAGCCTCTTTGAAACTCAAATGGGGAATGGCTCCTAATGGGTTTTATTTTGATTGCTATAAATTGATTAGCGTTAAGATAAACAAGTTTTGTTTCCTTCTGAAAGCCCTAAATATGCTCTGGAGGAGGAGAAGCAGTGGAGTCTGATTGCTTCCCATTAGGACATCCTCACTTAGCTCCCACCCCATCACCAGTTTGCACCAGGCATGAGACACATTTTTTTCTCCAGAGCTGGCTAAAGGCGATGGATGCATCATACAAAGAGGCTTTTGCAGTGCTGGAGCAGGATACAGAACGATCCTGAAGTGGCCGAACTCTTTTTTCAAAGAAGACCCCGAAAAAGAAGAGAAGGTGTGAGCATCCTTGCTGGTTTTCCAGGGTGGGATGTGAAAACATAGCATGGTCCTGGAGGGAATCAGTGCAGGCTTGTGTGGTGGAAATTGTGGCTGTGTTTGAGGAGCGTGCGTGTTTTTTTTTGGGGACTGGTTCAGCCTGGCAGCTGCGGTGCATTTGGGAGATGCTTCATTGCAGGAGCCTTTCCTCTGGGTGATGGGTCAGTGCTCACCGCTGTGACTGTCACCAAACACAGGAGGACTGTGGTGTCCCCAAGGCTCCACTGGGGAATGTGTGGGGCAGGCAGGTCCTGTGGCTGCGCTGAACCCAGGTGGCGGCAGGGCTTGCGGGTGGGCTGCATGTGAGCTGGGGCAAGCGTTGTCCGAGGATGGAACTGGGGTCCGGGCATGGTACCTGCGGCTCAGGCTGTGGTCCTGAATGGGACCAGCCCCAGAGCCACTGATGGGCTCCCTCCAGCCCCCTCTGTGCTCTCTACGCCCCTCTGTGCTCCCTACACCCCTCTGTGTGTTCCCTACAACCTGTATTTACTCCCTGCAGCTTGTATTTACTCCCTGCAGTCCGTGTGTGCTCCCTGTGCTTCTGCGTGCTCCCTACAGCCCCACGTATGCTGCTACAGCCCAGTGTGGTCTCCCTGTGCCCCTGTGAGTGTTCCCTACAGCCGACCTGTGCTCCCAATGGCATGTGATGGGAACACCCATGCATGGTCCCTGCAGCTGGTGTGTGCTCCCTGCAACCCATGTGTGCTGCCTACAACCCTGTGTATGCGCCTGGCAGCCCCCTGTGTGCTCCCTACAGCCCATGTTACCTCCCTACCATCCGTGTTTTCTCCCCGCACCCCCTGTGTGCTCCCTACAGCCCGTGTGTGGTTTGTACAGCTGGGGTGTGCTCCTGCAGCCCCTGTCTGCTCCCTTCAGTCCCCTGTGTGCTCGCTACAGCCCCGTGCGAGGTTTGTACAGCCCGTGTCTGCGCTCCCTACAGTCACGCGTGTGCTCCCTACAGCCTGTCTCTGCACTTCCTATGTGGCCCATATAGCTTTGTGTGTGCTCCCTACAGCCCGTGTGTGCTCCTCACAGCCTGTCTGTGCTCCCTGGAGCACCGTTTGTGATGCCTACAGTCCCACACATGGTCTGTACAGCTGGTGTGTGGTCCCTACAGCCTGTGTGTGCTCCCTAGACCCGACGTGTGCTCCCTATGTTCCCATTCTCTCAACTGCCCGTCTGTACACCCCAACATCACTGTGTGTGCTCCCTAAACTGGTGTGCGCGCCCTGCAGCCCCTATGTGTGCTCCCCACGACCTTTGTTTGAGCTCCATGTGTCTCCGTGTGTGCTCTGTGTAACCTCGTGTCTGCTTCCACCACCCATGTGTTTCTCCCTACAGCCCTTGTGTGGTCCCAACAGCCAGTGTGCCCTCTCTACAACCCCGTGCGCTTCCTACAATTGCTGTGTGCTCCCTACACACCCCTGGTGTTCCCTACATCAACCCCTGCGTGCTCGCCCTCCTGCAGAACAGCTGTTTGTTTTTCCTTTGCCTTTCCCAGACCAGGCAGGATGGAGGTTCTTGTGGTGATGGAAAGTCACACAAAGGATCTTGGTGGATTTCCATTCTTTTGTTTTTGTCTCTCCAGAGTTCTCCAAACTTCTTTATTGTGTCCCAACTGTGGTCATGATGGTAGGATGGGGCAGCACCATTCTACTACCTCTTCAAGGCCAAGAGAGAGAGAAACCAGGGATGGTCCTGCATGTCCCCTGGCACGTTATGGATGTGGACAACAGTGGGTACCAGATTTAGGGAGTTCTAGGGGTGGGTCCTGGACAACGCTCAGCTTTCTGGCGGTGACACAGAGGATAGTGTCCAGTAATGAGGGACATGGCAGATGCTCACAGGTGGTGCTGAGGTGTCATGCTGTTCATGATGGTCTTGCTGCTGGGTGAGGATGGGGACCTCCTGGCAGTTGGTGGCCGTAGTAGTTCAGGATGGCAACAGCATTTTGCTGTCAGTGGTGGCTCTGTCTCTGTGCTGGGTGGTCGTGAAGATCTCACTGTTGTTGGTGGTGAGGGTCTCACTGTTGGTGGTGGTGAGGGTTTCACTGTTGGTGGTGGCAAGAATCTCACTGTTGTTGGTGGTGAGGATCTCTCTGTTGGTGGTGATGGTGTCTCTGCTGGGAGGTGATGGGATGCTGGGTGTACCCTCGGAGGAGGCGACCGAGTGGTGCTGTGTGCTCTGCTGTGCATGAAGCCCAAGAGATAGGCAGTTCATATTTCTGTACTGAACAGGGAGCTGACATTAATGAACAGCTAATTAACATCGCAGGGCTTGATGGTTGCAGTGTCAGCGTCCCTAATTAGTCTCGCACTAATCTGCTTTAATTAACTGTCCCTGTCGCGGTTTTAATTTAATTTTCAGCTCTAGACCAGAGAGCAGTCCTGTGAGCATCTGGGTTCCAGTACCATGGCCCTGTCTGTACTGGGACGGACTGGTAGGGCAGTGGTGGCCAGCCAGGCATCCTGGCACGGGGAGAAGCAAGGCTGCTGTGTGCTGCCTGCTTGTGCTTTCTCAGGGATGAGTAACCACCGCTGCACAACCCCGGCACTACTGGTCCCCAGGCATGTTGCCACCTCCAAGACAGGCTGTGTTGGCTGGACAGGAGACCGCAGACAAGCTGAGGGTCACATCATTAGCAGCCCACAAGCTCTTTCTTACTGCTACTTTGCCTGCATCAACCATGTTTTAGGGTGTAGCGAGCTGCCATCCCTTCCCTGTTTTGGTGCAGGAGGAGGGCATGGGGTTGCCTGTGATGTCTGTGCTTGCTCAGGTTTACCATTCGTTGCCTGTGGCAGTCCATAACCAGGGATGCACTGCGTTGTGTGAGGTCTCCTTGAGACAGGGACACAAGAAGCTGGCCGCTTCTTGGCCAACAGGTTTGAAGGGCTCATGGCCCTCATGCTACTGGATACCTCTTCATTTGGCTTCAGGCTCCTGGTACCAGGAGCTCCTGGTGCAGAGCAGCCACTGAGCACTTTTTTGGTACCTCCTTCCTGCAGGGAACATCCCTTGCACCTTGTGTTAGATCAGCCGGAGGCCCGAGAGCTGGGCAGCAGGGCCAGCAGGAGAGCGCTGGGGACCAGCGTGGGAGGAGAGCAGGCTCTAAGTCCCACTGTGATGAGTGTGAGGGTTCCTGAGATCCTTGTGTGGGAGAATGGACAGAGAACAAGCTGGGGAGACACTTAATGATGGTTTCCCATGGGAGCAGATGAAATCACAGGAACAAAAGCGGCGGGGAGAGGTACCCCAGAGAGAGAGGAGGAGGAGTCACCAGGCAGGAAGACCCTTAGCATCCTAGAGGGTGCTATGGGGAGTTTGTAGTTAGTCCCGACAGAGTTGCTGTTTGCAACTGGGTCTATCGGTCCTTGTCCTGCCAAGCAGAACTCTGCCTTGCAAGTCAACTGCAGTGAGTCTGCATGTCCTTGCCCTTGACATTGCCTTTCTGTGGAAAACCAGGCTCTGTATTGCAGATGGAGCCAAAAGAAGCAGGAGAGAGGAGAAGGCGTAGACCTCACCTCAGGGAGCATGGCAGCTCGAATTTTCTTCATGCGGCCCTAATAATACAGCAATTCCTTGTTAACATCCCTACGCTGCAGCATGCACCCTCCTAGGATGAAGGATGCAGATTTGTCAGGGTGGGGAAGTTTCAGGTTTTGCACTCCATTAGTGAAGAGTGCAGCTGGAATGGGCTGGGACATGCACCCCCTGCTCCATCCTGGCTCTGCTCTCCCCTCTCTGCTCCTGTACAGCATACTTCATCAGACAGGCTACGAATCTTCTCAAACAGAAGCATCTCCCCACGGGACCTTCTCAGGAGGCCGTGTTAATCTGTAAGAGCGAGTGGGGCCTTCAAAGTGGGAGTTCATGCTTGGCAGCATCCCAGGAAGCTGTGCAGTCCTGGGCTTGGCTTGCCCGCCTGGATTAGCCGGGCTCTGCCATCTGTCCTGCTCCCAGCCCTCGCTGGAGCTGCTCCAGGCGCCTCGCGCTTTGAAGAAAACCCTTCTCCAACTGCAGCCCCTGCTCCGAATAACCCAGCTGCTTCCCACCTAGGCAAGCGTAGTTGCCTTCCCTCTCTCCTGTGCAGATGGAGGAAATCCTTGTATCAGCCACAGCCTTGCTGTGGGCTTCGGGAGTGGTTAACCTTGGGGAAAATGCAGTGAAGGTCCCTGGAGAAGGACGTTTGGGACTCCTTGCAGCCGAATGACCTCGGTGCTTGGGCAGTCTGTGGTTTAAGAAGTCCAAATCTATCTATATTTTTATATGGCTGCCGAGGGACTAGGAAATTGTTCATTGTACCACGCTGCCCGTGCACAGTTTTCACATCAACTCCAAGTCTGACCCAACGTGTTGGGTACTTTCTGCCTCCTTCCTCTGAGGATTCCTGCAGCTTTGTGCCGGGCTGTAACGCTCAGCCCGTTCTCTGCAGCAACCTCTCTAATTTCCAGCCTGTTTTCTTCAATGCAGCACATGGTGCTGAGAGCCACTTTTGCAGAATGGGGCTGGGAGGATGGTCAACCTCAGCAGCACACCGAGTGTCTCCAATCCCACTCTGCAAAGTGACCAGTAAACCAAGCCTCCTCCAAATGAGTCCCCACAACAGAAAGAAAATGTATCAGGGGACTTTATATGATGTCACTTGTTCCACTGTTTGCCCCGGCAACAGTGCCATCATCTTGGCCAAGAGAGCTAAGCATCTCTTACCCTTGAAAATCATATGCCGCAGTGTTATCAGTGTGTCTGGTCCCCTGGAATGGTCTCACTACGGTGGATTTCATAAACACCAGCACTCGCATCGCATTTTTCCTTGGCCAACTCTTAAAGCTCTTGGGTACAAGTTATCTAATCCTGCCTGGCGTTGGGAGCCGATCGCTGATATTCTTCCTACTTTCAAGGGGAATGGAAAATTTTAAGGAAGTGTTGGTTATGAAACAATCCTTCCCTATGCATACCCTATATCAATATATATCCCTTCCTTTCTGTGTCACAATGGGCAATTTTGCCATATTTTGGGGGCAGGCATGTATCTTTACTATGGTTTCATTTTTCTTGCATTCTTGATTTCCATCCTGTTGCTGTTAATCTTATGGGCCCTGTTTTTTCCACTGCCCAGTTTAGCTGCTCTTATCAACCACTTGTATTTTGTGCTTACTAACTTAAAGCCACTGCTGCCAGTTCACGACTTTTTAAGATGCATTTTTACTCCTTCACTTTAATTTCTTGGCCAGAATTAATTTTTACTGAAAAATATGAATTGCATTTTCCTGGGGGCAACAACAACTCTTTTTGAGGCAATCTTGGTTATTATTCACAGTGTTTTATTTGTACTTTCTGTCCTTGGTGGCTTTGTTGGCATCTCTTGGAACCTGTTCAGTGCTCATGCTGCATGCCTGGCACTGGCAGCAAGCCCTCGAGCGCAGTGGGAGAGCCCGGGCAATCTGGGAAGCTGGGGAAGATCCCTGATTTACTGAGAGTTACTTTTAAATGTGCAGAGACGGGAACTGAGTTCAGCTTTCATGCAGCTGAAGCCAGCCAGCATACTCCCAATCTTGTGTTTGAGCAACCTCACGTTTTTTTCCGTCTCAAGTTGCTCGCGACGCCTTTCCGAGGCCTCTCTCCTTTCCAGTGGGACTATGAAAACCGGGGAGTGTGGAAGTATGAAGTCTGGTGGAAGAAAGCTTTCAGGTGTGGAAGGTGCATTTTGATGGATGCAGGCAAAACCCGCCCAAATAAGGAGAATTATGAGCTGTTGAAAATTGCCTTTTCCCATCTGTGTTTTCTGACAGTGCGTGCTTCGCTCTCAGGTCCTGCCATGCAACACTGCTCTGGATGGATATAGACAGATAATTATTTGCTGCTGCTTCCCCTTAGCAGAGCATCCTTTCGGAGAAAGTTATCAGTGAAATGAGAGCCAGGGGACCTCGGGTTCAACTTTCTCCTTCTGATGTTGATCCCTTGCAACCCTTGACACTGCACAAACGCCAGTACCAAATTGACGCATTGAGTGTAGAGGGAACACTGGCGGTGGAAATTGCTCCTGGGTATTTATTCAGCCATGAATTGCAGAAGTCATTACATTTGTGCAAAACAGGGAGGCTTTATAAAAGATTTCCTAGAAAATAATATATAAAATCCCTGCTTTAACTCTCCTTAGGTGCACATCCCTGGCACACGGTGATCTTGGCACAGACGCACTGCTTTATCTCAGTGTGCGGGATGGTCAGACCTGCTGTTTGGAAGGAGTTGCTGGTTTTGGTGGTTTTCTGTCCTCATAGTTCATTGTGCAGTCCCGCATCATATTTCCTGCTCTCTATCAAAAATATGTGTGTTGGTTACAGAGCTGTGGCTTCCTTCCTTGGACTGCTGTGCTCTCTGCCCAGCCTCTGAGTGCCTGGCTCATGTCAGTAGGAAGAAAGGTTGAACGTGTCTGGGGTGAAGCCATAGCAGGGTCAGGTTAAGATCTTACTGTTCCCTGGGTTGGTGATGCCATGGGACAGGTTGACCTCAGATGAAGCTGTGAACGTGCAGAAGTCTGGATGTCCAAATCTGTTCCTGGGCATCCATGGACCCTGAATGTGGCGGCAATGCCAGCAGGGGATGACCCTACCACACAGCCATCCACATTTCCCAGAAAAAGCTTATCAAATAAGGGGAAAGATGAGCTCTTTTAGAGAGGTCTTGTTTGCCCTGCTGTTGTCTTTCTTCCTTCTTCCCTGTGTCCTGCTGATGGTGCTCTGGTGGTAGCTCCTGTGCGCACAGGGGGTTCTGATACTGCAGAAGCCATCCCGCTTCCAAGTCCTGTCTGGCCTATGTGTGGGGGCAAAAAATGGCACACGGTTGTGTACTGCAAACGCCGTGATCACACACACACGCATGAAAGCTTGGGGGCTGGCAAGGGTTGGGATAGGGCTGCTCAAATGGTTTTATTGCTGCTGTTTCCAAAATTTCTAGTGCTCAGGTCAGCGTGCTTAAGAAAGACTTCTCTCCCCATCACGAATCCTTCCAATTACAATACTTTGTGTGTTTCCTTTCATCAGCAGTGCTGAGGTAGCAAGCTGAGTGCTTCTAAATAATGCTGCAGACAGACAGATCATGTAAATGAGGATGGGTGCAGTGACAGACACCAGTGCTCTAGCTACGGCCTCTCTAGGATAGGAGAAGAATGTCCCAGCATGCATTCTCCAGCCCTGGCTTAAAGCTGATGTTACTCCTCCAGGGATGGATGTCGCAGAGGCTGGTTGTACGTCCTCCCCTCCTCAGGAGCCAGGGGTTTCAAAGGAGCGCCAGCTTTTCAGCAGATCAGCTGGCTGGAGGCACAGTGACTTTGGTTTCTTCTTGCAGTTCCATTCGCAGGCTCAAAACCCAGCGGTTCAAAGTGCATCGCATCACGTTGCTGCAGCAGCTCATTGCCGGATGAAGCTGCTTCAGCTCAGGTCATTCAGGAAGCCTTGCAGATGTTCAAGGGCGAGAAGTGGCATGAGTGAATCAGAGGTGACAGGGACACATGGACTTCCAAACCGGAGCTGGAGTCGCAGGCTGGCACCATGGTCCATGAGGCGTGCGTGGTCACAGCACTAAGGGACTCTGCTTTGGGGAAGGGGACTGTCACTTTCAAGTGTGATTGATTTAGCAAAGTCGGTGAATTTAAGCAAAGTAAAAAAAGTGAGCTTTTTTTCCCCCGGGCTGCTCCTACAAACAACTGCTTGACTTTGTGCTCCTGCTGTAAGCGGCTCTTTTTTGCCTTCAGGCAAGCAGCATGTTTGTGTAACCCCATTTGCTGTGCATGTACCCCTGCAGCTGGGAAGCGATAGTCCATCGAGCAGGGGGCAGGCTAGTCTTACAAAAGCTTCAGAAGTGAAAGCTCTGTTGGTGTTGGGCAGCTAAAGTGACCGGAATGCATGCCAGTCCCTTGGGAGAGGCTTTAACTGTCTCCGAGGATGTAGATCCCTGCACCTTTCTGTGCCCTCCTTCCAATACTTGACCTACCTTGTGATGAAAAACATTCTGCTTGTGTCAGGCTGGAATTTCCCATGTGCCACCGTGAGCCTCGTTCTACCTCTGAGGGACTGGCTCCATCTTCATTACACCCTCTTGTTGGGTTGCTGAAGGCAGCAGTAAGGTCTCTCTCCTCCAGGCTCATGGCCTTCTCTCCTCCAGGCTCATGTCTGACCCTCTGCCTCTCCTCTCCCACCATGTGCTCCAGCCCCCAGCCATCCTGGTGGCCTCCCCTGGAGTAGCTCCAGTGTCTTCCTTGCACTGGAGAGCCCCAAACTGGAACAGTGCTCCACTTGGGAGCTTGTTTTGGAGGAAGGCTGGTTTTCCTTGGGTTTTGCCCTTCATAAGTATGTAAGCAGACATCAGGGCGTTTTGGAAAGTGGAGGTGGACAGTGTGCAGCTGCCCTGGGTGCTGTGTGACCTCCCTTCCCATGTCATGCTGCCTGCCTACAGCTTCTCCACTCGCTGCAGGTTGGGAAGGAAAGTTACTGTGCAACGACACCCCCGGTGATTTAAACCACCATAACTAACCATTTTTAATCAGCCCTCATGCCAGCTCCACTCAGCACCTAGTGCTGACAAAGAACAATGTTGTCATCTGGAAAGCGGCTGCTGGCACTTAACCAGCTGGCGTGTTTTAAACTTGTCTAAACTGGGTGCTAAGCAGCATTAAAATGTAATGATTAAACATGCCCACTCCAAGTTTTCCTGGCTACCTCTCCCTCCACCTGGAAAAGCTGCTTGTGCCCTGGAAAGGCTCCCTTGGGAGCTGCACCTAGAGAGGGTCTGCAGAGATCAAGAGGAGAGCATGGGGTGGGACGGCACTGGTCCTCATGCTATGGGAAGTCAAGGCAGAGCAATTTGGGAATAGTGCCATCATCACTTCTGCATGCTGGGTGTAGGGGTTGGGGCCTCTAGGTCAGGTAGGGATGTCCTTCAGAGACCTGGTCTCAGACTCTGTACCCCTGACCCTGAAAGCTGCTCCTCCAACATCTGGGATAAGGGCAGTGGGCAGAGGCAGGCGATTCGCAGATAAAAACATTGAGCAGCCACAGATGCATTTGGAAGGCAGAGGAGACAGAGGCACAAGTCCGCTCGGGGGCCTGATCCTCACTCTGCTCGCACTTGGAGATGTGCAGACATCGGATGGTCCTTGGCTGCTCCAGTCCCTCGTGTCTCTGTGGTGCTGGGGGATGTGCATGCCTGTCCCCAGCAGCCCTGCAGTGCTGGAGGAGTGACTCCGGATTTGCACTGGGACCAAGAGGGCTGGGGGGACTGTCCACTTGAAGGGTTCTTGTCCAGGAAAAGCTCCCTTTTTACTTTCATGTTTCCTTTAGGATTAAAGCTGTTCTTCTTGGGCTCGAAACATGGAATGTTTGTCAAGTTTATGAGGGCTTTTAGAGAGGCTTTTAGAGAGTACAATGTATCCCTTCTTTTATAGGGCTGAGATAAGATTATCTTTGTTTTAACACCAATTAAAGCAGGAAGGGTTTATAGGATTAGGGGTTTTCCATCAGTGCAACTTTGATGTCACCACTTGCTTGCTTGGTTTGCTTTTTTCCCTGCGTTAAAAGGTTGGGAGCCGTTCCCCTAATGGTTAACATACCACACTCTGGAGGCAGAGCTCTCCCAGGCAGAAGCTTTGGGAAACATTTAAACAAGACCAAACAAAGTAACAAAATGTGAAAGTCCTAAATTCTTCTGGAGACCACTTGGAGAAAGCTGGCTTACGGTTTAAACAACTGCTCTTTCAGTATGAAGAGCTGCGGTGTTTACATCTATTGAAAAAGGACATGCCACTTGCCTGAAAAGCATTTTTCAAAATATCAAAATAAAATAAATTATAATATTGTAAGGAATCTAAAGCAGAAACAAAAAAACCCTACAGTGTTTCAGTCAGAGGCTGGAATACACGTCAGTCCATCCTCTGCACCAGAAGAAAACGAGAGGCTGAATAAGGAGAACCTGACATTTGGTGTATCTGCTAGCTCGTAACTGCACAGAAGCAACCTCGTAGCTCAGCACCTCACCTGGCGTGGGCTGGTATCGCTGCAGGCGAGTCGCGCCGGCACGCCCAGGGCAATGCCTTTTTCCAGCACCTGAAGGTCTAGGTCCTTACGTGCATGCCAAGATGCTGAGACGAGGTTTTGGGGTTGAAACTGTGCAGGTGCTGGCAGCGTCCTCATCACCCTGTGTGCTGGGACTGTGATTGCTCCTAGACCCGCAGCGCCCAACATCCCCAGTGTGGTGGATGTCGTGCTTCAGGAGAGTACCACTGGCTGCTGAGCTTGGTCTTGGAGCTACATTTTAGAGTGCTCTTTGGGGGTCTGCAGGACTGAGGAGGTCCAAAGCACCTGCTGCCACCAGAGCTATGCTCCTGACCTGTAAACTTGCCATCTGGTTTTGGCTTCACCCCGGGACACTGGCCTCTGGAAGTGTGCTGTGGCCCATGCCTTTGGGGCTGCAGTCACCTGTGGTCTACAGCAGCGTGATGAATGTACGGCTCCATGCCCATGCCTTTGGATAGGAAGTCCCTCTCCCCCCGGGTGAACAGCTCTAGCAGGAGAAGTGCTGGATTACAGTACTTGCTGTCCGTAATCTGAGGATGCTGGGAGCATCCATGTGCTCAGGCAGGGACAGAAAGCTTTTCATTTCGCTTTAAGAGCCCCATGACAGCTCGGGGAGGCTGAACCAGGCTGACTGGGCAGGTAAGAAATTCCAGGCGTTTCTCCCTGACAGCCGAATCCCGTCACCACTGATGGATGTGCCGCCCAGAGCAGGTCAGCAGAGGGGGGAGGTCTTGCAGGTGTGTGTGCCCACAGGTGCGGCGGTGTCTCCAGATGCTTGAACTTCTGAGCAGTGCTAGCAGGGAGATGACCTTGCGAACCCCCTGGAAGCTGCAGGAGGGATTTGCTGGCAAGCCCCCAGCACGAAGCCTCTCCCAGGTGAGGGCTCAGCCCTGCTGCATGGGCACTGGGAGAGAGCTGCAAGGGTTTGGGGGAGGGTGCTTCCTGCTTAAGGTTGTCCTGGCTAGCAGGCTGGTGATGCTCTTGCAGGAGAGCAGGGGACTGTGACTGCCTGGCTTTGGCCCAGGCTGTGCTGCAGAATTGGTGTATGATGACCAGCATTTGTTTGTTCCATGGTGTCCGAAAGGCCCATGCAGTTTTCCTGGGTTTTGGAGCTTGGTTGGGCTGGCCTGAGGACAGCCTTGCTAGAAGGTCAGGGACTTTTTGTCCCTTGCGGGACATTCCAGCGTGCTCTTTTGGGGAGCTGCCAAAACAGGGCATCACTCTGCCCTGCTCGGTCCTCTCCAAACCTCTGTGACATCCCAGTACTAAGGTACTGTGTGTACTATGGTACACAGTCCCATGCTGAGCCAGTGCTGCCCGTCCGCGCCTGCTTGTGGACCAAGTGAAAGGGTGGATGATGGTGAGAATAAGAAGTAACCTCTTAAACCAAGCAGCTGGTGGTGAGCTGCAGACAGGCAGGGTGCAGTGTGGAAGTCCACACCAGGAGCAATTCCGAGGGCGGGTTGTGTCTGAAGGATCCCTGGGCTGAAGCTGGGAGGCAGATGAGGTGGCTTGGGGGGCACCTCTGACGAGCCATAGTGTAGGGAACATGGGTTCTGGAGTCCTGGCACCTCCAGTTATGAGCCTAGAGCAGCGGTGCCTGTGTGCTGGGGAGATGACGTGACCCAGTTGACCTCCTTGAGTTGCTGGTGAGATGCAGGATGCTGGTCCAGTCAATGGCATGGGGACCTATCCAAAAGCTGCGAGCAATGGGAGGGTGCTTTTGCAAGCCTGTGTTGTCTGCTTCTATTTCTGTCCTGTGGAGAATGATGGGGTTAAACAGGAACATTTGCATCGTGACTTCTTCCTTTATTGACAACTCTTTAATCCACATCACAGAAGTCGGCTGAGCACCACATTCCCCTTCAGTTAATCTCATTTAACCCTGTTTTCCCTTCTGTATTTCTATAGTCTGCTCTCCAAATGCTGTCAGAGTCGTTGGCAGTGACAGCACCTGGCAATGGGATTAATTGCTTATCTCAAGTATGAGGTAACAGTGTAGGCTGCTAATTAAATTTATCAGGAGGGAAACTGGAGGACCTGTGCAGCCCCAGGAAGGATGAGTGCAGAAGGCTGGCACCTAGAGGTTCAAGATCCTCTCTCTTTCAGAGCTAGCAGCCAACTCCAATGCCAAGTCCAAGGGGCTTGGGTGTTGCCACCTGCCTCCTGCAAGGCAGGATTGAGTCCTCTTCCCTCCAGCACTAAAATGTTCAGGCTGGAGAGGCCATGGCAGAAGTGCAAGCAGATCCAAAGGCAATGGGCAGCATTGCTTCTTTGGGTTGTCCAAAGGCCAGCCTTTCACTGAGGTGACAAGCACCATCGTGTGAGGGCCTGGGGACAGGAGAGAGAATGGGCAACTTTTGCAGGGGAAACAGAGTGAGACCCATTCGCACACAGATCTAAAAACAAGGGTCAAGGTGCAAAGAGCGGAATGGGGAAGAATATGGGAAAAGTCACAATGTCATTACAACATCCACCCCATCTTGCAAGAAGAAGGGCATGGTTGATGAAAGAAAAAAGGGGTAAATTCAGAGCTGGTTGGACATAATAGTCTTCTACACAGGACAACATCATAAATACCCCCCCACACACACACCACGAGCAGTTTAGACCTAGAAGTGCTGATGGAGGAGGCTCTTGGGTCTGGGGTCCAGCATCCCACTTGCAGCAGGGCTGCCACCAGCATTAGCTGAAGGCAGCCACGGTATTTAGCTGAATCTCCCCGAGGGAAGGAGATCCACCACCCCTCTGTCACCTGTCCCAGGGCTGCACCATCCTTTGGAGAAGGAGTTTTTCCTAATATCCAGTCTGAACTTGTGGTCCTTGTCCTTTGTTACATAGTCTGGCACCCTGAGAAGTGTTTGGGTCTGTCTTCTTTGCAACTGCCGCCAAATAACTGCAGCTGCAGTTAGATCCCTCCCTTGCCCCAATTAACCCATCCTAGCTCTTTCCACCTCTCATATGCCCTGTGTCCCAGGGCTGGCCATCTTGGTGACCCTCCACTGGACTATCCTGTTCCTCCATATTGCCTTTGAACTGGGCAACCCCAAACTAGACACATCAACGTCCCTGGTGCCTGGTGGGGGAAAACACCTGCCTCTATTATGTTGGCCACGCTCCTCCTGGCATGGCCCAGGACATTGTTTTCTTTATTCTCCATAAGACCAAATTGCTGGCATCTGTTCGGCACAGGGTCGGTGCGGGGGCAGTCGCACGGTACGTGGCCAAGGGAGCCAAAGGCTTCTGTAGGGTTTTTGGGGCGATTTAGCATACCAGCGGGCGTGTGGAGGGCTGTGGAAGAGGGCTCCCAAAAGCATGGGGCAGGGCGAGAGGTAGGGTGCAGCCACGGTGACCAGCTCTGGGGTCCCACAGCACCAGGGGTGCTGACGACGTGGGGATGCAGAGCCAGCCTGCCTGCCCCCCATCTCTGGCCCCGGAGGGAGAAGAGAGGCAGCTGGGAGATAAGGCCAGGGATTTAAGACTCTTGACGGATCCTAACTGACAGAGCCAGGGCTGCCTGTTTTCTATCAGCCGTTAAAAACGCCTTGCTGGAGTGGAAGGAGCCTTGCTGCCAGGAGAAACAAAGCCAGGCAAAGGGAGCCGAGGCGGACCCATCCTCAGAGCCATTAGCACAGACTGAAGGTGCCATTTTGGAAACTTTTCTTGCAAGAGGGAGCTGTTGGCTCTGAGCTGTTCGCAGAAGTGGTCTGGGGTGGGCTCTGAAGGCCAGGGCAGTTAGTTTTTGATGCAGAGGAGCCTGTTTGGAGCTTGCTCAGTTCACGCTGGATTAATTAAAAAGTTGGTTGGAGAGAGGCAGTGGGACACAGGGCTAGCAGACAGGGAACCCCTCTGCAGCCCTTCCTGCCCTTTGGCCAAAGGCTTTTCCTTCAGGCTGAGCCGCGGCCTGCCTTTCTCCGCTGAGCTGCCCCAGGGCAGGCAGCGCTGCAGGGAAGGAGGGCTGGAAGCCTCTGGCCAGCTCTGCCTCCAGCAGAGGATGCTGCAGAAGTGGCCTTCCCTCCTGGATTCTAGATCCTTCCCAGGTCCTCCCGCAGGGGAGGGCAGGACCCATCATAGGTCCTTCTCCGTGGTATTCCCTTCCCAAAACACAGGCCTTCCCAGGCACCGCCACCTGTCCGTGCCCTGGGAATGAGTGGATGGGAAATGAGGACACCCTGTGCTGCTCAGGCTTTCCTGGTCTTGTTTAGGAGAGCTACAGCCAGAACTGTTAGCAAACCCACTGCTGTCCCTGAGCCGTACGCTAGCGAGGCAGCCATCCATGCCTACATGCAGCAGTGAGGCAATTAAAGGTCCATATGTTTCCCGTGAACCCCTATTAGCATCCTCCGATTGGTGCTGGAGATGCGGGAACCCACCACGTGGGAAGCTGCAAACCAGCAATGGGGCCAGAGCCGCTGTCACAGTATTCGCCCTCCTGGGATGAAGTACGCTCTGATAAAGTAGAAATTTCTGTGCTTTCACTGTTTCAATTCCCTCCTTCCAAACAGGAGTTTCTAGGGATGCTCTGCCCCTGCCCACATTGCAAGCCTAAGGGGAAGCAGCATGTCCCAAAGCTGCTGTCACCACCTGGGGCAGAAAACTGGGGTGTCCTCATGTCTTCCAGCGAGTGGTGAGAACATCCACACTGTTTGAACAGGAGGGGGTTGAGCCCCTGTGTGAAGATTTCAGTTTTGATTTGCTGTTAACTCTGGAAACAAGAAATTGGGTGGCTTCCAAATTAAAAGCTGTTTTCTCACCCAGAGGAAGACCTGGAGGGAACAAAACAGTTTTGAACACTATGTTCATTTATTTTGCTTCTGGAGGTTGTCATTACTTGAGAAAAAAAAATTAAATAAAAAAGGACTCTACATCAAATTTCAGTAATTTTCCTGTCTTTCAGCGTGCTTTCAGAACATTTATCTTTGGAGAAGTTCGGATTTTCCAGGATTATTTTATCCCATGTCGGTGTGCGGGACCTCCTGGTGAGGAAGAAAGTTGCCAAAACTTCTGGTGCATTTTGATGGCATGTGCAAAGAGTTTTAGGATCCCAGCTCGGTGTTTTCAGTGAACAACCATTCAGCCCCCAGTTTTTGCCCTGCCCTAACAGCAGCTCGTGCAGAAGTATTAATTGCAGCCACCAGCCTGTGCCAGGCCAAACCTGGGGAATGTTTTTTTTGTCTCATGGTGCCGGCTGCTAAATCTCAGCAGCACAGGCATTTTTTTTTGATGTATCTCTATCTTGATGCAGAAGAAGCCTTACAGGCAAGTTGTTATTTTTAAAATAAGCTTCAGGAAGGTGGAAGAGGCCCATGTCTTAAAACGTCTTTGAGCAAATGACCCTATATTTCACCCTGGATGTCAGACTAAAGCAATTTTGTGTGTTGGTCTTATTGTGTTTCAAAAATTGGTATTAGTATGGGGACCCTGTTATCGTTTCAGCTACAGAGATTAGTACGGGGACCCTGTTATCGTTTCAGCTACAGAGCACCATCACTTCTCTGTAACGGACAACTACACAGCCATCACCTCTCCCAACAGCTTAACACCCTCTGAGGGGGGGTTGTACCAAGGGACATGCTGGAAAATGGGGTCACAAATGGAGTCAAACACGTGGGGGATAGGGGACAGCAAGGGTGGAAAGATCCAGGAACATGAGGAGAAGCCAGTTTTTCAACAGATCCTTTGACTGTAGGAGGCAGGAGGGACTTTGCAAGCAGGAAGGTTGATGGTATTTTTCTACAGAGCCTTTCTCATTGGAAACTCAAGATAATTTTGAAGGAAGGGAGATGAAAACTGAAAAAAAAGAGCGCTTTTTTTTTAAAAAAAGAAAAAAATAGATACTTCTCAGTAATAGCTCTTGCTTACAGCAACCCCGAGCGTATGTTTTTCCAGGCTGTTTTTCTGATCCACCTCATTCCTGAAAGCCTTGGCAGCGAACTGAAGGAGAAGTTTGTTTAACTCGTTTCAGTGCAGAAACCACCTGCCACCCCCCAGGCTCTTTGTGCTGCACAAGAAATTAGCAGCAGCAGAAAGTCGCAACCAAGAGTAACCACCGAGAGCCATGCTGTTAAATGCTTATAGACGGGCTTTTGCTTTGGCGTTGGTGATCTCCTGACTTGGAAAGGACTTGCTGGTGTTTAAAGCTTTGCAGTGATATTTTTAGCCAGCTGCACCGTATCTCTTAATGCTGTGGTCCAGCCTTCACCACCCATCTGCTGTAGGCACTGTGCACCTGCTGTGCCACCCTCGCCCACAGTTCCTGCCTGAACACACATTTTTTTTGAGGTCTGAGCACCAGTGGAGGTAGACCTCAGCAAGCTGCTGCTGGTTGTGGCACAGGTGACAATTTGCTGATGATACTGAGTAGGGAAGACAAGGCCTGGCTGTGGAGAGTTGCAGAAAGACCTTATGAGATGTCATGACCAGGGAATGAGAAGGCAATCGGGATTCAATAGATATGAGGTGATGACGTGCACAGAGAGAGGCTGTGAGCTGGCCCAGTGTCTCAGGAATGCTACCTTGGGGCTATAACAGGTAGTCCCGTCGGTACGTTGGTGGTTAAAAAATAATTTGGACATTGCTAATTAGGGGAAAAGAGTAGAGAATAAAATAATGTTGTTATGCAACTTGCTTGGGGCATGACAGAGCTTTGTGCAACCCTCATGGTCATGGAGGAGGAGGATGGCGATTGAGTGTCCATTGCCAAAGCAAGTGTGAGATTGCATCAAACGAAATGGCAGCTGGCAGTTTCAAGGCAGAGGACAGCAGTTTGTTCATGCAGCATGCAATTACACCGTGGGGCTCTGTGCTGCAGGATAAAATGGGCGCAAAACATTTGCATGGGATAAAAAAATGACTGGGTAATTTAGTGGAAGAAACATCCCACGAGGGATGTTAAGTGCAAAGAGCCTGCCTCGTAGAAACTCCCTGAGCTATAAATTGCTGGAGGGTGGGAAGGTACTGTGGGCAACGCTTCTGCCTGGCTTGTGCCCTGCTCCTTGGATGGCTGCCGTTTGCAGGAAGGATTCTGGTGACCGTGGACCTTAGGTCTGAGTTGGTACAGCCACTTCTTACATGACAGCGGCTAAAATTCGCCTTTGCAGTTTTAAGACTCCCTGAGTGGACCCCATTCTGTACTCGTGGTTGGGGACTAGGGGAGAGACATCTGCATGGGGACCCCATCTCTACAGGCGGCGTGAGCAGCAGCGCCTGCCTCCTCAGAGCCTTCAAACCAGCTGCTCCTTCTCCACTTTGTTTACTTCAAATTGTCAGGTTTTGGCTTCAGATGCCGCAAAGCCCCGAAGGGTGTTTTCTGGCAGCGCTGCCAGGCTCCGGGCATCCCTGCAAGCCCCTGTCCTCGCCACTTACCGCTGCACTTCGCTCTCTTCCAGGCTGCCCGTCGGGGACGTTCAAGGCCAGCCAAGGGGATGAAGGATGCGTCCACTGCCCGATTAACAGCCGGACAACTTCAGAAGGGGCCACTAACTGTGTGTGCCGAAATGGATATTACCGGGCAGATGCTGATCCTGTCGACATGCCGTGCACCAGTATGTGGGCTCTGGGCAACTGGGGAGGGACTGCGTGCAGCTGGGAAGGGAGACACGCATCAGTCAAAGCACTGAGGGATGCTTAACAAAGGCATCTGTCTCGGTGGGGTTTTGGAGGAAGCCAGGGGGATCAGAGCACCTCATCCTCGCAGACGTGGGTCTTTCTTACCCTGGGCCAGTCTGTGCTTGCAAGCATTGCATGTGCAAACAGGACAGAAATTCGGTTTGCTCTGTGCTGTTCCAGGCAATGGGATGACTTCACTCTGGGGCTGTATCTGCACGAGAAGACCTGTGTGTTGACATGCGGGAGATTAGAGCAAAGGGCAGGAATCAGAAACACTACAGAAAATAACCTGGTGAATTTTGCCAGGGGTGCTACGTAATCAAACGAGCCTGGGTTAAGAGGACAGGGTTTTTTCCCGCTCCTGCCTTTGGCTGTCCAGCTTGCTCCGCACATCCCTGACACCAAGAGAAGCACGTGGCTCAGCGCATGCCTGCTGCGGAGTCCTGTCCAGGGTTGGGGAAAAGGATGGGGTGCAGCTGGTCCTGTAGCGATGAGCAGGGCTCTGGCTCTTACACCTTTCTGTCTATTCCCTTTACAGCCATCCCATCTGCCCCCCAGGCCGTCATCTCCAGCGTAAACGAGACGTCACTGATGCTGGAATGGACCCCGCCAAGGGACACGGGTGGCCGGGAGGACCTGGTGTACAACATCATCTGCAAGAGCTGCGGCTCTGGCCGTGGGGCATGCACACGCTGTGGGGACAATGTGCAGTTTGCCCCCCGCCAGCTGGGCCTGACAGAGCCCCGCATCTACATCAGCGATCTGCTGGCCCACACCCAGTACACCTTCGAGATCCAGGCGGTGAACGGCGTCACCGACCAGAGCCCCTTCTCCCCACAGTTTGCATCAGTGAACATCACCACCAACCAGGCTGGTAAGATGTGGACCTGTGTCCCCCAGCCGACCTCTCCAGGAAGGGGAGGTGGTGGGCAGAGATCTCCTGGTCAAGAGGTGCTGGGTGAAACCCCGTGGGGTGAGCAGGGCTTGAAGGGGAGAAGAGGTGGGGTGAGATGTAGCATGGTGTCGCTTGCTGCTTAATGCTGGTGATGACCAAAGCGCATGGGCCTGGCAATTCCTGGATGAATCCCAAGCCTTGCCTGTGAAAAATGTCCCTCATTTCAGTGTAAAAGCTGGAGTGTGCCCCACGGCAGAGCTGCCGTCCCCATCACCACAGCAGAACAGTTCATGTCATGGTCCTCTGGTGTCTCAGCATCCCTCTCTGGCACTGGGTGTGTGACTGTTTCTGAGGTTGTTGCCACAAAGCACCAGTTGTGCGCACCGTCGGTGTGTTGCAGGCACAGCAGCAGCGCTCACTGCTGCAGCCCCTGCTGCTACTCCTGCTTCCTGAGGAGGGAAGGTAAGATTAGCTCCAGCATTTTGACACAAGCCGCAATCTCTGCTCTGACTGCAGGGGCAGCCAGGACAGGCCATGAAAGCAAAGGGAAGCTGCACAGAAGAGGGGCTGTGTGATGGATATATAGGATGACCATCTGGAAATCTTCTGCAGGTCATGTGCCACTGCAGTCACCTTGGCGAAGGAGACCAAGCAGCAGAGCTGGAAGGGTTTCATTCGGGGTCTCCAGCTCTGTGCTGGCCTGGGGGCTTGCTACGCTGCCACTGTGCAGCGTGGTTCTGCTGAAGGGATGTGTCAGGGTGGCTGGTAGTGCTGCTCCGGGGACATTCACTGGTAGCCTGCAGGCAGCAGCTGTGCTGGTGGCAGGATGCCCCACAGAGCCGCTGGCTGGGGGCTGCTCTCCCCAGCCCACCTGGAAGCCATCTGGAGCTGGAGCACAGGCCAGGGCTGGGGCTTTGCTTAATCTGATTGTGCGGTGGAAGCGTGCCAATAAGGTACAAGCATGCATGGGAGCAAACAAGTTTCTGTGGTCCCCCCCGAGCGCTGCAGCAAGCGTGTGGGGTTGTGCGAACATGCCCCAGGCTGCCCTGGGCACTACATGACCTTCAAGACTGAATTTGGCAGTCGTGGATGATTGCATTTCCACTGAATTGCCTGGAGACCATAGTGCATGCTGGCTGCCAGGGACAGGAGGTGTTTGGTCTTCGGTAAAGCAGCGGTGGTACAGATGGGCATCACTTGGTTGGGCATGTGGAGCGCCAAGATGGAGGTAACCTGCAAAAATGTCTTGGTCGCATGTGAACCAGCAGAGTGACCTCTGATCTGCAGTTGACTCAGGAGCCACAGGGTCACCGTGTTTTCAATGCCATACCAGAAGCCTTGAAGGCAGATTTAGCATAGTGTTGAACTGTGGTTTGACCGTGAGCAGGAACATGTCTGCACATGATGAGGAGAGGAACTGCTCTGGGACAGTGACCTGTTGCAGCTTCTTTTACAGAGATGGCTGATGGAGACGAGGTGGGTGCGATGCTACCTAGGGCTGGGAGGGGCTCTGCACACCACCAGCATCATCCTGCACTATAGATGAGTTATTTAACACTCGGATTTTGCACTTTGCAGTTATATGGTGTGCTTGTTACCTACATGTACTGCCTGTGGCTACTTACACCTTAGCAAAACCAGAGAGCTGAGGTGCAGGCGAATCCTTTTCAGTCCCCTGGATCCTCCTCCTTGTGTGTCCTGGTTTGAGGACCTGGTTTTGTTTCCTTGTTTGACGCTCCTTTATTATCAGGGCTCACACTTCTCAGCCTGTGTGATGTCTCCCTTAATGTATCTATTCATTAACACTAAACAGTAACTGTCTGCTTGCTAATTCCTCTGTAATTAGAGGCTCTGAATTCTTCTGCTTACACTCACACCGCCTGGCAGCCTTGATGTAGATCATTAGCAGTTGATAACAGAAGCTGCGGACACAAAGGCAGAGCTGGGACGGAGAACAGAGGGTGTTGTAGGGAGAGGAAAGTGTGCAGAGGGAGGAGAGGGATGAGCCCAGGGAACCGATGATTACACCCTCCCTCTGCCTTTGCTCTGGGTTGGGTTGCCAGCTGGGGCTCCTTCTCAGGCAGAGCAGGGGACCGAGTATGTGATGGGGTTGTGCTCCTGCCACAGTTGGACAATGGCCTTCCTCCAAAGCACCCACTACGCTGGCCTTCGGGGACCTCGCAGCCCCGAAGAAAGCAAGGGAAAATCACCCTGGTTCATCCACTGTTGGTGGGGGAACCACCTGTGCTTGGTGCTTTCGGGACTGGGGAGAGACGCCACATCACCAGCAGCATCTTTAACCTTCAGGTATCATAAATTCTTTAACATCCCAGGCAAAAGCTGCTGTGTGAAAATGATCCCTGTAGAGCGGCCAGAGGGCAGGTACTGAGCGTGGCCGGTGGAGTGGCACCAGGCGGTGTGATGGTATGGTGACCATCATACCAAAAGGGAATCGTGAGATCAAAGAAGGTGACACAGCATTCACCTTCTTGTTCTCCCAGAGAAAGACGGCTGTAGTCATTACTGTTGTACCCCTCTCCAGCAAGGTCTCAATTTCACTAACATTCACCTTTACATCAGTTGTGCTGTGGTAGGGGGACATTTCTCCTCATGTAGACACAGGCGATGGGAAAAGGAAAAATAAGAGGTAGTTAGACCAAACTGAATCATCCTTTCTCGCTATAAGGTGGCTTTCCAGAATGTGGAAACCTTCTATGTTCTTCTTCATAATTTTTAAAAGTCGATATTGTACCCAGTAGCAGCTTAACTGCAGCAGATTAACTACTTTCCGTGCTGGTCTCGCTATTCCCTTTACACATCCAAGTGTGCAGTGCCACCTCACTCAGCTGTGGGGGCAGGTCTTACCTCCCCAGTGACTTCTGTCTTGGTTCCTTCAGATGCTGCTTCCCTGGATGCAGTTTCCCATTCTGCAAGCAAGACCTGCATTTAGGTTTCCAGACCCAAGCATAACCTTATAATCATTTTCATGGGCTCAGCCATCAAGCCGTGATCATTGCTCTGCAGAGAAGTTGTCATTCCCAACACTGCCATTTTCGACACTTTATGAATGGTTTCCCAGCAATGTTTTTATATCTCCCAAATCTCTAATAATTTTAAGGAGAGGTGCTGCTTCCACTGTGCTGGACACAGTGCGAGTCCCCGTTGAGTTCCAATCTTGTTTGAAACAAATTTCATGTGTTGCAGATGATACCGATGCTGAGCCCAGTGCCTCACACACTAAGTCTGTGCACTCTGCTGAACTCCTGAGTTCAGGAAAAAAAATCAGGACAGTTTGACAAGAGCTACTTCCACAAAGTCATGCTGCCGTGCCTGATTTGGGCAACAGGATCCCATCAGAGCTTGCAAAAGGGACATCTGGGGTCTCTGATTCACCGTCCTGTTTGCAGCAGGACTATCACCAAGAGCAGATTGGGAGGCTGTGTTTTTTTCTAGCTGAGTCCTGGAAAACTCCACCTCTCTGCTAACCTGTCCCAGGACTATATCACCCTCCCGGGGAAGATGCTTTTCATAATTTTCATCCTGATTTGTGCCTAGGGCCCCTTGTTGCATCACCTGCCCCTGCTGGGAAGAGTGAGTCTCCACCCTTTTTAAACTGTGCTCCGAGCAGTTATAACTGCGATTGAATTCGCCCTTAATGTCTTCATTATCAGGCTCAGCCAGTCCAACTCTCCCCATGTCTCATAAGCCTTGTGTGCAGGCTGCCTCGGTCACCCGTGGCTGGATCCTCTGCGGTTTCTTCTGGACCCATGGCCTCATGTCCTGCATTGACCAGGTTGAGGTTGTGTTAGCTGACCTTAGACAGCCCAGGTTCACCCTTTCCATTTCACTGAAACGTTGTCATCTTTTCAGTCCCACCAACAAAGTGATCAGCAGTCCAGACGCCGCGGTGCAGAGAGGGGCCCTGCGGGACAGGCCGCCTCTCTTCTTAGGAGAAGGTTGGTTGAAAGAGAGCGTGTGAGAAGGCCAGCACCAGCCCATGCTCAGAGGTGGTGTCCTGGACCTTTCTCTTGCAGTGAGTGTCCTGAAAAGACCAAAAGTGTTTAACCTCCAGAAAGGCAGGTTTTGTTAGAACAGGAGAGGTGATACTTCCCTTTTCAAAGCACATAAAATTAGAAAGGACCAGGAGCAGCAGAATAAAAATAAAAAAAACCTTGAAATAAACATCCCCTTCCCACCACCTTCTTCGTCCTCGGTCAGTCTTCAGCCAACTTGAATTTACACCTTCCAGCAAACTCTGCATGATTCCCTCTGCCTTCCTAGGAAGTACCTTCTTTCACGTTTGAGGCCAGGTTGTTTTCTCTCTGCTCTTCTCAGCAGGCTGCTTCTTGACCTCCAGATCCACACAGATCTCCCAACTCACCGTCTTCTTGCCTGCCTATCGCACCCTGCAGCTCTGTGGCACCCGTCCCCCAAAGCTCAGCAGCTCTCCAAGGAGGGAGATCCAGGACTTGCCATCTGACACAACCAGTCCGGTCTTAAGGGACTGTGATATGGCCAAAGCAAACAAGCCCAATGCGCAGAGACCGGATGCCACCAAAAGCCTTTTCTCAGCCATGCCAGAACAAAAGATCTGTGCCAAGAGGGTGGTTGAGAACCATGCCAGCATCCCAAGAGGGAAGGCGCAGGAGGGAAGCCAGGGGTCGAGGAGCTGAGCGTGGCCCAGCACTCGGGATAATGACACTTGACTAATTGAAAGCCATGCCAGACATCAACCCTCTCGCTGGTGACAACACGCAGCCCGTGCTTGCTGATTTGTGGCCATTCTCTGGGGAGGATTGGGGAGGATGGGGAGTGTTGGTGCTGCGAGGATTTGCAGGCTTCATCTGTGCCGTGGGCAGGCTGTGTGCCCTGGGAAAGTCACTGAGGGAAAGGGCTCCTTGGCAAGGATGGCTTAAATAGCACATGGGAGAGGCAGCTCAGGGTAACAGAGTGGGTTCTATGATCTGAGAAGGGAAGAAAAAGCCCTGAGTATCCAGAGACAAATGCAAGACCTCCCAGTGATGGGGGAAAGAGAACATCCAGGTTTTTGGGAATGTGTCCCTTTTGTGAACGTCTCTTGTGTCACACGGGATAAGAAGGGGGATTAACTCTGATGTCAGAGGCTTTTGGCTGCAAGCAGAGCCAAAACGAGCCATAAACAGCTAATACAGCGTGAACACCAGCTAGTGTGTGACAGAGGAAACCTATACACTGTTCTGATAAACCCATCAAGAGCAGAATCAGCAGTGGTGGTTTACTGGCACAATTTCTCCTTCTCTGTGGCTCCAGATAACTTATTACAATTATTTGCATTATTATTATGGGTGGCATTTTACAGCAGTATGTCCTGACTTGGGTCTTTTGGCTGGGGAGATGTGTGGCTCACACTCGTGCGCTGGGTTCATGCCAGACATCATTAGGGTTTGCGTTTCTGCTTTGCGGTGGCTATCGCAGCCCTGGCACTTATATCCCAGCCAGGCAGTGTCTTTTGGATAGGGCTGTCCTGACAAGACTCAGAGGTGCCTGTGAACTCAAGGACGGCTGAATGTTTCAATGGTCCAAAGCAAGCACATGGGCCATGGCTCTGCTCTGGTGTAACTGTCCCGTGACTGGACTGAGTCTGGTCTGCTCCTTAGGCTGGGGAGTTCAGATCTGGGAAGGGCAAAGAAGGAAGGATTTCTCCCTCATCTTCAACCAAAGAAAAAAAATCCCTTGCAGCCACGGTCCATGTACTTTACTGCCAAATGCAACAGGGAGCATGGAGGGGACAGGAGAGGAAGGGTGAGGAGAGAGAGGAGTGGAGACAGGGTAGCAGATGCGGTGAAGGTATAAGGTTGGTACAAACTAGTACTTCTCACCAGCCATCCAGGTTGCTGTTTTCTTGTCACATTAGTTATGCTGCAGGCTAGACAGAGAGAGGAGAACTGTATGGCCTGGGGCACATGGACTCTTGCTTTTATCTTCTCACTTTCATTTTGCATCAAGGAGATCTGGGTGGCTTCTTCTTTCAGAGGGATGCACAGCAGTGACCTGCGCTCCTCTGGACACAAGCAGGGAGTCATGGCATCTCCTGTCCTCTCTCATGCTGCTCTCAGCCTTGCCCTGAGCTGGCTGCAGTCAGGATTTACTTGTCTGTGAAACAACAACCTGGGAAAGTATATGCAGAAATCACCTCAAAGAGTTGGAATGAGCTTTCCAGACCTTAAAAGCTGTGAATGTCTATTTCTTGTTGCCTTCCAGTATAAAAGTAAAAGGCAGGAGACTGTAACGTCCCAGCATCTTGGATCTCTCATCCAACCTCCCGCCTACGGCAGGACTGCTGCCAGCACTACATCAGGGCAGCCATGGCTTTGGGTAGACAATTACTGGTAATCCCCAAAGGCAGAGATGTCCCCACATTTCCAGTGACTCGTCCCAGAGCTGCACCACCCCTCTGGTGAGGGAAATTTTCCCGATGTCCAACCTGAACTTTCCAAGCTATGATTTATGGCCATTGCTCTTTGTTAAACTGTTTCAAAGGTTCAAGCCAAGAGATGTTTTACATCAGCCTGCATATCAATTTTCCTCACATTCAGTCCTGTCTTTGGCTAAAGCATCTTTCAGAAGGGCATCCAGTCTCGAGACATCAAGAGACAAAGGGCCCATCAAGTCCTTGTACACGAATCTGTGTAGCTTGTTCTTGCTATTTTTTCCAATGAGATCACTGTTTTCTAAGGAAATGCAGTAGACTCTGCCTGTCTGGACACCAGTAAAACATTTGATTTAGAAAACTACTAGTAAAGCTGGAAGTCTGTCCAGGAACTGCCTAAACAGGAGACCACTGCCACCCAACTGGGGAAGCATGAGGTGACTCACTGAGGTTCATGAGAAGCAGTCTCATACTTCTTGATGTTTCAAAACCTGTTAGGGTATTTCTTGGGCAGAAAACTAAAACAAACATTGTTAGGACAGAGGAGGACTCTGATACCTCCAGGAAGATGCTGAGAAGTGGAATAAGAGCATCAGGGTGAAATTCAACAACAGAAGGCAGCTGAGGAGGAAAATGGCTGCCTCTCTTATGCAGCATTAACAGCCAGAGCTTACCCTCCACATAGACCAACGTAACCATCTGTAGTAACCCATGCAACCATCCTGGCTCTGCAGCCCTTCTTCTCTTTCAGTCATCCCCAGCTCCCACCTTCACCCTGTCTGCCTCATACACAGGGCCATTGCCACCAAAACCTGATGTGGCTTGACATTTGCTGCCCTCCTTCTCTCACTCGGTGGCCCAGCCTGTTGCCTTTGCTGCATCACCCCGGGTTGCAGCAGTCAGCGGTGAGTGCCCAGCAGGGATCCTGCCATGGCCAAGTCCCTTCTCCTCTGCCCACTGGAGGCCATCCACAGCCTGGGCTCCCAGATGGTAGGAGCTTTGCCAGCTGCTGGCTCTTCAGGACTCCTCTTCCCGCTCCTGTGGTGGGCAGTTGGATGTTGGCAGAGCAGGGTATGGGCTGCACTGCTAGAGCTTTCCTAGCAGATGCTCTTCTCCGCCCACAACCAGCTCTGTGGGCTCCTCCACCTGCTGACTCCCAGGCTTCCCTGTTGCATAAATTACTCGGTGAGTTCGAGGATCATTTTTCCCACACCTGCCTGGGGCTTCAGAAACCTGTTCCAAAGCATCTGGAGCTGACTTTGGGCAGAAAACAAAAGGCCCATCCATGATGGATGGGGTGGAAAGTCCCTTCTGGTGAACCAGCGCCTCCCCCTCTCCCCACAACGTGCCGCCATCCCCGCTGCGTGCGAGTGCTGGGAGCTGATGGAGTGGCTCAGGAGCTCACCTTTTGCTTACGTGTTCAGGAGGGGTGATTTATCTTTATGGCTGCACTTGGCAAACACAACCCACAGTGCTAATTGCCTTGCTTGCGCACGAGGCGCTGAGTGCCAGCGCTCGGGCAGGTGGAGATGCTGGAGGCAGGTAGGCAAGGCTGCAGACATGCAGGAGGCCAGTTTCAGGGTCACAGTGCTTGAACAGCTGAAAATACACTGGGGGGGCTGTGATGCTGCTCAGTGGTGCGTTTATGTGGACCATAATAGATGGTTGTAGCAAATCGGGTTAATACAGCCGGCTGGCCAGTTGTCTCTTGGTCCATCTCGGAGTCCCTGTGATTTAGCAGTCCCCTCTATCTGTGTGTAAAGTCATAAATCTCTGTCTGACTCGGTTCAGGCAGGACGATCCTCACCGTGCCTGTCTCACCGCAGCCCAGTCCATGTTCATCACTGCCATGGGCCAGTGTGCAGGTGGCTGCTGCACTGATAGGGCTGGGCAGGAAATGCTCTTTCCAAGAAAAAAAACATATTTCCAAAAATTGCCCCCGCACAGAGGGGAGCCAGCCTGGTGAAGTCTACCATGAAAGAGAGCAAGGGAACAAGTTCAGCCTCAAATTAGCAAGACTCAGTGGGTCCAAGGCGATGCCCTTCAGCAGGCATCGTTCTTTCAAGAAATATTTCTCTGGTCTAAGTTTTCTGCATTTGAAATTTCAAAATCAGTATGTTCCTGAGAACAGTTTTAGTTGCAATTAATTGGCACTTTCTGGGAAAGTACCGTTTTGTTGAAAATCTGGGGGCAATTTGGAGGGACAGAGGGCTGGCTGCTGCCAGCATTCCTGCTTTCCACCAGCCTTTTGCTGATGACATCGCCTTGATCTGGAGCAGATGAGGTTTCCATGTGGAGAGGAGAACAGGAGGTGTGGATGACCTTGGCACCGAACGACCCCAAACCCGCTCCAGTGGGCTGCGTGACGGGATGCCGGGATCCTCTGGAGCACCTCCTCTCAGCGCTGAGAACAGTCCTACCCTCCTCCGCGGGCAGGGTGGCAGCATGCAAATGAAGGCTGCAGACTCAATTAAACAAAGAGCATAAAGACAGCCAAAAGCCTTCATCTGCCCGGGCCAAGTCACTGGGCTTGTGGCATTAGGAACTGCTTTAAAGGCTGTAATCTACACCAAAGCCTTCGTTGATTCAAATGGGGCCGGAGCCAGAACCAGCTTTGCACTGCATTGATGTTTTTTTAAGGTTTTCCAGCATTTGTAGTTACAAACTCAAGGGGCTGGAGGCTGGGCCTGCTGGGAAATTTTCCAGACACTCGACACACACAAACAGTGTGGGTACCAGCCTGATGGGACCACCTTGCCAGCAACCTCGGAAACAAAAACCTCACAGGCTGTGAAATACTGGTCTTCCAGAGCTCTAGCAAGTCTGGTGAACATCCCAGACCAGTGGCTTTTGCTGGTCTGAGAGTGAATGTTGTTTGAGAGAGAATGAATGTTTAAGTGCTGTCATCCCTGTGACATTGTGTTGTTTTCCTCAGCTTCTGCTGGAGGTGATTGACTTCAAAACTGTGTGGCTCCTGAACGTGCCATCACAGGGGAAGACACTGGGAAAGAAATTGGGTGGACAGATGTTTTAATAGTCCAAGCAATGGTGAACCCTTTTAGCAGGAGAGAGTCTCACACACAGAGGTGCTGGTAGAGGGGCTACTGAAGATTTCCAGCCCAACCTCCCAGGCAGAGCAGGGTCACCAGGGTCACCACTGAGAGCAGGTCAGGAAAAGCTTCCCTTCCTCACCCAAGTGTTCCTTACTGTGGTGCTTTCAGTGCTCATGTTGGAAGAAGACATCCTAAATTCAAATCCATTCTCCAGGAGAGCCTGTGGCATGAAAGCCTGCGATGCTTAAATGGCAAGAGAGAGCTTTACCCGGAGAAGCGAAAAATTGAGAAGATTTTAACCAAAGCAGCCGATTTTAAGTTAGATACCTAGATGCATTTCGACTCTGAGCTGAGTAAGGGCACAAAGAACTGGGACCTTGTGGTCAGTGATAGGAGCTGGACTGGGGACAGCTGGACCGTTTCACAGTGACAGTCACCTGCTGGACAGAGTGTGGGACTGGGATGCCTTGGAGCTAGAAGGAAGGGCTGGTTTGGATTAGGCATCGCTTGGGTGAGATACTGGTGCGAGACATCCAGGTCTGTGGGGAAGTGCAGAGTGAGTTGTCCTGGCCTTCCGCTCTGCCCATGCTTAAGAAAGAGGTCCTCTAAGCCCCGTGCGCATATTCCACCTGCCTGCAGCCTTGCAGGGAGACACTGTGTGCTCCTGCCACTTCAAACACTGTTTTTTGGGGCACTGCTGGAGCCTGGATCCCAGCCTAGATGTCTCCAGACCCTGTGGCTTCAAGGTCGGGGAAGCCCTTGCTCTGTGACTGATGACAGCACTGTCCTCGCCGCTGCACAGCATCCCCCTTTAGTCTCGCCAGAGCGAGCTGCTGGTGGTGTGCAGGGCTTGAAGTGCAGAAGGAGCTCTGGGACCTCCTGGGATCCCTGTGCTGAGGAATGCTCTGCTCTCGTGCCACGGGGGATCCTGTTGCCCACGTGATTCTCACGTGTTGGAGCTACCTGGGTCACCTAGTGAGGCTGAGTCTCTGGGTGAAGGCAGCGGGAGAGAAGCTTGCCCGCTTACCCCAAGGTTTTCCAAGTCTCTCTCTTTGCCACGTTTGCAGGGCAGTTGCAGGCGCCCATTGCCAGATGCTCTGTCAGCAACTTTTTCCTTCACATCTCCCTATTTACCACCCTGTCCCCTGGCCTCTGGACTAGCTGGTGCCTTGCAGCATCATGGTGCATTTCCCTGCCACTCTGTCTTCAGCTGGGGGTCACACAGTTAATCCTGACCCTGGATCACAGCCGCTTCTGCATGCGGGTAATTGAAAATGCCAGAATTCCCTGCTGACCCTCCTATAATAAAAGCAGTTCCCCCCGTCCGGTAACCTGACACTCCAGGGACCAAAATCTGTCAGGAGGGCTCCGAGGAGATGCTGGAAAACTCCCAGCTGTTCACCTCTTCCCCCCCCGCCCCCCCGCCTTGGGTAATTTCAAAGCGTTGCTGGGGAGAGGCCACGGGCTGGGCTGACTTTGCTCTCTCTCTGTCGTGAGTGTTTTCCAGAGCAAATGTTGACTCTGTCTGACATGACGTGGGTCAGGGGTATTAAAGTGATCAGAGATAGGGGGTTTGCAGCCTGTAACCTGACTCATCCAGCTAAGCCAGCGGAGGAATGGGGACGCTTTGATTATACTGGGATCTCAATAGCACTGACCCACTGACAGGCAAGGAGTGAAAGGCCTTGTAGGACTGGTGGGTGAAGGAGGCGGGGAGCTAGCTGCAAAATGGGGGGGGCAGATTGCAATTGGTTTCAAATGGGTATAAAGATCATGAAAGAGAAGCTGCGGAAAGATCCTGGTATCCCCTGGCAGGCGGTCCAGAAGCTGGAGCCATAGAGCCCTACCAAACTCTCCCATCAGATGGCCAGGGAGCAATGCAGAAGATGCTGCTGGGGGAGTCTGAGACCCTGGGCTGCTCCCTGTAGTGTTGCTCTGGCTGGTGGCAGTGTCTTGTCCAATTTTATTCCCTTTACAGCAGCAGCTGAGCATCCCAACCTGCACAGTGTGACCTTCCACGGCTCCAAAGCAGCACCAAGGCTGTTGAGGCTCTGAAGTGGCCCTGAAGTGCTGGGGACACGTAGTGGGAGGTGGGCTTGTTTCACAGCAGTAACGTCACTGGGGGTCAGACCTACTAAAAACTGGGGCAGCAACCCCTGGCAGTTGTGGTGGCCCAAAAGTCAGGACCTGACACAGAAAATTGCCCTCTGCTATCACAGCCTGTTAGAAATAGGACGCTTGTGGCCCTGATGGGTCCCTTGGGACGGGATGAGCCAGTGCGCATGAGGGACCAGACAGTGTCACAGGGCGTCGGGTTATCTTGCTCAACGTCTGCAAGGAAGGTGCCTGCTTGTTCTGCTGTTAAGTGAATCCTGATACACTCTCATGTCTTTATTCCTGGTCTCTGTGTACTGAAAAGGTAGAGGTGGGATAGGAGGGACATCACCTTAGGATATCGAAAAAGCAGGGCTGGCAGAAAGGTAACAGCTCCCAGGTGGAAGCTTTTGCTGTCTGAATGAGTGAGGAGGGTGCCCCAGCAGATGTCCTGAGGACTCCTGGACTTGTTCGGCCAGACTGAGAAAACCTGGTGCTGTCAAGATAGGTTGGGGAGGGAAACACATGAGCTTCCTAAGAATGCCTTTAAACAGTACAACTCGGAGACATAAAACCAAGGAGGAAAATAGGCCTATTTATTTCTCATTCACGCAATCCAGTTCTTCATTCTGTGATGCCCCCCCTGCTGCTTTTTGTCAGTTTTATCGTAATGAATTGCCCTAAGCTTTACATAGCAGTTTCACCAATTACACTAATTTTGGATGCATCTAGGATCTCTCACCCTGCTCCCAGCAGGACACAGGGGGTTATAGGAAATGCAGAAACAGCCTGGGTCCCGAGGCGTTTGGTCTGACCCTGCATCAGCAGGGAGGTGCAAGGAGTGAAGGAAGCAGCAGTAACCTCCTCCCTTCCCTGAGCTGGGGAGCATAGTTTAAAAAAACAGTGAAGGTGCACAAGGGAGAGGGAACAGGAGCTCTGCAGAAGCTGTCTGAGGACTGGGCTGAGTCAGAGAAGTGTCATGTTGGACACACTCAGAGGAACATCAAACCTGAGCGAGGAGGTGGTTGCTGTCTCTGTAGTTAAGAGAGACAGCAACTGGCTTGCTGAGATCAGTTTTGAGGTTTATACTTGAAAAGAAGGTTAACAAAAAATTGGAAAAGGTTCAGAAGAGAGTCATCAGATTGATATGTGGGCTGATAAATCTGTGAAGCGCTCAAGAAACTCAGTCTACTTAGATAATAGTAAAGAAGATGAAAAGAAAATTTTTTCATCATCTTTCAGTTCTTCCACGAGGACAAAATTCTGTTTCTTGACTCCTCCTTAATTTAGCTAGCAAAACCAGAAAAGTTCCAGCAGTTGGAAGCTGAAGTCCATAAATTTCAACCTGAAAATAGTATGTGCATTTCAGAACAGAGTAAGTAACCATGAGGAAAACCTCCCAAGAGGCACAGTGGGCTCGTCATAATTTGCAGTCCTCAAAGAAAAGTGGATGTCTGTCTATAACATATGCACAGGGTCAACCACAAGCGTGTCAGCTATATTTAACTCACTGCCTGGGTTCTGTTGCCAGTCTCGTGCAGATGTTCAGACCTGGTTGTTACAGTAGCTTTTCCCAATTTTCTGCAAAATCGACATGTTCTTGTGCTGTCTCATCAAGCTGCCCTGGATTTTGCGGTCGGTGTGACCTTCTTTCAGATATTGCTGCAATTAGAAAGTGCCTATTTCTCCGGGAAAACTCAGATTTCTGTCCTTCTTGTGTTCTTTCCTTTCCTTCTTTCCCGTAATCTTTTTTATCATTTTCAGCAGGCAAGCCAAAAAGAGGTAACTATTTGGTATGGAAGTAAAATACTGGCTACAGCAAGCCTGAGGCTTAGCGATGCTACCGACATGCCCCTTTGTCCGTACCTGACGTCAACCAAATCTTTAGTTAAAGAATCCAAAGCCTCTTGTGGAGGGATCAGCAGTGGTTAAGCTGCCTCTGCTGTTATGGATCTGTGCCACCTGGGGTTTCAGTTTCTCTTAGCAGAGACTGCTTAAGTAGCCCTTGGGGCTGGTGGCCACGGAGCTCTCTGGTTGCTTGCCCACAGAGGTATTAGGCTGCATGTCACAGCACCCTCACGGAGCAGCTCTGTCAGAGGGAAACCTGGACATGCTTTCGGATGAGGATCTAAGCCTGTGAAGAGAGATTCACAGTCACGAGTAGGTTAAAATAGGATCTCTTTCCTGAACAAATCATCATTTCTTAATTATCTGGAAGTATACACTGAGCTATGAGAAGCTGTCGCCTCTTGTCCTTGGGAGTAGCTGCCCTGCCTCCATCCGCTTGGCTGCGTGCTTGGTGCAGAGCTGCAAGTGATGCTCTGTGCCACTCACCATCCTCAGGGGGTGGCACGGAGGTTTTTCCTCAGTTCACACATCCATCAGCAGTAACTGCAAGTCAGTAAACAGAGCCAAATGCGCTCCAGAGCCAATGCGCTCCAGATGCTGTTCTGTAAGACAGGGAGGCTCTGCTGGTGTGCGTGTTAGGGATCATTAGCAAAAGCTGGGGTGACTTCAGTTTCGTAATCAGAACCCAGACCAAAAGATTTGCTCTCTTCTTGTTTTTTTGTTTGTTTGTTTGTTTGTTTTTCTTTAGAAGGCATGCTTTTTAAAATGCTGAATGTGCCTCAGCCAGAGTGACCGGGAGGCAGGACATGGTGGGGGTCCTTTACAGTAATGTGGCAGAGAAAGATTGTGTTTTATGACCAAAAATGGTCATTTTATTTCTGGAGCTAATCAAAAAAAGACTAAAGGGTTCTCATACAGAGAGGCTGATAACTAGGGAAGCCTCATCCTTGGAGGTTTAAAGATTCAGCTAACAAAGCTCCACCTTCCCTGATCTGGTGCTGGGAATCATCGTGAGGCAGATGGGTTGGACCAGAGATGCCAAGGGTCCCATCCCACCAGGACTTCTGGGTTATGCTGCTATTTTAACTGAAAGGTGCAGTGGGAGAAGAGGTGGGAATCAGCAGGTGAATGTCTCCCCCATTGGCCTTTGTGGCTCCACTCTGTGCTTGGTGTGGAGGCACGGGAACCTCTTGGTTCATCCCTTTCCCCAGCACAGATCCTTGAGCTCCAGCTAGACATGAGTGAGGCATCTAGGCTAATTACTAGGCCAGAAACACTGACCTGGGAGAGGCTAGAGCACCATAGTTATGTCTGACCTAGGTTATGTCCGTCTCTGTGCTAGACTTAGTCCACAACGTGGCCCTGGTACAATGCACAGCCAGAAGAGGACAGGATGCCTTTTCTTGCCCGTTACCCTTTTGCTAGATTAGAGCATTCGGTCAGGATGTCTATCTTGCCATCTCGACACTGGCAAGACCAACCTCAGGGTACATGTGAAGCATTGTCCTCTGTTCTGTTGAAGATGCTGCACTGTTTTGGGGAAGGTTAAATACTCAACAGGCTGAAAAGCCTTGTGGCTCTTGTTCCTCTCTTACCAAACCTGGTTGTAACTTTATGTTTCTGCCCCAGTAGATGTGTGAGTTTTCCTGGGAGACAATCAGTTAAGCAGGATGTAAGATCCCTATCTTTCCATGAAGTCACCTGAATGCGCTGTGTGGTGGGATTTAAGACCTGCTTGCCTGGACATGCCCACCCTGTGGCACTGAGCCAGCATGGTTTGTGAGGACACTGCTGTTTATACCTGCGTGTCCTTTGGGGAGCTTACAGTTATGCGTCTCTGCTGGCAAGACCTGAGGATGGGGTACATCTTGAGCCCCGTCCTTCCCATGTGTCCCCAGTAGCTGAGCTCGGGCAGCTTCTTGCACCCTGTGTGGGCCGCAGAAAAGTTGGACAAGATGAGCTGTCAACACCCCCAGAGATTTATCCTGCAGAGCTGCCCCCACGCCAGGGAAGTCTGCTAAGCTCCTGGTGGATTAAGGTAAACTGCTGAAGGACCAAGTGCCAGCCTAGACAAGGGTCGGGCTGTGATCAGCGTTGTGTGGCCATGTGAAGGCTTGGGGTGATGACCGTGGAAGCATCCCTCGCATCCCCCTGGTGCTTCTGCCCCAGAGGGGTCATCACGTGAGAGATGTTCGTTGCCTCCCCTCCCCATGCGCTGCAGACTTTGTTGCAGCAGGGGACAAGTCATCTGCCTTTTTACATCAGTGGATTTTCATTAAGCTTGTTTTACACTCCAGTGGTGGTTTTGGCTGGGTTTATGTCTCCAGCAATTTGGAGAAGCCACAGGGCTCCACTAAGAGGAATCTGAAGAATCTGAGGCCGTCCCAGATAAAGAGGATGTAGAAAAGTGCTTTTCACGGACTCGAATGATTCGTTTTGCCTCCAAATGATGTGGGGCTCAAGGGTCTCAGTCATGAAAAGTAAGTTTCTGTCCACTGTGGAAATGAAGATCTGTTTATTTTATTGCATCGTTGCCACACACATGCACCTGGAGACACCCTTAGGATAAATCTGCCTCTGCTCACACATTCATGGGGGTGACATCTCAAAGCGATAGTGGGTCTGAGAGCTGGGATGCTCCAAATCTGATCTCTTACATGTGTCACAGGGCAGGCCCCTTTTCCATCATCCGTCCTCCCTGTGCACAGTAATTCAAACGCCTTCCATAAGTAAGAGACAACCAGGTGAGCCAACAGGTGAGGGAGTGTCTTTGGCACTTGGCAATTTGTGCCATTGTGCAATTGTCACCAGTTTAGTGACCATTTCCAACCCGGGAATGAAAAAAAGACCATTTTTCCAACCTGAAAATGGTTCATAAAGGTCTATTTCTTTTGTCACAAGGGAACAAAGAGGAGTCACAGTTCATGAAAAAAGGTGACTGATCCCACAGGGCTGGGTTAAATGCTGCTGGCGAATCTCTGGCATTAGCAGCCCAGGTGTACTCTGGACGGTCCTGGAAAGGGCTTGGCACAAAGCAGGCTGAAAGAACAAAGACCTTTTTATTTTTTTTAGTTTTTCATTTTGGTCCTTTTTGCAGTTTGTTAAATCTTTCCTCTGAAATAATCAGAAACCCGGTGGAGTGTACCTATGCATAGATTGTTCAGAGACAATGGTTCAGGAAAGTCAGCTTAGATATTTTGAGACTTTTACCATCTTTTCTCAGCTGAGTTCGTCACGTGTCAGAAAGTGTATATCTTTCACAGTCTTTTCTGTTGTGTTTGTCACTTCACCATATCCCGTGGTGGAAAAGCTCTTTCTACATCATCATTCAGGCTGGTCACAAAGTGCTTGATGCTTCTGTCAGAGCTGGAGCACACCTTGTGATGAGAGTATCACCAAGTAGCACTATCCCAGATTGGATGCTCTTTGTGTTCACTTTAACTGTTAACTTTAACTTTTCATCTCTTTCCTTTTTAGCTATTATATCACATACATTAAATACTGCTGGGGGACCAAGGTCTGAAGCGCAGGCTCTGCCTCTGAAAGTGCTCAGTAAAATTAGATAAGACAGACAGAGAGGGAAAAAGAGACAGGGTGGCTCGCCTCATTTTCCAGGTAGAAAATGACAGCACAGGGGGATAATGTGGAGGTACAAGGTCTCCCATGCGGACTTAGAGGCAGAGCAGAGAACTGCAACCAGGACCTTCCAGCCCTGAAAGTGGTGAAAAGTCAGAAACTCATGGGTCTTCTCTAACTTTGGAGCCAACTCTGAAGGAACTGTTTGCTCCAGCGTACAAGAGGTATCGGATACCAGCTGCCTGAGCGTTCATGTCGCTGTCTGGCTAGAAGCTTTTCCTTCTGACTAGGTTTCAGAAAGTCACTCTGAGGTCTGACTGACTCCACTAAACTGCTTTCAAATTCAGACATCCATTCCCAGCACATCCCTATTCACAGAGCTGGGAGCCTCTCTCTGCACAAACTGTTGCCCTCACCTGTGGTGAAGATGTGTGATGAGGACCGTGTTTTGTAGCACTGCTGCGCTCTGTTAGCAACACATAGGTGAAAAACTGAGGTGAGTGATCGTTCCTGTCTGCTTGGCACTCATGAGACCACATTGGAAGTCCTGTGTCCACTTTGGGGCTCCCCAGTGCTACAGAGACATCAACAAACTGGAGCAGGCCTGGCAGGAGGATCATTAGGATGGACCAGGGGCTGGAGCACAAGACATACGAGGATAGCTGAGAGAGCTGGATTTTGCCAGCCTGGAGAGGAAGAAGCTGAGGGACATCTAGCTACAGTCTTCCACTTCAAAAGGGAGTTTAAAGAGAAGGCAGAGCCAAACTGTTCCTGGAGGTGCATAGTGAGAGGACAGTAGTAATGGCCACGAGGTGCAATGAGGCAAGTTCCAATGGGACATGAGGAAAAGCTTCTTCCCCACAAGAGCGAGGCAGCTGGAGCCTGGTGCTCTGAGAGCCTGTGGGATCCCCACCCCTGGACATATTCAGATCTCAACTGGATGTAGTCCTGAGCAACGTGATCTGACTTTGAAATTACTCTGCAAGCCAGTTGGACTAGAAACCTCCAGAGGTCACTTCTAACCTAAAGCCTTCTGTGATTGTATTATTGTGCATTTCCCTGATGTCTGTGATAACAAGAGCAGTTACTGAGAAGATGCAATGGTGGAGGTTCCTGCCTATCCGGAGACACTCCTTTGCTCCAGGTGTAGAAAAAGCGCTGAAGTTGCTATAGTCATTCATCTCACCTGCCTCCTCACCAACATGCAGCATATTTGCCTTATTAAGTCTCATTAGATGAGCCTCACCTCATTCATTTGGTTCTTTTTTCTGAGCCAGACCAGAGCAGGTTCACCAAGTACACAGCTGCCTGGGCCATGGCTAGTGACAAATGATTCACACATGCGTGGAAGTGGCAGAAGAGCATCCCAGGGACCTCACTCCTGCCTGGAGGGACCTGGAGCTGAGGAGCTTCTCCAGCTGCAAGGTCAGCTACTGAACCTGTGTCTAAATCATGGGACGTTGCCACCTTCCAGTTTTCTGGTGGGATTGGTCTGGGTGTATGCAGCCCCTGTCCTGGAATAGCCTATATGAGTGTGGAGTCAGTTCCCAGAGCGTGTGTAGCTTAGAAGTTCCAGAGACACCGTGGGCTGCAGCTCATCTCAGTCTAGTCCGAATCCCTGTTGCAGGGCCATCTGCAGCTTGGTCATGTCTTCCTTCCAAAGCCTTTCTGTTTGTCTTGGCGATTGCAGATGTCCTATGGAAACTGTGTCGATGAGGAAGCAGCAAGCTCTGGCAAGAGCTGATAGGATCCAGAAATGTTACCAGTGTTTTATCTTAACACCAGCATGAGAAACTGACCCCAGGAGTTTGTAAATATGGGCCATGAAGCAGTGGGACTGGGACATTAAGGCAGGAGGGAGTGCTGTATGCCACGGAGCAAGGGAAAGTCTGAGATGATGAAGAGAGTTTCAGACTGGTAGTAAGGAGGTTTGGCTTAACCAGAAATGGATGGAGGGATTGGCATTTGGGAGGAGGTGAGGCTGTTAGAATCCTAGAGTGGTTTGGGTCAGAAGGTACCTTTAAAGATCATCTGGTCCAACCCACCATTGTGGACAGGGACATCTTTCACTAGATCAGGTCGCTTACAGCCCCACCCAGCCTGACCTTGAACACTTCCAATGATGGAAGTTCTCTGCCCTTGTTCAGTTTTAGTAAGTGCTGGACAAAACCAGAGGTTGCCAACGCCTTGCCGAGGCTAACCCACATTGCGCCTTCCTTCAAGGGTGGGGAAACCCAGGGAGATGAAAGGAAATGGTGTGGCAGTGTGGTGGCAGATTTTGCTTTACCCATACCCGACCTCTACTGCTCTTGGCACAGAGGCATTGAATGTGCTGAGAGCCACAGTGCTCTGCATCCAGAAAACCAGTAGTGAAGAGGCAGATGGTGGATCAGAAAAACGGCTTTTGTTGGTATATTTTGAGAGGAGTTGCTCAGCTGTAATTCATTACAGTGATGTGCAGGAACATGCTGCAGCCATGCTGGTCCAAGTAGCACAGTCCTACCACTGCTGTGTCTGCAGTCCTCAGCTGGCACAGTTTCTGTCACTGCTTGTGATGCCAAGAGAAACCAGACTGGAGATGGGTGAGAGGTGCTTTGCTTTGTGTGCTGCTCCTCCAAGCTGTTTCTCAGAGCTGTCACATGAGTTGTTCTTCCATGAAATATTGAAAGGGTTGGACCTGGTAAAAGCCCTTCTGAGTGCAAGCTTCTCTGCATCCAGGCCTGGCATGCAAGCGATGGAGAAGCTTTCTCGCTACTGCTTTCCAGTCCTCTCCCACCCCTGAGGCTTCCCCTCTGCCCTGAAGCTGCTGAAGCAGTGAGTGTGCGCTGGCAGGCGTGCCAGGGCTAATGCTGGGGTTAGCACTCTCCGAGGCTGGGCTGGCACTGGGTGAGGTCTGGGATGGCCTCCGGACTGACGTCCGCAGAGGCTGTGTTGGCAGTGCTGTCGGCAGGCTGGGCGCAGGCTGGGCAAGGAGACATGCTCTGCTTGCCGCTCTTGGAGGCAGTGAAGACGAGGCAGCAGAGGCATCTGTGTGTGTCAGCCCCTCCAGCAAGGGTGGGGGGCTCTAGGCTGATACCCGCAATGCTGTGGCATCTCTGCTGCCAATACCTGAGCCAAATGGGTTGAAAGCAGTCCAGGCTGCTTGCTCACCTGCCCTGCTCCACAGCAAGCGGGATCAGAGCTGTTCAGAGTTTCCCAGGGAGGTGGCAGCTCCCCGCCATGGTCCCTGCCCCATGGACTTGTTAGCACAGGTCCCTGGAGGACAGTTTTCCCACGGCGTGGCACCAGCCAGGACTGCACTGTTCCCACCTGGCCATGTGTCAAGCCACGTAGGCAACACAGGGAAGTGCAAGGGGTGGACAGCTGGCTGGGTTGTCTGAGGAGCTGCTGGAAGATCCTATTGTGCTCAGTGGGACAAGTGGCGTCTGTGGGTGTGCTATTTCCAGGGCACTCTGACGAGGCGGGCGACTCACCATTGTCAGCATGTCAGGTCAGGTTTGCGTTGCATGCTCAGGCTGCTGTATGCACCTCCCTTGATTGGCATTTGCAACTTGCAGACCCAGCACACCAAGGCAGAGAGGAGCTGCTTGCTTCCTGCGTCTGCCTATGCCTTATAAAGCTTCTCTATGCAAATATCGAAGTACAAAACCCCCTATTTCCCCATGGCAAGCAGGGAGGATTGCATGTTGCTGGGCTGGCAGTGCTTTTTCCAGGCTGTGTTTGCTCCAACCCTGGGCTCGTTTTGCCTGGGAATGATCTGTTTTCCTGCCTGAGATGCTGCCCTACATGGCTTCTGATTACAAACTCTTAGTGAACAGTAGAAGCATTTTTTTCTCCCCTTACTGCTCTCTACAAACAGCAAAAGCCAGGATCTCCCGACCCCTGGACAGCCCTGCCACTGCTGGAAGCGAATTCAGTAGCTCCAAATAGCAATAATACACCTGCCTGCCTCCAGCCTGGGGATGTGGGTCCTGCCCCTGCAGGCATCTGACTGAGGCCTCTCTCTTGCTCTCTCTTCCAGCTCCTTCAGCTGTGTCCATCATGCACCAGGTCAGCCGCACCGTGGACAGCATTACCCTGTCATGGTCTCAGCCCGACCAACCCAATGGAGTCATCCTGGATTATGAACTGCAGTATTATGAGAAGGTACCATGGGACCTTGGCAGGGTTCAGCCACAGGTTTTGGGGAGAGGAGGTGGTGTAAAGCTTCGTGTAAGGACATAACACCGGCTACAGCAGTTGGTTGATCAATAGGTTACTTCTCTTGCTGCGGTTGGCCATGTGGGTTGCAGTGGCTGTCAACCCGTTGGAGCCCAGTGACCCTGCGTAGACATGGCAATTGTGTAAAATCTGCTGGTCTTTCAAGGGGAGCTTCTCCTCCCTTCGCCTCTCCAGCACTTGTGACAGGTGGACCCACTGCAGGGAGAGCTGGGTAGCCAGGATCCAGGGTATAATTTTTTCCTTTCCCCTGCGGGGGCATTAGTGGGGAATGAGGATGGTAGGGATGTCACAGAGCGTCTAGTCCCAGGCTGGACCACACTAGCTGAGTGTCCAGTCACTGAGATTTTGTGTAGTGCTGTCCATCAGTGCATTCACACCGAAGGTGAGTTTGGGGTCTGTGTACAGCAGCCTGAACACCTTTACCTGACTGTTGTACCAGGGAGAATCTGTCCCTTGTTCCCATGGAGGGTACATACTGCACTGTGGACTCAGGGGAGGGTGATGTGAAGGGCTCCCTCAGCTCTGCCTCTTTCATCCCTGAGGAACATGCTCCTTCCACCTCCCCCTTGCCCAGGCAAGCAGAGGGACTGCAAGGCAGGGCTGTGCCAGTGTGTCCATCCCATGAGGCTGGAGCTGTGTGGCTGCCGAGAGACCTGAACACCATGTTGATGTTGGTCCCAGGACCTGCCAAGCTCTGCCTGGCTGGTGAACTTCATCTGTGCTACCCGGGGGAAGTGGGGAGCAGGAGATTTCTCCTTCCAGAAATCTGCCCACTTACACAAGAACTTATAAACTATACATTAAAAATTGCAAACTAACTAATTAAAAAGCTTTATGATTAAATGGAACTGAAAATATTTTTCCCAGCAGCTGCCGGAAGAAATGATTAATCCCCCCCACTGCCTGCCTGTGACCTATTTTCTCATCACCAAGAGCCAGAGGGAGAACAGGGATGGGGGGAGCTTCTTTGTAAGCTGTTAAATAGGTCCTGACCTATATTGCATAAATCACAGCCATTTATTTGACCCTTGGAAATGATCCCAGAATACGTGGCAAGATGGATGAGTAGGTAACAAGACAGATCTGGAAAGCAAGAGGGGTCCTTTTCCCAGGGACCCTTGAAGTAGAGACAGAAGATGTCAGGGAGTTCATTCTCCTCCTCTTACTTTCTCTTAATCTCTCCCCCTCTTCATTTCTTCCCCCTCCCCTCTGTTTTCTGGGAGAGCCTGTAAATGAAAGGAATTTTTGTCTCAAGGGGAAGCTGCTGATCGTGGCCGGTCTTCATAGCCAACCACAAGGTGAGCATCTGCTTGCCCCATCATCAGAGCTTAGGGCACAGTATGTCTCTGATCGTGGGGACAAGTGGCCCAAGCCACGCTCAGGCAATGCTTTTCACGGTAGCAGATTCTGAGGTGGAGCACTAGCCCTGGCACGGAGGACAACGCAAGAGGCCCCACATGCTGGTGCTGAGGTGCTCTGTGTCCTAGTATTTGAAAGTCTAGGTATATTTTTCGATGGTGCTTTGCTTGAAGAAAGGCAAGTCTTGATCTCCTTTTCAACCAAGATGTATGACATTCTCAGAAAGGGATCACAGAATGGTTTGGGTTGGAAAGCCATCTAGTCCAACCCCCCTGCAATAAGCAGAGACATCTTCAACTAGAGCAGGTTACTCAGAGCCCCCTCCAACCTGACCTGGAATGTTTCCAGGAATGGGGCATCTACCACCTCTCTGGGCAACCTGGGCCGGTGTTTCACCACCCTCAGGGTGAAAAATTTCTGCCTTATATCTAGTCTAAATCTACCCTCCTTTAATTTAAAGCCATTACACATTGTCCTATTGCTACAGGCCCTGCTAAAATGTCTGTCCCCATCTTTCTTATAAGCCCCCTTTAAGTACTGGAAGGCTGCAATAAGATCTCCCCGGAGCCTTCTCTCCTCCAGGCTGAACAACCCCAACTCTTCATAGCAGAGGTGCTCCAGCCCTCTGATCATTTTAGTGGCCTCCTCTGGACATGCTGCAACAGGTCCACGTCTTTCCTGTGCCGAGGACTCCAGAGCTGGAGGCAGTACTCCAGGTGGGGTCTCACCAGAGCAGTGTAGAGGGGCAGAATCATTTGAACCTCTGGGTACATTTTTTTGTCCATGCTTTCATTGAAGAAGAAAGGCATGTCTTTATCTCCTCCCCAGCGAAGATGTATGTCATTCTCAGAAATGAATCATTGGGTCAAAGCTTGGTCCCACAGCAAGCAAACTTCAGAGATTTGGAAACAGGTTAAAAAAAGAAGTTGAACAACCAAGACCGAGAGGCAGGGCCTGGCCAATGACAGTGGATTCATCTGTCCCCAAACTCCTCTGTGTGTGTTAGCGTTTACTCCAACGTCCCAGTTGCACACTCAAGGTCTGATCCGTCAGTAGTCAAGCCAAGGTCCGCTGGTCAGTCAAGAGCCCTCCGCATTTTCAACAATGCAGTGACACCATGTCCTTTTCTGCCTGCTTGGCAAAGCTGAATCTCATGTTAGTCTAGCCACTGCAGTGCTGAGTTTTGCGATGGAAAGCCGTTTACTTGATCCCTGGGAACAGTCCCAAAATGCACAGCTTTGGGTATGCCATGGTCTTCCCCTGCTTCCCACCAATACTGCAATTTGGATGGGGTACGTGACACACCCAGGTGTGTTCTCACTCGACTGCCAGTCTGTACAGAGGTGATGTTCTTCCAAAGTGTTTCATTGCAAACTGTCCCACGTGCTTCTGAATGTTCAGAAAATATCTTTGGAGCTAGTTAAGTTGTTTCTAGTGGAATGTTTCTTCCCCAGTAGAAAATTATATTTTATTAGCGTGAAAACAGTGCAAATATAAGAATAGCAACATATGCATCTTGTATAAAAAGTGTTTTGGCCATTCATTTTGAATTGATTCTCTTCTATATAAAGACATAAATTAAAAAAAAAAAATTGCAGTAAGTGTTTTAGTGTTAACAGAAAAGAGCTGTTCACAATACCTGAAACAAAGGTATATTTTTGTTTCCATTTCACAGATTATTTATAACATTTCTATTATTAGATGCTATTAAAAATGCCTGTACGGAGGCAACATGATGATTTTCTTTCACATGTAGTTAGAGCAAATCAATGCAGATTGTTACGCAAACACTGAATGACATGCCTGCTTTCTATGGTCCTCTCCTTAATGTATATTTTTCTACGTCCAAGAGGCACCAGACAATGTTTGTCTTATTAAAAAAGTGAGTGTTGTCTTCATTTAGAAAGGGCGTAGTAGTTTTTGTCCAAAGTTGCCAGATTCACCCCTGAGTGTGGGAACTGGAGACCCACTGCAGTGTCAAGCACAGCAAAGAATAATTAGCTCTCCTTGTTACGCAAAATGATTGGGCTTAGGGTATGCCTTAAGTTACCCATTTTGTAATTGTTTGAAGACATTCAGCCCATTCCTTGTGCCCAGTTCGGTCACCAGTGCAAATGTTTTAGGAGGCTCAGGAGCTCTTTGATGTCTCCAGCCAACGGTGGTGAAAGGGCATGGGTTGGCTGGGGGCCTGAAGGGTGGGGAGAGGCAACCTGTGGCAGCTGATGGAGGAGGTGGAGATGGGAGTAGACCTGGCTGTAGCCTGCGTGGTGCCCAGGAGCTTCTGGCAGGAGAGCCCAGCATCCCCAGAACTGGGTGTCAACCAGGGCTCATACCAAGGATAGCTGGAAGCTCCTGGGCTGGCTCAGAAGACTTTCCTGGTCTCCAGCCTGCAGTGATGGACACTAACATCCCTGAGCCTGGGGCCTAAGCTGCTGCCTGGTGTTTCCCACCAGTGCCCAGGATGGAGCGCGAGCTGGAATGCCCCTTCCCCCAGTGCTTCCCAAACCCTTGGAGGGGGCTCTGTCTGTAGAAAACTGTGAGATCAAGAAGATTAAGAGGAAACCTTGCCAGGGAGCCCTGTGTTCGCTTTCCTGCAGTCCCAGGTCCTGCCCAGGGTCCACTCTGCTTCTGTCCAGGGCTCAGCTTTCTTGTGAGAGGCATCCGGACACTCTTACCACAATGCACTTGATCAGATACCTGGCTGGGAGGGCACACATTCTGGAGATGTTCCCACAAGTGGCGATCCCCATGGGAGTCTGGGATCTGTGGACCCCATGGATCCACCCCCAGAGTGGCCGGCAGGACCCAGTTACCACATCTGAGCATCCCTCTTATGTACTTGATCACCTAGGGGCCGAAATTTAGATGTGTGTGATGATTTGGCCCACAGCCTTAGACTAGCTTTGTATGTGTGGCTCTGTTTGCTTCAGGAGCCACAGCAGATTGCCGCTGTGCAGACACACAGAGAAGCTGTCTGCCAAATTAAGTCAGTTCACATTTTTCTGTGTTTTTTTTTTTTTTTGGCTGATAAAACATGTTTTTTTAGAAGCAATTTTTGCAAATCCTTCAAGCATTTCACAGACTATCCATGTTTCAAGAAACTCTTTGTTGATCAGACTTCAGTTTCAGCTTAAATTTGGCTCAGGGGAAGAGGAACAAGATGAGGACTCAAGATCAAACCTATGAGGAAATAAGAAGTGTGTTATTTTGAATTAGGATTTCCAAACTCAAACCAACGACCAAACTGCTGCAAAAAACAAGCTGGGAGAAACAGCAAAGGTGTTTGGACTTGAAATCACCTGGGATGCCCTGCACCTGCTGGAGAAGTCCAGAGGGGTGAAAGGGGAGAAGTGTTTGAAGTGAATTGCTGGAGAGGTGATGGCTAAGCAATATGCCAAGGGGAAAGAATAGGTCTGATAAGGGAGCGTGGAGAGGTGTAAATGCTCTTTCCTTGCGCTCTGGGATTAAAGGAGAGCACCCGCATGAGCACACCTTTCTGAGATAGACAGACATCAATTTCCCAGGATATAACCTGTCTTGTAAGAAGGCATTCAATTTAAAGTCCTTCAGGAGCAGAGGTGGGGTTCCCTCAAACAGCTGGACAAATGATTTTAAAACAACCATGTTGTTAGTGCCATCCAAGGGCCTGGTAGGATTCATCCGAGCCCTTGAGCACTAAAAATGTAAACATTTCCTGACCTATTTCTCTCCTAGCCTGCCTGGGAAGGGTCCAAGGGAATTCTGGGGCCTGATCAGACAAACAAGGCAATCAGTTTTCTGCGTGCTCATCTTTTCTTGATCTTTATTGTCCGTGTTTCTGTACTAGAGCTTTTCACTGTCATTAGTCTAATTCCCAAACACCCCACTGATACCCAGGCACCTTCAGCGCCAGGTCCAGATGGATAAAACTGATGCTGTAGTTTTAGAAGAGAAAACTGTTCCTGAACACTGTTAATAGTGGAGGTCTCACAGGCGTTTGCAGAGGTGCTCTGACTTACACTGCAGAATGATGTGCCATTGGCATTTCCAAGCCTCTGAGTTTGACTGCACTCTCGGAGAAAGACACTCCTGCCAGACCACTTTCTTACCAACTGTCCGCACCAGAGCACTGCTCAATCAAAAGCTTGATACAAGAAGAAATTAACTTCATGAATGTTGTCTTTCAGCTGCTTTGCAGCTGTGATGCAAAGTCTGCACAAACCTGGGTCATGAGTATAATCCGTCTTGCAAATGCCAGTGCACTTGCAGTTCTGCTCCAGCGTGATGACTAATTGAGAAAGCACCAGGCTGTCCCAGGGACATGAGGAGAACATTGGTTCAACGTGGTCTGCTGTATGGAGCCCCACAGTGAATGACTGTTCTTCATGGGACTCTGATGTTGCTGGTACCACAGCTTCTTGCTGTGCAGAAGATCCACTGGGTGAAGGCACTAGTGCTGTTCTCAGAAGTGAATGAACATGAAAGCAAAGTCACCAGATGGCTAGCAATGTGCGGAGTGGAAAAGAAAGGAGACCAGCAGACCCCAAAGGCAGACTTCATCATTTATTGGTGGGCAAGACAACCTCTGACTCATCCTGTGGTCCAGCAGCTGAGGAGGCTGAGGACACAGCCCCCTCTGGGCAAAGGGTGTGCAAAGTTGGGTGCAAGACTCTCCATTGACTTCTACTTCACTGTTGCCTGCAGGCAGCCAAAGCAGGACAATAGAGGAACAGCCTGTACAACTTGTGTGTGAGGAAACCTTGGTTCATCAGAAGATGGGACCTTCTGCCTCATTGCCTCTTTGATATTCTCTGTCCTTCAGGAGTCCACTGCAGAATCACAGAATCATGGACTTCTAGAATGGTTTAGGTTGGAAGGGACCTTAAAGATCATCTAGTTCCAACCCCCCTGCCATGGGCAGGGACACCTCCCACCAGACCAGGTTGCTCAAAGCCCCATCCAACCTGGTCTTGAACACCTCCTCCAGGGATGGGGCCTCCACAACTTCCTTAGGCAACTTGTTATAGTGCCTCACCACCCTCATAGTGAAAAGAAGAAGTTGGTGAGGAGAAGTGGATGCTTTTCTCCTCGCTGGGAGTTTCACTCTGATCTCATGGTAGCATGGGACAAGAAGAAATCCCTCCATGTCCACCCAGTGGAGTTTCACAGCTGAGACAAAAGCCCAGTCCCTTGATCACACCTTCAGTCCCACTTGATGGGGTTGTTTAAACTCTGTCTGACTTCTTCCTTCTGACAGTCCCTGCCTACTTCTTGTGAGGTTATCTCACCTCTCTGGTGAGTCTGTGTGGGGTGGGAGTTCTTGGGCTTGCTGAGCTCTTTGTAGTGACTTGAAGTTAGCAGATTTCAGGGACTTGCTTGTAAACTTGCCAGCTCAGATTTTGAGCTGTCAGCTGATCTGTTCCAACCAGTGATCCTGCCAAGGCAGCCTGACCTGCCAGATCGGAGGTGTTACCAGAAAGGTTGAGCACCTTCAACGTAGCTACAGAAATTTGATTCAAAAATCAGTGCCTGTGTCTCCTTTTATGGGGGCTCATACTCACAGCTTGGTTTTCCTACGTTTTTTCTGTTTTCCAGAAGCATCGTGCTGTTTGCATATATTGCGCCTTTGCACTGCCTTTCAGGACTTCATGGCTGCCAGGCACTTGGCCACCTTGCCCTGATCATAGAAAGCACTACATTCAGTATGATCTTCCATCCTCCTCTGTTGACCTATTTCTCCATGTCCCTTGGGGGGGACAGGGACTCTCTGTTCTCTTGTACAGTGGCTAGCACAAGGAGATCCTGGGCCATCCACTAGTGTTTCTGGATGCTCAGCTAAGGGCATAATTACTAAGGGCAGTGATGGAACCGTCACCTACACAAGTGCAATACCATCTATACCATTATGATATGGCTGCTCAAGTCCTCAGCTAGAAAAACTGTGCACAACGGGTGGGGCAGAAATTTGGAAGTAGTCTCATTATCACTTTTAAATATTATCTACGGTTCCCCAGCTTTGAAAACCTAGCCATGGTCCCTGGTGAAGCAGGCCCTGGGCAGGGGGATGGTAGCAGTACTTCTCCCGAGGTCCAAATCCCTTTGTGCAGGCGGGCTTTACCTCCAGCACAAAGGGAGATGGGGAACAGCAAATGGAGAGGGTGCTGAGGCTGGATCAGGCATGGGAGGAGGGAGTGAGGAAGAAGGATAATGCTGAAAGAAAGTGGGCACAGAATGGGGAAGCAGTTCCCATCCCCATTGAGCTCAAGGCTTGGAGAATCAGTCTGAGGTTTCTAGCAAACACCTTCATCAGAGCCTTTCCTGAGAGGTGGTGGGTAGCCCAGGGATTTCTTTCTGTACTCCCATTCCTTCTCCTGTGTCTCCCTGCTGGGAGGCAGGCTCAGAGGAATGACCTGTTGGTCTCCCCATGGTGGTCTCTCCGTCCATGCCACCTTGGTCTCCTGCACTTTCTCCTTCTAGAAATGCAGCGCCTGATTCTGGACTCATTTTTCTGATGACAGATTTGTATTTTCTTGGCAGGATCTGAGCGAGTTAAATTCAACAACAGTGAAGAGCCCCACCAACACTGTGGCAGTGCAAAACCTCAAAGCTGGCACCATCTACGTCTTCCAGGTGCGGGCACGTACTGTGGCCGGGTATGGCCGGTATAGTGGCAAGATGTATTTCCAGACCATGACTGAAGGTGAGTCTTCAGCTTCCTCTGCATAAAAGTGACACAGGGTCTAGAGAGACTTGAACAAGATGGAGATGCACTGGAAGCAGTGCTGGTCCCCTTGCTGTTAGTCCCTTCAAGGGTGCATTGACAAGTCACATGCATTTATTCAGCCTGGCACGACCTGGAGAGAGGCGTGGACATTTGGTGGTCCATGCAGGGAATCACATAATCCAGGCCAATTTCTACCAAGCTTTTCTGGCATGGGGACGTGTCCACTCAGTTGGATTTAGAGCAAGTGAAATTTATGGTTTTCACATGCACAGCTGTTGATGACAAATGCAGACCTGTCTCTCTAATTTCTAAATTCATGCTGCTAGATAAAACAGGCCAAGCCAGTTTTCTGGCCCTGAGGCTAAGCAGCAAGGCACAGCTTGCATCCAAGGAACTGAACTTTCCCACCCAAAAGGGATAACTACATCCAACCTTCCTACTGGGGCACATCCCCTGTCATAGCCAACATGATGGGGGATGGCACTAGCTGTCCTGAACCTCAACCATGCCAGGAAGCCCATTAGCAATGGCCGTGCAAATGTCGGCAGTGCTCAGGGCCATGCTCTGACCTTGATGCACTTAGTGTAGACCCATCCTGTGCCTCAGTAATCCGTTCCCTCTTCCTTGCGTGCCAGCCGAGTACCAGACCAGTGTCCAGGAGAAGTTGCCGCTCATCATTGGCTCCTCCGCGGCAGGACTGGTGTTCCTCATTGCTGTAGTCGTCATCGTTATTGTGTGCAACAGGTAGGTCCGTCTGAGTGCAGGACCCAGAGCTGGGGCTGCGCAAAGGGATGGTGACTGGAGATGGAGGGTGGCACGGGTAGGGGAGGGGCAGGCAGGGTGGGGACAGGAAGGTGACGGGGGAAGGAGATGCCCCGCAGTGCGTCTCTCAGCCCCAGTGGACCCATGCTGGTGCTCAGGACTCCCTTTCTTTCCAGAAGACGGGGATTTGAGCGTGCTGACTCTGAGTACACCGACAAGCTGCAGCACTATACCAGTGGCCACAGTACGTACCGCGGCACCCCACCAGGCCTGGGGGTCCGCTCTCTCTTCGGTTTGTGTTCCTGTTCACTCATTCCTTGTGGTGTGCGGGGAGGGCTCAGGCCACCTAGCTGGGCAGGCGTGTGCATGTGTAGACAGGAGGACCTCCATGGTCCCCCACCAGTCCCCTATGATCCAGATCCCTGCCCTGCCTCATAGAGTCCATGCTCTCCAGACCTGCGTGCTATCGGGTGCCAACCGTGCACTGAGCAACTGTGCATGCTCTACAGACCCCTGTGACATCCAACACACACCCCTCCACCTGCCCCTGAAGCCTCACCCTCTTCTGCCATGCAGCCCCTGCCACCACACCTTGTCTTACTGCTCCAATTCCTGAGCTTTGCCCAGCTGGTGGGCAGCAGTGAGGCCCCATTCCCAACTGACCCACGTCCTACAGAGTTCTGTCCTTCTGCAGGAATCCACATACCTCATGGCGCCTTGGCTGAAGCCTGTCCCAGTGCTCCCAGTATCCTAGTAAAGATGAGCTATATCTGTATATATAGGTGTATAATACAGTACACGGAATGCCCTCTCTTGCAGCCTCCCTCTTCCAACACCCTTGTGTACTGCAAGGCACTCCCTCACATCCAGCATTCCTGCTCAAGACCTCCCTGCGCACCCTGCCTCAGCCCAGTGCTTCCTCCTTCCCCTCATTAACCCCTGGCAGCATGCCCTCAGCAACACCTTTCTCCTCCCTCACCAGAGACCTGTCGCTGTAATCCTGCTTCGTTCGAATCTCGGTTGTTACTTACCTCGTGTTATACATGCAGCTTCAAGATTTCTGTCCTTTTTCTGCCTTGCTCCTGTACAGACCTAGGCCTTGCTCAAAAAATGGAAAATATCACAGAATCACATAATCACAGCATGGCGGGGGTTGGAAGGGACCTCTGGAGATCATCCAGTCCAACCCCCCTGCCGGAGGAGGGTCACCTACAGCAGGTTGCACAGGAATGCATCCAGGCGGGTTTGGAATGTCTCCAGAGAAGGAGACTCCACGGCCTCTCTGGGCAGCCTGTGCCAGTGCTCTGCTGCCCTCAAAGGAAACAAGTTTTTCCTCACGTTGAGATGGAATTTCCCATGTTCTGGTTTGTGCCCGTTGCCCCTTGTCCTGTTGCTGGGCTCCACTGGAAAGAGTCTGGCCCCATCCTCTTGCCACCAGCCCTGCAGATATTGATCAGCATTGATGAGATCCCCTCTCAGCCTTCTCTTCTCCAGGCTGAACAGCCCCCGGGCTCTCAGCCTGTCCTCAGCAGAGAGATGCTCCAGTCCCTGAGCATCTCCGTAGCCTCCACTGGACCCTCTCCAGCAGTTCCTTATCTTTATTGAACTGGGGCCCCAGAACTGGACATCGGTATGGTTTCAACGCAGGACTCACTATTGCTTCTGCATTTACCTGGGGAACATTTCCCAAAAGGCAGGGCACTCAGCTGCAGTGCTGTGCCAGAGCAGCAGCGTGCCGGCTGCGTTGCTGTAACTTCCCAGGAAAAATTACACTCTTAAGGAAGATTATGTAAATGCAGCTCTCAGTTGTTTGTCAGTCCATGCTGCATGTGTAAACATACATTCACACTTTCTCCTGGGGTCTGGTGCATAACATGACAGCTTCAGGCTGGGATGGCATTAATAGCTGTGCCTTCACGACTGTTGGAACAGGCTCGATGCCACTGGGTGCAGATGAACTGATAACGGGCCTAGGGTGCCTTTTAGCCACATCGTCACTCAAGACGCCAGTCTGAGGCACAGTCCCTGCTCGGCTCCCCAGCAGTGATTGCTGTGGAAAGGCTACAGCTTATGGTTAGCAAATTGCCAAGGCGCAGGGAGCCTGTAAGCGTTGCAGCATCTCCCCTGAATCCTAGCAGCATCCTGCAGGTGGAGCTGGGAGTTGTGCCTCTGGTTCTGTGTTGGGCTCCTTATTTAGTGAGCTGGGAGCTCTGCTCGCCAAATACCCCCAAATTTGGAGCAAACCAGAGGCCAGCAAAATGAGTATAGAAAGGAGAGAACTGCGGGACTGCAGGTAAGAGCTGTCCCGTGGTGTAGATAGCGTGTGATGTGGCATCAGCGGTCCAACCTCACCACGTCCCACGGCCATTGCCTTTCACACACGCATGTCACTGTGTCTTCTGGTCTGCCTAGCAGGAAGAGCTTGGCTTTTGCAATCTCCCCAGCGTACCCTACAGCTTGTCTTGGACGTGTTGAGGCTACCATGAGGGAACCCAGCCTCACGCAGGGTTATCTGTCAGGAGAACAGGGGCAGAGCAGCCTGTCCGTCCTGCTTGCACTGCCCCTGGCAGGGTGACGGACACCCCCATGGAGGAGTCAATCTGCCTCGGTGGCTGTGTCAGTAGTACCAAGCACCTAGAGCTGCTTCCACGTAGACAACCAAGAGCAGCATGTGCCTCAGTTTACATCCCAAGGCAGACCTTCACCATCTTCTGTCTTGAGTGCTGAGCCCAGGTCTCCTCCTCTGCTTTCCCATGCCTCTGGTGGGGTGGTGTGCTGAGGAAGCAGCATGCAGAGGAGGCCCATGGGGCACAGCTGCAGTCTCTGCAGTGGTCCTCTTGCAGTGTTGCAGTATGATGTGTGGTGGGACATTGATGTGCCTGTGCCCCATCTCAGAAGAACAAACGCTTCTCTTGCTTGTCCTCCAGATCTGCTAAAGCCAAATCCTGCTGCAGAGGATATGTGGTTCTCTGTGGTCACCGTTTGCAGTCCTAGCTAACGATGTAGCCCTCCACTGCCCCAACAATGACTTATGGGCCAATATTCGTTATAATCCAGCTTTAGTAGTCCTGTGCAAACATGGGCCTGCATGTTCTTTCTCAAACTGCTTTGCTGTGTCTACCCCGTGCCCTTGATTATGTGACTTGCTGAGGTCAAAAAGACCCTCACACAAATTGGCTTCTCTTTTCCTTGATGCCAGCCATCAGTTGTTCCATTTGCGTCTGTCTGTCTGACTCTTTCCCTCACCTTTATGCAGTGACTCCAGGGATGAAGATTTATATTGATCCGTTCACCTACGAAGATCCCAATGAGGCTGTCAGGGAATTTGCAAAAGAAATTGATATCTCTTGTGTCAAAATCGAGCAGGTGATTGGGGCAGGTAGGTGAACTGTGAATGTCTGGCTGGCCTTCAGCCATTGTCTCCTTTGTGGTTTCAGGTTTTGGTGAGGATTTAGCCTTACATGTACTGGGAAGACTAATGTCAGTAAGGTGTTACACTTAGCCCCAGCCTGGACTAGCAGGAACAAGGTGGTCCAGTGCTGGAGGAGCAAGCACATCCAGTGCTGGAGACAAGGAATTCCCATGTGCTCTATTGTGTCCAGTGTCCAGCGCTCCTCACCAATGATGAGTCTACCTGAAAGGAGGTCTTTGGTGTGGAGTGAGGGAGGAAGCACAGAGCAGATAGGTGGTGGGTGGTCTGCTCAGGGGCATGCAGGGAGGGCACGGCTGGAGCTCATGGGAGCAGGGTCCCTCGGGGAGAAAGACAGAGGTCTGGGAGGCTGACAAGCCCTACCTGTTTCCCTCTGTTCACAGGGGAGTTTGGTGAGGTGTGCAGTGGGCATCTCAAGCTTCCTGGCAAAAGAGAGATCTTTGTGGCGATCAAGACCCTGAAGTCTGGTTACACGGAGAAGCAGAGACGGGACTTCTTGAGTGAAGCCAGCATCATGGGGCAGTTCGATCACCCCAATGTCATCCACCTGGAGGGGGTGGTGACCAAGAGTTCACCAGTCATGATCATTACTGAGTTCATGGAGAATGGCTCACTGGACTCCTTCTTGCGGGTATGAGATCCCAGGAGCATGCAGCCCCAAACACTGTGTTGGGCCAGAGGAAGACTGGAGGGGAAGGTTCCCTTGCCTGTGGCAGTATAACAGTGCCCTTCACTGCCCAGTATCCCCTGCCACTGGGGTAGCTGCTGCATAGTCCAGAGGTCTGTGTTACAGGAACAGAGGTGAAGGTGGCACCAAAGCTGTCATCTCTTTACATGTGTCAGTCCACTCATGCTAGCGAAAGGCTGTGCCTGCTGGCATGCCTGCCCACAGATGCATTTACAACCTCTGCCTCTGTGGAGATGGAGGAACAGTCCGACATAGCTTTAACACAGCAGGACTTCACCTCCTGCTGCTCTGTCTAAGTATTTATAGGTCTGAGTTTGAAATGGTTAATTCACTGTGTTGAAGGGAGATAACCTGCTTAATAGGAATAGATTGCCCGTTCTGAACCCTCCTGTGCAAGGTGTGGCAGATCTGCCACCTTTGGATGACAACAGCCATTGGTAGTGATGCCCATAGGGTGTCTGAGGGTGACTTCTAACCCCTGTGAGCTCTCCACTCTCCACCCTCTTGCTTTGAGAGGGAACTTGCTTACTCATGGCATAGCTTTGTCTTTACATGCAGCGTAGAAAGAGGCTACTGGCTGTTTGCTGGACCATGTCGGGCTGTGAATTTGCTTCTCTCATGTGGACTCTTTCCTTCTTTTCCCCTAAGCAAAACGACGGGCAGTTCACAGTGATCCAGCTGGTGGGCATGTTGCGGGGCATTGCAGCAGGCATGAAGTACCTGGCTGATATGAACTACGTGCACCGGGACCTGGCTGCCCGCAACATCCTGGTGAACAGCAACCTGGTCTGCAAAGTGTCCGACTTTGGCCTCTCCCGTTTTCTGGAGGATGACACTTCTGATCCCACCTACACCAGTGCACTGGTAAAGCTGCTCTTCCAGAGGGGGAGGAATGAGTGGTGAAGGAAAGAGTGAGAGAGAGAGAGGGAGAGGGCAAGATCCTCCCTTGATGTGGGGAGCACTTTTTCACAGGGTGCCAACACTGGAAATAAGGTGCCAGACGGGAAAGACCAATGAAATGAACCAAGGAAGATTTCCTCTTGCAAGGTCCTGTTCAGTTGTCCAGCAGCTGTTGCTGGGCCCTGTAGTCATTGCTGTGGATAGCTGAGCCTCTTCCAAACATGTCTGCAAACATATACATGTCCCTGACAAAGCCCTTAGTTGGGACGATGCATTCTATCTGTCCAGCATGGGCCGGCCAGGGGTCCTTCAAGATGCTTCCCCAACAGATTTGTTGCCAGAGCAGCAAGTCTGGATATTTTTTTTTACCATCCCTGTCCAGTTGTGTTGCCCTGCTGTCCAGGAGACCACAATACTTTTTCATCTCATAACACAGGCTCAGCCCCAGGAATGACAGACTGAAGTGTGGATGCATGCTGGGTGAAGCCCTGCAATACTACATACTGATCTTCCAGAGTCTTTCTGAATTAGACGGAGAAACATTCCCAGAAATGGCTTCATTATCATGTAACAGCTTCCCAGGAACACCATGGTGTCAGTGACACAAGTGCCAGCAAGGACTCATGGCCCATCTCAGGCTACAGAATATGTACCGGGACTAAAGGATAATTTGAAGACTTGGATGTTGTTCGGTACAATTACAACCAGGAGTTCTCATAAATACCATTGTTTGCAATGGCATGCAGCATCACTCCACAATGATGCTCCAGGATCAAAGCCTAAATACAATGCCTGTGACAGGACTTCATGGAAATAAGCGTTGATAGAGCTGGGGCAAGATCTGTAGGAAATCATCTCTCCCAGATCTTTTGAAGCTGCCAGTGATGAGATGTCTGGCATAGCTCTTAGTGAATTGTAGCAGTAGTTGAATACCTAACACTTAAAAATGTGCACTTTTATTCTAATCTGAAGTTGTGTAGCTTCAAACATCAACCATTCAATCTTATACAGTCATCCAATGGCTTTTAGAAACACTAGCAACATTTATTTTTCACAACATGATCCTTACATCCAATTAATTCTGCCTTTGTTAAGCTAAATACATGGGAGCTTCTGATGTTTACTGCTGTTTTCTAGTCCTGTTACTGTGGCTGTAGCTTTTCTCTCTGTCATCTCTAATTTCTTCTTGAACTGTGGGCACTGTAGCAGGCCATACATTATCTATAATGATAGAATATGTGGACTCACTGTAACAGAGTACCAGAAGTAATAGTATCTTCCTCTTCAAAATGCACCATCCTCAAACATCCCAAGATGCATGACTGGCTTTTGTAGTATAATTATCCCAGAGACCTGTGTCCATGGATGGGCAACAGTCACAAGCTATGGCTTGGGAGGTTCATGCTGGACCTTAGGAAAATCTCCTTCTCCAACAGGATGGGGAAGCTCTGGATCATATAACCAGAGAGGGGGGAGGTCTCACTGAAGTGAGTCCCCTCAAGGGTCCTTCAAATATACCCGGTCTTTAATTTCTATGTTAGGACTTCTTTTTGGGCTGTTTTTTAAATCCCCTGCTTGTCAGGAGCTCTGTTAAGAGTATGCACAATGGAGAGGTCATCATGTTTGGTATGGAATGCTTGGTCTGCCCCTCTTGTGGAAAACAAAATATTTTGTCTGAGGTTTGTGGCTGTGAGGAGATTAAGAAACTTTATCTTTTTTTCATTATTCTAGCATGTATAGTGTCTGAGTCCCATTAAGTCCTAGGAGACTGGTAATAAGACATGGTAGCTGTTTATTGACAAAATATAATGTTCCTTAATCTTCTCACAGCTACAAAACACAGACAATTTTGCTTATTTTTCAACACAGGGGAAGATTTTTCCTTCAGAAAAAGTCCCTTGAGTTGTGAATGGCTCAAGTCCAAAGGCCCTGGTGGAAAATCAGGAGGCTGCAAAGGCTTAAGCAGAGCATTGCAGTCCCTGTGGTCCCATGCCGTGTAAGCCACTCTTGTGCACTTCTGTGCATAACTCTTCTATGGGAGTGGTGAGTCCTGATTTCTCCAGAGCTGCTGTTGCCCAGCAGGATCACAGAAGACCCCAGTGCCCACCCAGTCCATCCCATTTCCCACCAGTGACCAAGCACGCCATTCTAAATAAGATGTTCACTCTGTCTCCAGGAACAGGCAGGTTCAAAAACTGCTGGATCATGTATATATCAACATACAGACTGACACAGGAGGACTTCAGCTCAAGAGGATGATATCACTGACTTCAGAGAGTCTACAGATGTAGAAAGCTGAAGAGGATGGTGTTCTAATTCCTTTTATTCTGCTCTGAAAATAGCTAGCTGACAGCAAAAGGATGGAGGGAGATTCAAAGGGGATGAGTTTGGATTTTTCTACATTCATAGCCGTTCATTTTTCTACAAAAGACCCTACTAGCACAATGGGCATTTTGTCATGCTGAAATTGCTGTAGCAGTGGGCAGGTGGAAGGAGCTGGGCTTGTTTAATCTGAGGAAGAGGAGGCTGAGGGGACACCTGCAAGTGGCCTGCAGTACTTGAAGGGCAGTTACAAAGAAGACAGAACCAAGCTCTTTGCAGTGGTACCAGGTGATATAATAAGGGGCAATAGACGAACTCATGGCTTGGGGTGTTCAAGGTGAATAACAGGAAAAGCTTCTTCCCCAAGAGGGTGGTGCAGCCCTGGGACAGTTCGCCAGATAAATGGGGGAATCATCGTCCTTGAAGGTTTCCCAGACTTGGCTAGACAAGCCTGATAGTCCTGTGGTCCCTTCCTTCTAGGATTTTACCAGAGTGTTGGAGGCAAATATTTTGGACACTCATCTTTTTCAGTTACTCTTGCTCTTTCTGTTACCTCTTTTCTTTTCCTGCAGGGTGGGAAGATCCCAATACGGTGGACAGCACCTGAGGCAATTCAGTACCGAAAATTCACTTCTGCCAGTGATGTGTGGAGCTATGGAATAGTCATGTGGGAGGTGATGTCGTATGGCGAGCGGCCTTACTGGGATATGACCAATCAAGATGTGAGTTGTTAAGAAACAAGGAGCAGAAACGCTGAAATTTGGAGCATTGCAAGGCCAAAGCATGGCTACAGCTAGACCCGGCCTATGGCATGTCCGGAGCCTTCTCTCTCGTGGGTGATGTGTCCAAGGTCAACACCTTTGGAAGAAGTAATGGGCATAACTTTGGCTTTTGTTCTGGTCTGGTTCATTGTGTGAGGTTAGGGACTGTACAACACCCACTGCTGTAGGACAGTGTTAATGTGAGTACCCTCAGCGGTGGTAGAGAGATGCCCAGGAGGAAAGGGAGCAGGCAGGTGGAAAATGAAATGCTGCCACTGACCTGAAAGCTCCTGGAACAGCAGGCAGATCTTCATCTGCAGGAGACCACAGGCATTTGGTGAAAGTCTGTTACAGAGTCATAGAATGGTTTAGGTTGGAAAGGACCTTTTAAGATCATCTAATCCAAACCCCCTGCCATGGTGTAGGACACCTTCCACTAGATGGTCATTAAATCTCCCATGGCAAGCTTGGCCTGTGATGAGTAAGAAGCCAAGCAACTTGTACACAGCTAGAAGCCAAAACCACAAGGTATTTCAGAACATTTGGAATACTTTATTACTCTTCTCTCACTCAGGTGGAACTGTTATGCCCACTCCTTGCTCCTTGGTACCCAGGCAGTTTCCATGAGCCCTTGCCTCCATGCAAGGATGACCTGTGTCTGCAGTCCACACCTTCACCATAAGAATGCCATTCTCCCTGTTTCTCTTGACCTGATACCTGGGTGGTCAAAGCCCATCCATCCAGTGACAGTGAGTGCCATGCAGAGTGCTACATCTGCACATGTGTGTCCAGAAGACCCTTCTGGTGTGGGGCTCTTGTAACATTGTCTGAAGAGCTGCCCTTCTTCATGCAGTCTTCACCTCGTGAACCCACAGGATCTAACACAAAGGTCCTGAGTAGACCCTTAGTGTGCAGAAAGCTTGTCCTCCCCCTCTGCTGCAAGCCTGGGTCTTGCAAACCTGCATGTTCCAGCATCTGCCTGGCTTCCAGCTTGTTACAGAGCTGCCTCTGGGCAGTCCATTGGAAGCCTTCAGACTGCCACATCCATCTTAGAAGAGGAGAGTGAGAGCCAAGCTCCCACCTGTCTCCTGCAACTCCTTCTGTCCCAATGGTAAATCAGACACTTTTCAGGTCAATATAACTCCATCCATGCCATTTCAGGTTTCTCCAGAGTGGGACAATTTCCTCCATAATGCCCGGTGAGGAATTTATTAATTTAAGTGAGTCCCCAACAGCTGGAGCAGATACATGATATCGCAGCACCTTTGGCTGTTCATGGCCTTGCCCTGTCTCCTGGCATACCAGAAAAATCTTTGCATGAATTGTTTGAGCCAAAGATAAAGGAGCTAGGAGTATGCCCTTCTCAGAAAGGACAATTCCCTTCCCTTTAAGGCTTCATTATCACCTGAAGTTTCAAGCATTTCCTGCAGCCAGGTGTCATTGTCCTTCTCCCTGCCTCAGCATCCCTCTGTATACATATCCTTCTGCTGTCCCTCTCCCTTGTCCTCCTCCCCTGGACTTCTTCCCTCAATGGTTTCTCCTGCCACAGCCCCTGTGCTGTGGCAGCACTGTTTCAGCCGACAGGGATGGCAGAGCCCGTGCCGGTCTCCTCGGCACAGCCTGCTACATGGCGCCTGTCCCCAGCCTCTTCTTCCTCCCCTTCTGCCGTAGGACATTGTGCCCCAGAAGCTGTCACCACTTAATTGCAGCTGGTGCTCCTTGCGAATGAGCGCGTGGTGGATATTTTCTGCAGATTAGCCTCCTGACCCCAGGGTGTGAGTGCCTGGGGAGGCTGGGAGGGGAGAGGAGACGGAGAGTGCAGCCTCTGCCCCCTCATTGGATGCATCTGCTGGCAGCAAGGCGGGCAGCTTGGTGGGAGATCATTCGGTCCATGCCAGAGACAAGCGCTTGATGCTTGCATGATGACCCTCCCCAGCCTTGCTCCCCCTGTGCTTCCCCTCCCCTCTGTCTTGGGTAGATCTGCCATCCAGAGAGCTGGGGGAGGCTACAGCTTGCACCTCTTGGGAGAATCCCTGAATGGGAGCCAAGAGCTGCACAAAACACACCAGCAGTGCCTCAGGTTGGACCTGCACAGGCCCAGTGGGCCACAGTCATGTCCATCCAGAGTGGCAGAAGGGAGGGAGGACTCTCCATCTGGCACATTTTGGCAGCAGCAGTGCCAGCCCCCATCTATCTTGGGTCAGCCTGTGCCCAGCACTTTGGCCACACACGTCAGTGTCTGGACCACTGTCCCAATCCATTCTCTGCCTGAAGCCACAGTCTGTCTTAAACCCTGCCAGATGCCCCACCTCACACCCTGTATTGCTTGTCATGGATCTGCCACCTACCCTCTCTTGGAGCAGCAGCCTTCTATTGCCACAGCACCTCCAGTGTCACCTCTAACAACTCTTCCCTGCTGCAATCACAGCCCCAACTGCAGTATACTTGATTTTCTTTCTGCAGCCTTCCTGCTCGACAATGTATTCATCATGCTGCTGTATGGGTATGGCCAGTCCTTCCCCAGAGGGTGGTACAGCCATGGGGTAGCCCACCAGACAGATTTCTGTCCTTGGAAGTATGCAAGACATGCTGGACAAAGCCATGGCAGCCTTGATCACATGGTGAGAATAACCAGAGATATTGAGGTCCTTCCTCTGGATCCCTGAAAGACGTTCTTCCAGTCTCCCTCCCCTTTTTTATCATCACTGTGGAGAGCTGGTTATTTCAAAATGCCACCCCTGATTTCAGTTACTGCAGTATCCTTAGTTCCGCTTTAATCCTCACTTCTGTTATTCATTGCCATGCACAAGCCTGTTTCTAGTGTCCATGGCTCCTTCTGCTCGCCTTTCATTGCCTGTGCTGTGTGTATGACCATAGGCTGCAATAAGGCCAAGAAGGTAGGAGAAGCCTGCCTGTCACATGCCTCTGTCAGAGGGACATATGCCCCTGGAAGAAGCTGTGCAGCTCCATCCTCCTTGATTACCCAGGAGAGGACAGAGGGCTACAGGTGCAGAGTGACATGAAGTTGGGGTTCCTCTTGAAGAAGATCCTCTAGCCCTTGCGCATGTGCTGTTGCCACTGAACACTGCGAGACCAGGCATTTTCCCAGGTCGCGTGGTGCAGTAAGGAGAGACCAAACAGGCAGCAGCCAAAGCCCCTTTGCATCGGCCCACAGAGCTGCAGCGTGGCTTAGGCAAGGTGTGCTGCAACCCTTCTCTGCATGCTGTAGCAAAGTTCTCCTGTGCCTGGCTCTGCTGACCAAGGTCTTGGTCCTCCCCACTGTGTGCTTCAGTTTGTGTGTACACAGGACTGCGGGGAGATGCAGCTCTTTCTGCTGGCTCAGTGCACCCAGCGCTGTCCCGTGGCATGACACTATCACCTGGAAGGGCTGGGTTGTTGGCAGGAGTAGAAGGCAGGAGGAAGGAAAACACAGGGGAAGCTTCCCCTGTCTGTAACTCATGAGCAGATCCTTCACTGGATGGGGATGTTCTCCTCACAGTGAGCTGCTGCATTGTGCTGTGTACCCATCCGAAAACATGAACCCTTCTCTGACTCACCTTTCTCATGTCTGGAGCTGCAGGCTCCCACATCCTTATCAAGGTAGCTGGGATGCTCTCTTTTCCCAGATTAGGAGACTGATGGGCGTAGCTCATCACAAGGAGTCAGCAAGGCTGCGTGTGGGCTGAGCCAAGCTGGCATCGCCTTACAGGACGATGTGACATGCAGAGGGCTGGGAGTTAGAGAGTAGTGCATTGCTGCAAGAATAGGTAGCTGAGATGAAGGGCAGCAATTAAGTGCAGGCAGAGCAGCCCCACTACGGTATGGTTGACCCAGTCACCCTCAGGATCCGAGAAAAGGAACATTATGAATTAAATAGGTTTTATTGCCACTGTATTGATCTCTTTTCCTCCTCTCGCAGGTGATAAATGCTATCGAGCAGGACTATCGGTTGCCACCACCTATGGATTGTCCAAATGCCCTGCACCAGCTAATGCTTGACTGTTGGCAGAAGGATCGAAACCACAGACCCAAGTTTGGGCAGATTGTCAACACCTTGGATAAAATGATCCGAAATCCTAACAGTCTGAAAGCCATGGCACCTCTTTCCTCTGGGTATGTATGTCTGTCTTCCTCTTGTCCCCTGGCTTCTATTTGCAGATCTGCTGTCTTTGTGTCCTGGTGGGCACCATCCTTGCGTCTTTCTAGGCTAGCTACTTTAAAGGCAGCTTGGCCTGTTTTGTTTGGTCCTTTATAGGAAGTGCATTAAAAGATGCCATGGTCACTCTGGTCTTTCTCCTTGGACAGGTTAGATCTGGTGAACGCAGACAGCTCATTGGGTTGGACAGTGTACCCTGCACAATTAGAGGAGCACCTTGTTTTCATGTACGCATGATTGCTGGATGGGTGTGGTTGCTTTGGTAGTCCAATCACACACGCAGTGGAGGCAGATAAAGCCTCATCAGGCAGAATGATGTTTCCCTGGACTGGGTGAGGATGCACCAACTTGTGGGAAGCATTGGCCCCATTATGAGAATGTGCTTTCTCCCTTGTGCAGCCAGGATTTTAGAGCTGCACCCCATCGTCTTTGATGGCTCCTACCTCTTCTGTACAAACTGATCGAGAAAGACTTCTCTGATGCTCTACACTCAGTTGGATAGAGTGCATTCTGGGTGGTACTTCTTAATATGGTGTGGTGCAGGCACTGTGAATGATGCTGGTCCAGGTCCCTCCAGCTGGTGCAGGGTGCAGAAACACACATGCTTGCTGCTTTTTGTTCTGCTCATTCCCCATTTCTGTGTTTCAGGATGAACCTCCCCCTACTTGACCGCACAATCCCGGATTATACCAGCTTCAACACTGTGGACGAATGGCTGGATGCCATCAAGATGAGCCAGTACAAGGAGAGCTTTGCCAGTGCTGGCTTCACCACCTTTGATGTAGTATCTCAGATGACTGTAGAGTAAGTGCCCAGGCTTCTAGTCCCAAAGCACAAGGAAAAGTCCCAGTAGTTTAACAGCAATTGGTTGTTATTGAATTAGTTTTTATTTTCACGTGATGTAGTTTTACTTCTATAGAATCTGTTGCTTTGTGGACCCAGTTTTAGTCTATTCAGTTTCTGCAGAGCTACTCTGTTCTGCAGGCTCTATCTTGTCTCCAGACTGTGTCTGTCTGTCACTCCCTATCTGCAGAATTAATTTCCACGCTATCAGGCTGCATATCCCCACTGTGAAAAGGAAAACCCCCACAAGGGTCTCCAAAACCCCAACATGGAACAAATGGAGATTTCAGGCCAGCATCAGGCAGTTCTCCAGCCACTCAAGAGCACTTTTAGACTCCACAGTCCTCTTGAATGTATGGCTTATTGACGATGGAGGCAAGCATGCTGCAAACAAATTTCTGCCTAAGAAAGGCCTCTGAAAGTCCAGATGGTTTCAGATTTGTCCTGCATCCACTAAAAACATCCCTCAGTGGCAAAATTTTAGCAAGTTCTTCAGAGAAAGCAGGCAGCTGAAATCCATTCATGGTGGTTTTTGAAATCCCTTGGGGCTAGCTGGGGCTTTGATGCCTCTGGTGAAAGATTTGTGGTTGGTTGCAGTTAGCTTTAGAAACCCTGCCTAAGAAAGCGCCAAGCATTAAAGCCATCTGTAAGTGCTACAATGTCTCTGTGCCTGGTAACCAGGAAGATTTTTGGATCTGATGCCTAATTCCACACTTTAAATCTACCAATGAATCAGAATCTGTTCATGCAAACAGCCCAACTGACCTTTTCTGGCTTGTTGTTGTTATTTGCTGCCAGGAAATTCACATGGCAATTCTGACTGTTTCAGTACATCTGTGGTACAGCCCAAGGGCCCTGGGGACGATTTTGGCACACTATAGGTTGGGTTCATACAAAAGAAAGAGGGTCCATAAAATCAGAAGGATAGGGAAGAATAGCTTTGACCAAACTGGGACATCACACCCGCACCACAACCCATCCCTTCCTAGGTTGTACTATTTGCAATATATAGGTAATAGCAAACAGTTCTGCAGGGAGTTCTCCAGCAGTCTGTTTTTTCACAGACATGCTCAGTGTCTCTTAAATGCCACTTTTCCCAGTTCCCTACCATGTCCCCCACAGTATCTTCTTCCTCTCCAAGTGCATTCATCATAATCACAAGGGTATCCTCAGCTCATGTCCCCACCAGTTTTCACAAACCTCCCTTCCACATTTCTCACCTGCTTGGTTGGACATAGTAATAGAGAGAAGGACAATTCAAGTCCTTTTTCCTTGGGAAATCATGCTGCAACATTACTTGAAATCACCTTCTAATGTCCTCTGGTCTTTGCAGAAGTAGATAATCATGTAAGTGAAGCTGAATTGCTATGAGACACTTTTGTTTTCTTCAAATTTGGATAGCCAGCAAAGTATAAAAGTTCACTGAAGACTGCTTCAGTTCACCAGATCCACATGGTTTCATCACTGACCTACTTGAAAGGTTTCTCACTGTTTTGTCTGCAGGCTGGGACACCTGGGCCACCAAAGGATCTATGCCCGGGGTGAAAAGCTTAGGAATCATAGGGCTGTGCAGAGCCACAGTATTATTCTGGTTTACAGACATGAGTGAATACTTTGGGCTTTGTTACCAATCAGAACAAAAGCAAAAGTCAAAGTGCCAAACTCATCCAAGGAGGAAAATCCCCTAGCTCAGCACACCTGGCTGGGGCAGAGGAGGGAGGGGAAAGTCCCTGTGTCAGGAAAAGAAGTCACTGTGAAGGACACCATCCTGGGTGCCAGAGTTGTGCAATGAGTGAGCAGGTTTCTAGTTGCTTTGCTGAGCAGGAACGTGGATGGCAGCAAAGCTGTGGCTTGGATGTTCACTGTCACACTGATCTCAGAGGGCATGGGCTGAAGCATGCTCCGATGGTGGTCTCCAATCAGTTATGACTGGCCAGAATGTGTAAATCTGTGGCATGCCCATGCCCAGCTTTCCTTCTTCATCCTCCTTTTGTTTGACCAAAGAGACAAGGTTGATGCAACCTGTAAAGCAAACATACGGGCTCAAGTGCCATTCATGCTAGAGGATTTTCTTCCACTTTTCCTTGGAGCTCCTGTTTACCCTTCTTTGCCCATTGACTTCTACTCCAAAACAGGCAAAGGTTTGCTACTCTTCCCCTTGAAAGTCTGTTCCTAACACTTCTGTCACCTAAGTAGAAAAGGCAACTGAAAATCCTTAGAGTCAGGTATGGGTGACGTCTCATGAATGCCATTCCCTGATCGGAAGAATTAATGACTGAGATATGTGCACCAAGAGGGAGATGAGTAGCAAACTCAGCTGGAGTGACCACAGATAGGGCCAACGCAGAGTCACACTCATGCTTTTGGCATGACCTTTATTTTTCCCACATGCATTTATATATCTATAAAAAATAGCAGCAGTGCAAAAATTAGATTCCCATAGTTTAGCAAAGGGAAACTGCCTTTAGGGACAAGGGAGCAGAACAGAGCTGGCAGATCTTAAAGGATCCGTAGAGCGCAAGAGCTCTCGATCCCCAGGTGTAAGAAATCAGGAAAGGAAGGCAAGAGACCTGCGTGGCTGAGTCGAGATCTGCTGGTCAAGCTAAAGGGCGAGAAAGAGATGCAGAGGCAGTGGAAGCAGAGATAGGTATCCTGAGAAGAGTATAGGGATGTTGCCTAGTTGTGTAGTGATGGGGTCAGGAAGGCCAAGGCACAGCTGGAGCTGAACTTGGCAAGGGCGCAAAGAATAATAAGAAGGGCTTCAGGTATGTCAGCCAGAAAAGGAAGGTCAAAGAAAGCGTACACCCCTCCCCTCCCCCCCGATGAACACAACTGGCAAATTGGTAACACCGGACAAGGAGAAGGCTGAGGTACCCAACAACTTTTTTGACTCAGCCTTCACTGGCAGCCTCTCTCCCCACAACTCTTGAGTGGATGGACCACAAGATGGGGACTGGGGGAGCAAAGTCCCACCGTGAGAGAAGGTCAGGTTTGTGACCACCTGAGGAACCTGAACATACAGAAGTCTATGGGACCTGATGAGATGTATCCCAGAGTCCTGAGGGAATTGCCTGATGTAGTTGCCAAGCCACTCCATCATATTTGAAAAGCAGTCAGGTGAAGTCTCCAGTGACTGGAAAAAGGGCAGCATTGCACCCATTCTTAAAAAAGGGAGAAAGAAGGGGCCTGGGCACTACCGCCATGTCAGCCTCAGCTCAGTGCCTGGGAGGATCATGGAACAGATCCTCCTAGAAGCTATGCTAAGGCACATGGAGGACAGGGAGGTGATTTGAGACAGCCAGAATGGCTTTGCCAAGGCCAAGTCCTGCCTGACCAACCTAGTAGCCTTCTGTGATGGAGTGACTACATCAGTGGACAAGGGAAGAGCTACGGATGTTGCCTGTCTCGACTTCTGTAAGGCCTTTGGCACGGTCCCCCACAACACCTTTCTCTCTAAATTGGAGAGATATGGATTTGATGGGTGGACTGTTTGGTGGATGAGGAATTGATTGGACGGTCCCATCCAGAGGGTAGTGGTCAATGGTTCAGTGTCCAGATGAAGATGGGTAACAAGTGGTGTCTGTATGGGGACCAGTATTGTTCATATCTTCATCAATGACAGACAGTGGGATCAAGGGCACCCTCAGCAAGTTTGCAGACAACACCAAGCTGAGTCATGCAGTTAACACACCTGAGGGATGGGATGCTATCCAGAGGGACCTGGACAAGCTCAAGAGGTGGGCCTGTGTGAACCTTATAAGGTTCAATCAAGGCCAAGTGCAAGGTCCTGCACATGGGTTGGGGCAATCCCCAGTATCAATACAGGCTAGGGAATGAAGGGATTGAGAGCAGCCCTGAGGAGAAGGACTTGGGGGTACTGGTGGATAAAAAGCTGGACATGGGCCGGCAATGCGCGATCGCAGCCCAGAAGGCCAACCACATCCTGGGCTGCATCAAAAGCAGCATGGCCAGCAGGTCAAGGGAGGTGATTCTGCCCCTCTACACCGCTCTGGTGAGACCCCAGCTGGAGTACTGCATCCAGCTCTGGGGTCCCCAACATAAGAAGGACATGGACCTGTTGGAGCGATGCCAGAGGAGTCCATGAAGATGATCAGAGGGCTGGAGCACCTCTCCTCTGAGGACAGGCTGAGAGAGTTGGGGTTGTTCAACCTGGAGCAAAGAAGGCTCTGAGGAGACCTTTCAGTACTTAAAGGGGGCTACAGGAAAGATGGGGACAAACATTTTAGCAGGGCCTGTTAGCAATAGCACAGTGGGCAATGGTTTTAAACTAAAAGCGGGTAATTTTAGACTAGATACAAGGAAGAAATTTTTTACGATGAAGGTGATGAAACACAGGCCCAGGTTTCCCAGAGAGGTGGTAGATACGCTGTCCCTGGAGACATTCAAGGTCAGGTTGGGTGCGTCTCTGAGCAACCTGATCTAGTTGAAGATGTCCCTGCTTATAGCGGGGGGGTTGGACTAGATGGCCTTTAAAGGTCCCTTCCAACCCAAACTATTGATTCTGTGATTCTGTGTTTCTAAGTTGCAAAAGTTTATGACTTCATGGCCTCATCAGATCAAAGCAGAAGTAGCAAGAACAGCCATCATCTGCACAGGGGAGTGAGATTCACACTGATAAGGGTGTAGCACATCCTGTTCATATGTCTCCAGGGATGGAAAAAATGGGTTACTGTGTCACAGAATGAGAGAATCCAAACCTGCAAAGAAAGAAACAAAATGATACAAGAGTAGAAAAGCTAAGGCTTTACAAAGAGAAATTCACTTACAAGCAGTGAGCAGAGCCTGTGGTATTTGGTTTCACACTCTATTGAGGCTTCCAGTACTCTGGGGTTGCTGCAGGTATGTAGCAAATGCAAAGGTTGGGAGGATAAGCAAGGAAGAGTCAAAGAGAAAGAACAGAGGTTTCACCAGGTTTGCATGCATTTGTTGCATTTATGGAATAAATCTATGGAAACTTGAGCTCTCTACACACCACACTCATACATGAGCTTGTTCTGCTGTGAGAAAATGTCTTCTGATATTGACACAATGTTTGTTTCTTTTCCTCCCAAAGGGACATTCTGCGAGTTGGGGTCACTTTAGCAGGACATCAGAAGAAAATTTTGAACAGTATCCAGGTGATGAGAGCACAGATGAACCAAATTCAGTCTGTGGAGGTTTGATAGCTACGTGTCCTCCTGCTCCTCTTCCTTGAGGCCCTGCACCCCTTTGCCCCTGTATGTCCGAGCTCTAGGTCTTGAGTGTTCTGCATGGACCAGAGACAGGCAGCTGCTCTGAGGATCATGGCAACAGGAAGAAATGCCCTGTCATCAATAATGAGAAGTCGCCAAGAGCTTCTAGAATTTAAGCAATGGAAAAAGGGAACAAAAAAGACAACTATTTTAAAATAAACAACTATGAAATATTTTTAAATAATAATAAAGCAATTGCATTCTTGAAAAGGGCTCCAAGACCAATGGGAGTCTCCAAAGGAAGAGAAAAGAGCAGCTTCATCTATTTCCTCTTGCACAAGGATGCTGCAGATGGGCCCAGACACCTCTGGAGCAATGAGACTTTTTCAAGAAGATGAATGCAAAGAAAGGTCACAAGAAGCACTTCTCTTTCTCGCGTGGGATGGAGGCTCTGGGAATGTCCTGCAGCCAGCAGTCCTTCCTGAAAGCCCCTGCTAGCAAATCAAAGGGGAGAGAGAGCTGAAGCTCTTTGGTGCTGTGGAACCAAGTGTATCTCAGAAATTGATGGACTTCTTCAAAAACTGAAGACTTTTTTTTTTTTAAAACAAATAAACTGAGACTAGAAGAGGCTGTTTCCGACAAATGAGAAGGAATCTGTAATGCTTGGGGGGTGGGGATGGGGAAAACCAATCCTTTTTACATCTCTTATTTTCTCTTGTCATGGAACAGTTTTGTGAGTGACAGTTTCCTAAGGGTCCGTCCATCCACCTTCCAATGGCATCATTGTCTCATACATATCATATGCACAAGACTTTTAGTGATGTCCACACTAGATGCCAATGATCTTTTCCCAGAAGACTTCCCAAGTACAGTATGTAGTAGTTTTTGATTACAAATGCTGACGTGTACCTTTATTTTTTGGTTGTCATTGTTGGGAGATTTGTCCTTTTACCTTGTTTTGTTAACACCAGTTTGTGAGTTTGGGGTTGGAAAATTTTGGTTGGTTGGGATTTTTTTTTTAATGAAAAAGAAATGACATCTCCAAGCATCATATCATTCAAGAACTTAAATCCCTTCCCTGTGGAAGGAAAAATTGCAGCTTATTGACAATATGCCAGGAGAAAAATTTTTTTATATGCACATTTCCTCCCGTTTGGTTGTTTGTTATTTTGCAATTTGTCACGGCCCGACAGATGTTTCTAACTGTTGGGTTTCCAGTTGTTCGCCAAGATGAAAGGACCACCTGCTCAATTCAGGATTGCTGGTGCAGGGGTGAGCAGCATCACAGAGGGATTGCAGGGCAGGGGGGAGGNGTTGGGGGGGGAATGATGACTCCACAGCTGGCTGTCAGAGCCCTTTGGAAATGTCTACTGCTTAGGAAGGTGTCAGATTGGTGCATGTACCACAGAAAGGCACTGTAAGCCTGGTCCTCTAAGAGGAGCTTGCAGCACGTGGTTTCTCGGAGTCCAAATTGTGTTAGCTGCCAGGTTGTGGATGGTTCACTACAGTAACCAAACTCCGCGGGTGTGCTCTGTGCCCTTCAGGGACCCCGTCCCTTCGATAGATGACACGTTGGGGCTCTGAGCCAGCTTCAGCCTCAGCCAGTCGCCTAGAGGAGAGCCTGGGACAGCAAAGGCAAAAACTCTGACCTAGTAGCCCAGGTCTCCAGAGCCAAAATGCCATGGTTGAAGCTGGATTTATAAATAGTTGAAATAAATACTTCAGTTACTGACCAGGTCTTTGGTATGTGTAAATACCACCAACCAAATGCAGGGGGATACAAATGAGAATTGGTCTTGTTCTCCCTGTTCAGCGCCACCTTTTAAACATGCCTACCACCACCCACCTCTGGCCACGTGTGGCATATTTCCACACATCTCCTGGCCATGGCTAGCATAACTTGTGTTTACAAGCCCTTGTCTGACATTGCCGTGTCATTCGTAGGGTCCTTCACTTGTTTTCAGCAGCATGCAGTGTTGAAGGCATGTTCACTGGGAGCTGGTTTGCTGTATTTTGCAGGAGCTGAATCCAAGAGGAAGTGTGTTTGAAACTCACAAGCTGTCTAGACTTCTGTGGCCAGACATCATCTCCCTAGACTGCTTGTAAAATATGAGGCCATTTATAAAATACTTAGCATTTTCCACTTGTAGACCAGATCCGACAACGAAGCACTTAAAAGTGGCAGCAGACCATTACCTACAAGTGAGAGTTACTTCTCTGCTTAGCTCTTGCACTGTCCCAATGTTTGGTGCACAGCTTCAGCAGCAGGGGCCTTAACTGGAGGAATTTTCCCTCCAGCCCCTATTCATCTGAAATCTCTAATGCAGGATTGTATTTTCATTTGTATAATGTACTTCCCTGTTCTTGCATCCGAAAGTGCATCTGTAGTCATGTGAACATCAGTAGCAGGTGTGTGCTGGGTAAACGGGGACATATTCTGCACTTATTGTCCCCAGTGCATCCCCTCTCACAGTGATGCCATTGCCCTGCATCTCTTTCAGTTGGCAGAATATGATGTAGAGAGAGCGAGGCGTGAGTGGAATATAGGCTTGTTGCATGCAGGTGCTGCCTGACATAATCAGCTTTCTGTCCCCTATCCAGTCTGTCGTAATCTGTGTACCTAGCAATGGGATGCTTTTAATGCCCTTGCATTTAAAAAGCACTGCTCCTGGAAATGGACTCAACTTTTAAAGAGCAGCATGCAAAAATCAATGGCGTCAACTAAACCACACGAAGTGCTTGCACAGGGCACACAGGGAAACAAGAAGCTTCTCCATGAACTCTGTCCTGTAGAAGTGTGGTGCAGTAGTGAGAACAGCTCCCATGGTGTGTCTCCGTCTCACATTGTAGCTGCTCTATTTTAACGAGGAACAGTTTTCGGTCTTTCCCAAAGGCATGTCTGAAGCTGTTCGGTGGCAGTCCAGGGTGAGGGAAGCACGGTGCTGTGCCAAGTTGTCTAGCCACAGCCAACCGGCTCCTTTATGTACAAGGGAGCTTTGCAAGGAGAGCTGTCTCTAGAAAATTCACCAGCAAATTCCTGTGGGGCAGCCATGTGGAAGCGGCACATGATGCCCTTCGGTTGTCTTTCCCAGACAATTCTTGGCTGTTCTTTGCCATCCCTTACATTCCTGCAGACACTAAGGAGGAGCAATCATCAGGCAGCATCCCTTCAGAACCAGTCATTATTAGACAGGGCTTGAAAGGGCACTTCAGGTCTTCTTCATTTGGAGACATTTTGTCTTAGTGCACTGAATCTCCTTGCTGGCTAGCATTATACACATCTACCTACCAGACCCAACCCACTGTGAAGGATGGGACCGTAACAAGCTCAGTGCCACGACTCACCAAAGCTGCGGTGGCTGTCTGCAGGACAGAGAAAGCACATCCTTGTCTCTTCTTCTGACCAAAAATCACATGGTGTTGGTACTAAAAGTAACACAATCCCATCTGTTTATACCAGGCATCGCTGTGACATCTGTCTGTATTTGGCTGTGTAGGACTAATGGAAGACTGGACCTAAAATAGAAATGACCCATAAAACACTGCGATTTTCTGCATCCCTCAGGCTCTCCTGGGAGCACGAGGAACCAAGTTCCTGTAAAGTACTTTGGTTGTAAATGCCACTGGAGCATGCTCCAGTGGAGGACAGAGTCACTGAAGTGACTTTAACATATTTATTTAATGGGTATCAAGTGTACTGCTATGAAATATGAGTCTTAATGGCAAAATTCAACTTCACAGGGAGAACATGTAACAAGGGAAAAGGCACTTGCTAACACTGACACTGTGACATACTGTTGTGCATGTGCATGTGTGAATACTTAACAAAAATTATCACAATGAGATTTTCAGGCAGCTTGTTGCAATTTTCACATTTTCCGTCCACCTTTCAAGCTACCTCCCAGACTTACCCTTCTCCTCCTCTGTTTGCCACTGCCATTTGCCGCTGAGAGTCACCCATCTCTGGTGACAGCAGCCAGTAGGAGAGCTGAGCAGGATCCTAGGTTGAAAATACTAAGTTGTTTGGCCAGTGATAAGGTCAAATCATGCAGAGCATCATGGGCCAGAGTGAAGAATAGTAAAAAGTTAAAATACCTTTAGTGGGTCATTTTCAACTGTTGCCACAAGCCCTTTACCTGGAATGAACAGCACAGGGGCATGCCAGGCAAATGGAAAAACAAACTTGTAAGACACAGCACTGCCATGAGGAATCACTTGCCCTTACCAGCTGTGGGGACACAGAAACAGGGCACTATGAACTGCACTCCCCCTCCCCAAACCACCTTCACCCTCCCCAGTAAAATCTCAGAACTGCCTTTCATAAACTTAATGGAGATTTGTGGTTTTCAGCAGCTGAGGAGCTGCTTGCTACAGTCTGGCTTCTCCTCTCCATAGTATCCTCACTACCAAGTAGCTTTCAATGGCAGCAATCCACACACAGGGCTTACATGTGATCTGCATAAGTGTGGCTCTCACAGGCTTTACCAGTTATGCAGTATTAATTTAGTATTGTAATTCAAATGTAGAGTTTTATCCCACAAGTCCATGCCAGTCATTATATAGCAGAGTCATCTTAGCATCACTGGACCAGTATGCACCAGTGTTAGCGAGAAGAGAACCATGTGGAGGGAAGCATATGAAATAGTACAACTGTGTGCGAGGCTGGGGAGAAAGCAGTGCTACATCTTCACGTAGCTCTGGCTTGGAAAGTCTGCTGTAAAGGAACTCTTGGCCAGCTACAATAGCAGGATCCTGCTGTCTTCACAGACTGCTTACACACTAAGCAGTGCAGAGTTGCCTCATGGTTTGGTATGTCAAGAACTAAGGAGAGAGGATATTTTATCAGTATTAGGTGCTGCCTATACTAATAATGCCTTTCCCTTGAAGTTGTTCTTTGAATTGGTGTTAAAGGAAAGGTTCTTTTCCATTAATCATCACACAAGCTGAGTATCAGCAGTGGCCTGTAGAGAAAACCTCTTGGTGGGTTTGAGCAGTCAAGAAAACTTCTTACTATATTTTCCAAGCTGATTTATATGAAACCTGGAGTCAGGGCTTGAACTCTGCTGCAACATCAACAGTTGTATCCTCTGATGATATAATAAATCTGTGGCTGCCTTGGATGTATGAATCCAGAGTGCCTGAAAGTATCAGTGTTGTCTGGTTTGTTTTAGTGGAGTCTACTTTTTTAATGTATTTCATCTTCCTTTCTGTGTCTCTAACTTGAGGCTGCTGATTTAATGCAGGTCTTTTTTCATCTTCAGAAATGTTACATACTTATTAGTTCTTCACATACAGAATTCAGCATTTCGTCCTTCAAAGTTATATGAACAACTAATGTAGTACCAACTTCATTTTTATATTCTGCTGGCAGTTATCCAATGCCATTAAAGGCATCCTAAAAATTATCTTGCTTGCTGTGTTCCCCTTGTTTTACACTACAATCTCTTAGTGAACTGGTGTTTGACGTGCTTTCAGCTATAGGACCAAAAGTCCTTTATAGCAATCAGTTAAGCCAAATGACATGTCCTCAGAGTTACATCATCTGAGCTGTACCTGCTTGTAGTCAACACAACCACATTCTGTCCTGGAGTTCTACTTTGTGACTTGAGCACTGGGCCCATCTGCTTGTTCCACCGTGTTCATGATTCAGTGAGATTCTGCCACTGGCTGTCTCATCAGTAATTCCCACCAAATAATTCTCTTCTGTATTGCTGATTTCATCTTGTCATTGCTAAGAGCTGCTAGAATCCTCCTACTATGGAGAATATACATGTTTTTTTTATTTTCAGTCACATTTTGGCCTTGTGTTTAGACTTCTCCAGGATGACTTTGCTTCTTCTAACTATTGAGCCCTTCCCAAAGACAGGACACAACTTCGGTCTGTGTTTGCTTCCATATGTGTTGCAATCTTCCATAGTTCTCCTAGAAAACTCCCTGCACTCTGCAAATATTTTCTGGAAATTACCTTTGCTGCTCTCACTCTGTTATTACTGCCAACTCCACTGACAAATGTTATTTGAAGAAATTGGGGACTGGAAGCAAGAAGTCGTCTCTCCCCACAAATCTTTGTTTGTCTTAATCTGCGTTCTCAGCTGTCTTACAATTGATTCAGCAGTCTCTCTACCTTTTTTTCTCTATTCTGCAAAAATATTTTCTGCAGTCCTGTGCTTTGTAGGAGTGCAGCAACAGTCCCACTTCTGCAGCACTGTCTGATCACTGACTTGCTCACTCCAACCAGACTGTTAGATTTTTGTAGTACCCCTGATTGCCATTCCTGCAAACAAGCCACAAGACTTGACCTTGCATGCCTTATTTTTTTTTTCAGGAACTCCATTTTGTCTTCATGAAAAAAGAACAACAACTGTTTGGTTGATCTTTTTCCAGTTCTTTCATTTCACTAATTTTCAGGAATTTTTCAGTTTTCAACTGTAGCTTCTACTTCTACCTCTAAGGTCAGTCTTCAGTTCCTGCACAGATGTTATGCTGTATCCTTTGATGATTCCTACTAAGTCTAGGAGGAAAGGATTAAATTTTGTCAAGTCTTTAATAGCCAAACAGCTATGTTAGCAAAACCTAGTGGAAGGAGTTCAGGGAGGACTAGGGGGAAGCATGTTGTTCTAACCTGAGGTTTAAGCTGACAGTCAAACTGCCGTTTTCCCCAAATTGCCTTTCTTCTGCACTTCCAGCTGACTGGCTCCAGTTCTTGGTGAGCGAGCTGATTTGTGAGTCTCGGAGGTGGAGGCTGACAAAAGCACCATACCCAAGCTGAACAGTGCCTCGCAGGCATCGTGGACACCAACCTGAGACAGATGGAGTGGCAAATCCACGCCCTTGCTTGGTCTTTGCTAGTGAAGAATAAATGTGAAGTCTCTGATTGCTAACAAATATTAGCACTCATTAGCCTTCACCCAAGAGTGTTGTTATGAGCCAGTAAATCTCTGACATGCTGGCTTCTCAAATGCTGGTGATACTTTTGTTCTCCTCAAGTCAAAAGGGATACACAGAAACTAAGACATATACAGATATGGGACTCAGGTATAGCCAGAAATCTTTGGGAGGCGTAAAAGATAAACAGATTTTGATTCCTGGTCTGTCAGAGGTAAACCATGATGATAAAACAAAATTCATACCATTAAATCAGGAAAGATGTAAGATGAATAAGCAGCAGTCACTATTTCTCACAACAAAAGCACTAAGGCAGGTGAAGCAGAATATTATTGGGCACAAAGCTCAGTGATTGAAGGGTAGAACTCATTGCTGGAGCTTGTTGATACCAAGCATTAGATGGATTCAAAAGATGACTGGACAAATTTGTGAAAGAACAGTCTCCTCAACACAAAAATACCTCTTCCAGTTTTTCTGGGTCATGGATGTCAGGGAGCGTGGGGTGTATAACAGCATTCCTACAGCACCTCTTTTATAACATCATATTCTTGGGACTGACACATTTTAAATCTCTTAAAAGCTCAAACATTCTATCAAGCATTATTGATTTTCCGTTATTCACTCTTTCTGGTGAAGGATTTCTGTGTGGAGCCAGAGAGAGGGCTTCCCATGTCAGAGGAAAACACTTGCTTCCTCCTCCCAGTCCCTTGTGTAACACAAGGCATCCCTGAGGCTTAGCGCTGAGGTGTGTCACCAGTGCCTCAACCAGAAGTAATGGCACAAAGAGGGAGACTGTCCTGGTGGTCCATCATGCTCTGGATGTGGAAACTCTCTATGGAAGCATCCTTGCCTCAAACTTTCTTTTGTGATTTGGAGAACCTTATGCACAGAGGGGGCTGCAGTGGTAAGGAGAGGTTCCGACCCTTCTTTCCTCTGCTATGGTTTTGTTTCCAAGAGTGAGCCTCTTGCCCCTCTGCATTGGAGGTTGGCTCAGCCTGCATGAGCAGTTGCTGCTGGTTGCTTGGGTATCTAACTATGAATCCCAATGGACCCATGAGAGCTGCCTCAAGGATGAAAATGCAGGAAAGGAGCCTGGGACAAGCTTCTAAAATGGGCAAAGAGATCTCGGTGCTATGGATTGATTCAGGGCTGGGCTGGGTGCAAATCCGAGAGGCACCCCAGAGCAGGCACTGAGTGTTGGGGGCTCCAGGACAAGATACAGACAGGTATTAAATGCAAGGTTCAGTTGTGAGTGCTGGCCCAGCTCTGAAGCTGATTTTTTTCTTTATGTCCTGGGGACAACTTAGATCCAGACAAAAAAAAACAACCTTCTGTTGCTTAGGCTATCTTGATGGCATAAGTGAAAAGCTATTTGACACAGGCAGTGATTCGTTTCCCACTGCAGAGGAGCCCAGGAATGTGGGAGAAGGGCCTGTCTGGAGCAGGAGGGGTCCCTGGCTGTGTAGACCTGGCCCCCTGTAGACGCTTTTAAGCTGTAGGAGGCCAGGGGAGGGACACGATGTTTGGTGTACTTGTGTTTCTTTCTTTCTTTCTCTGGGCTCTGACCTCCAGTAGGAGCTGGAAGGGAGAGGACCAGTGTATTTCTAGCTGATGAATTTCTAAGGTTTCTGATGGTTCCTTTTTTTCTCTGAAAATCCCAGCTCCTGTGCTTATGATCCCAGGAGCACTGGGGTCAATAAGAATCACAGATTTTATTGTAGGACAGCCCAGCCCTCGTGTGAGGAAACCAAGTTGCAGGGCTAGGGGTTTCATGTTGGCCAGCCCAGCTTCTAGTGACCACTGTATCTGTTCCCACCATACCTGAGCACCTCACAGTCTGTAAAGCACATGTCCCAGAGGTAAGCCAAGGCTTTCTGCAGGACTGACATACAGAGAAATAAAGACTGTCAGCCACAGAGAAGTTGGGGTACGATTCCTGTTTAAACAGCTGAGTTCAAATTGTAGGAGTTCCCAAAATACTGCAGTGTTTCTGGAGTAGCAACTTGGTCAGGGTCACACAGTCACGTTGTGGCTAGGTCCCTCAGGCCAGTAGAAGCACTGACCATCTTGCCTTCAAGCTCCAGAGTTTTCTTCCAAGCTGTTCAACAGTGGAAGAAAGTGAGATACCCCAGCTCACCCTACCCAGGATAAGCCATGTGCAGAGTGGACAGACAAGTCTGGTCACCGCTGGCCCATCAAACAGTGAGACAATCTGGGCAGCAAAAAAACCTGCCTTGAGCAGGGGTGGAAGGAAAGACTTTCTGAAGGGTGAGGGAGTTGGAGAGACTAAACATGAGCATGGGCTCTCAGAAAACTGCAATTTGTGGGTGCCCTGACATGTGCCCCTTCTGTAAGGAGAGCAATCCCTAGTGCACACATCTCCGGTGTGTCAGGCTTTGGTCCTTCTCCAAGATCATCCAGATTCTCCTGCTGAGGTCCTGGCTTCACTTCTCCCCTCTTCTTAATGGCCCTCCTGAAGCAAGACCACACATCACAGCACACCCCTTGCACTCCTGCTGGAGCTGGAGGGGGAGAAATCAGGGACTGGATGTTTGCATCTGTTCCTTCACTTGTGGATCCAAGCATCGCGGGGCATTCTGTTGGATGCCCTCCTTCAGTGACGTCTCCATCCACTTTTCAGTCTGTGGCCCTTGCACCCTTTTCTTTTTTATTGCTTGCCCACCATCATTAGCTGTCTGTTCTCTGCATTTTTTCTCTGCCCTCTGTCCCTTCCTCAGCACAGGAGGGCTGGATGTTTTTTTTTTAGGTTTGTGCCATCGCCAGGGATTCCCTTTCTTGTAGCTGGCTCATCACATCTCTGCAGGGAACGTGTTTTTATCTACATTTCTTCCCATGAAGAAATCCCCCCTCTACCTGTCTGTGTTCCTCCCTTTCCTTCCTGGAAACATCAGCCACCTCGCATCCCAGACCTTCCTGGATAAAGAAGTAGAAAGTTGTATGAAAGCAAGGCAGGTGTGTTAGCATCCTTGACCAATGTTCCCATGGAATAGTTCAGGGAAAAAGGTCCTACCCTGTGTCTTACCCACAGGTTAAATGACCATGCCCATCAGTCTGAGGACACATTTTCTATTCCCAGGTCTGCTTTGGAAAGGCTTTGCTGGCCTTTTGTCACTCCATGCCATGCCGTCTCCTTTGGATGGGCTGCAAACTCAGGCTACCCAGGCATTCTTTGAGGCCCCATTTTAAGTTTTGTGGGAGTGTTCAAGCGCTCGAAGCCAGAGCCAAGCAGTGGCAGTTCCTGCTGAAGAAATGAGCCTTGTGTTTCAAAGCACTGTCCCAAGTAAAGCTGTGATCCCCACTCACTTAGCCAAGCTATGGTCTGAGAGGTGGTGGGGTGCTGGACACAGGTGAGTTCGAACTAGGAGCTCAAAGAGGTGAGCTGGGCACAGATAGTCAAACTGCCCTCTGCAGCCCCAGATGCCATCTATCAATGGGCTTCTGGGGAAATGAAGAGCCAACATAGCTGTCCACGTTTCTATTTTCAAAGGGTCCGTACAGGGAAGATCTTTTCCTAGCTCAGAGACTAAAGCCCAGGTCAGCAATACAAGGGAGAAAGCAAGAAGGTCCTGGAGGGAAGGAAGCTTTATGCTGAGGTCTGAAAGGTGAGATGGGGAGGTGACAGTAATGTAGCAGGGAAGAGAGTGGTTGAGCACTGTGGCAACAAATCTTGTTGCATGTCAGGGCATTGGATTACTGTGGTTTGCTCATATGTCTCCTCCAACGTGACAAAGTGTCAAGCAGTCAGCCTTCACTGGAAGATTTGTGGAGGAGCTGCCTATGTCATAGGGAAGGTTTGTAGGGAGAGGAGGTTTTGCTGGGCTCTGACCTCCTTGTCACAGCTTTGGAAGGAGCTGCCAGTATAGGATGGGGAAATTACATGTATCCGTCAACTGCCCAAAGACAAATGTGTCTAGTCAATGCTACATCTTGTCATCCCCCTAACACTAGTCCAAGGATACATCAGCTGGGCTCCAGGGGCATCCCCAACCCTGGTTTCCTACTGTTCGTCATCCTGTATGTTGGCCATGGCCCTGTGGACAATGTAACACTTTTCATGACAGTATTTGTATTTTTTTAATTGTGAATGGGGAGATAGTGTGCAGGTTCTTGTTACACAGGGATGTGTCTTCCATTCAGACCAGGGCTTCCCCTGGCTTCGTCAGATGTCTTTTGATGTTACTGAGAAAAATAAAGAAAGAAATAAACCAGATGTATTTATAAAGGAAACAGAAACCCGCTGCTCCAATGCCTTTGTAGGAGTATTTTTAACAAAACATTTTTTCAAAATAAATGTGAATTGTAAAGTTTAAAGCATTTTCTTGTGGCTTTCTTTTCTATGTGCTTCATCCAACTTTTGCCCTTCCCAATAATCCTGCTCATGTCTAAATATTATGGTAGACAAACTTGAGGGTTATCAATCCCTTAGAGAGAGGGGAACATGCCCAGAACTTGTTTAGTGCCTGGGAAATGACTTCAAGATAAACAGATATCACTGCTTAAACCATTTAGTCTTAATAATGAATTGACAAATGTAGCCATTTGCTCCACTTGTAAATTATCCAGAACACTTTGTTTGTCATTAGCTTGTTCTGTACTTAAAAAAAAGATGCTACAAATTTATATGTGCACGTTTGAGTATTTGAACTTATGATTTCAGTGATGATTTTGCTTGGACTTCATTATTCATGGAGCAAAAGATCTGTCTTAGTACTGTGACATTTCAGCTGCCCAATTCATTAACAAACAATTGTAAACAGGAGGAGGAAACTCAAGGCAATTCAGTGTCTAAGCAACTACCTCCCAGTTTGAACCCTGTGTGGGAAGTAAATCATAGCTGGTTTCATGAGAATCCTGCTCCCTTGACAACCCTGCACGTAAAAAAAAAAAGGAAAAATCACATATGTTAATGATCATTGTAAATCAGTGAAAGGATCAAGTTCTATGGAAATGAACTCAGTGCTTTTATTTTAATTACTGTCCACAAATTCTTCTCTGCAGTAATCTTTCAACCCTTAAAGTCAAGCACATTGGGAGAACTAGGTGTAGTTTAGATGATTGGTATAAATAATATAGCAAATAGACTGTACAGACCATTAGCTGTCATAATCTAACAGTCAGCTGCAGTAGTTTGACTCATAATAAGAACATCAATAATTTACTTCATAATCACAGATCTATGATGTCTGATTTTGTCATACTCCTACTTCCTTTCTTAAGGAAAAAGAAAATTCTGCATGCAATTGTCAGAAGAAGCTTAGGTTTGCTTGTTTGTAACTGACATAAATATTTCTGTAGTCATAAGACTGTACAGCTATGTTTCAAAAGCAGGAGCTGGATGTACATCTGAATCTTTGGGTTGAGACCCGAACCTGCCAAATCCATTCTCTGCACGTGACCAATGCACAACAGTTCTGAAATATCTTGTCAACGAGAAATACTGATGGGAATCATCAGTCTGAAACCAATGAAGCTAACAATTCTTTCCTTTGGCTGTTAATCAGCATCATTCCTTCTGGCACTACAAATCTGGAAATAGCCAGACAGGGCATAAGTTTGCCTCTTTTTCATGGGGTCCTGGAAAGCTCCTAAAGGTGCTTGGGTAAAGTGCCTTATTTCCTGCAGTGACAGCTCTTCCCAAGAGCCCAGGACTGATGAGCAGCATGGGGCACAAGCCACAGGAGAAGGAGAACCATAAAAAATGGGATCCATGAGAGGGATCAAGTAGTTCTGAGCCATTCGGAAGTGGGTGCAGCTGATGCTTGCCCACCCAGACACTGACCCTCAGCCCACATACAGAGCAAGTGCAGAGCGGGGTCTTGGCAAGGCAACAAAGGCATTAACTGTCTTTCCTGTCTGGAAAGCTCACTGGCCTAGTTTACCAGGGAAGAGTGTTGTCTCCATCTGGGGTGAGACTTGATCTCTGTTGGAAAACTATTGAACAAATGATGGGGCCAGATTCAGCTCCAAAGAACTTTGGGCACACCTGAAATTCTTTCAAGTAAGCCACATTACCAGCAATATTGGTGCCAGGCTGGTATATTAGTCTGGGACAGACAGTCTGGTCGTGGCTCTCCCATGATCAATGACTGTAACAAGAGCCCTCTCAGCACCCCATCTCTCCTCCCAGCCCTACTTTATGCATTGGATCACCCACTCTCCCAAAGTATCTTGTAATGTCCAGTGCTGCAAGGCCCTGGTCACCTGGGTTCTTCTGTCTGCACTGCATGTATAAAGCACCTGAAAACCATTAAGGGAAGCTCCTGAACCCATAACCACTTAACAAACGTGACAGCGGTGCCATTTTGCAGAATATGCAAGGAGGTGGAGCATTGTGCTCATGCAAGGAGGTGGAACATTGTGCTCAAAGTTGTTAATAAATAAGAACAATGTCTTCATATAGCCACATATCTGTCACTGAGGAGCAGGATGCTGCTGCTGTCCAAATATGAAACTGATCTTACCTGGGCTGCTTCCAGCCTGATTCGTTGATTTCAGAGCTAACCATCAAGAGGGAATCTCAGCTGGATATGTCTCATGTAAGAACTTGCTCTTCCCAGGCTATAAGCATTTCCTTTTCCGACCCAGAAAAGCTGATGCTGTTTTTGTCTTCTATGATCCATTCCCCAAATAACAGGTCTGCTTGCTGCTTTGAAAGTCAGCTGGTAAGCAAACAGCAGCCCAAAATCTCCCCAGAAGCTTCTCTGCTACACTCCATGGAGGCACACCACTGATTGCTGAGTGGTTTAGATTTCTCTCCATCACACTGATTCAAGTCAGGCATAACTCAGTGGGCATCAGTGGAAAAACATTTATGGGAAACTGCTGTGTAATCAGAATCTATCGTGGGTGTGTAGGGTTGCAATTTCTGAAAGTGACAGAGACCTAAAAAGTGACATTGGAGGGAGATCTATCTCTGTGTCTCAGCTCTCCCTGCAGATTCCATCTGGTTGAGACCCACACCTGAAATCAGGCCCCAAAAGGGCTAAATCATGATCTCTCAATCCCTTCATAATTATTTAAGCACCTACGTTTCTGCCCTAGGAGATGCAGATTTCTCTCTGATTTGCTGGAGCAAATCTTTGCAGAGCTGAGTCTACTTTCCCCCCCTCCCTTTGTGTGCACACTTCTGGTGGCAGTAGAATGGCCTCACCTACTCATATGCTAAAAGCCTTCAAGCCAGATAGAGCAGAGTCACAGGATGTGCAACTTTAAGTTCCCTCCTGTCTCAGCTGGAAGGAAGGCTTGACTTCAGCTTCTCCACCAAGTGTGAAGCACGATGGCCACGGACCCATTTGTGGAGTCAGCTTTAACTTTCATAATCAAGTCCACCTTGAAGGACAGCCTTCAACTTCAGAACGGTTTCCATGTAATCCCAACCTAGTTTCTCTTCCCAGACATTAGGATCTGGTGATCTTTCTGATTTCATCTGCAACGCTAGTAATGAACCCTCAACATGTCTTAATATTTGTGACAGTCTGAGGCACAGTTCCCTGAAAAGATCACAGACATGGTACTTGGCAGGTGTCTTAGGACCTCCTTACACCCATACCACAACTTACGTGGTTGATGCTTTCTGCAATTAACAATTTATGTCAAGGTCTTCACAGCCTCATTCAGGGTCATGTCTTCTCTGTGCAAAAGAAAGTGCGTAGGAGGGCAATTGCGTTTGAAGCTCAGCACACATTGAAACTGCCAGCTCTGAAGTTGCAACAATATCTGCAGTACGGGTTTATCAGAAAGGATTTCTTTCTTGCTAGCAGATGCATCATACTGTCTGCTCTGAATATTTTATGTTTGCTTACCCATTTCACTCCTGTGGTTTTGTATGGATTATTTCTCTCTGATTTCACGTCAGGATTCCTTTAATTTACTGCTGAAAGCAATGATTCCTGTGTTGTTTGGCTGATGCATATCCTTTCTGGTATGTTTGTGTCTTACACTGCCTTAGAGCCTGCATGAAATTTTAATTTCTCTTTGCTTAACTCTGGGTTTGCTTTCTCCCTTGGCACAATGCAGTGGAAGTCTTTGTAGCTTTGCTCATTCGCAGAAGCATTGATGTCTACTTCCCTTTCAATTTCCTGTTTGTTTGTGTGCCTCTGCCAGGTTTTCCCCTTATCTGGTGCTAGTCAGAGCTTTTTTAAAAAATATTTCTGCTGTTTTGGAATGTGCTACTGTCATAAATGTATAAAAACTGATATTTTGAGCCACTACTTGTATCTCAGGTATCGTGCTTTCTTTCCTTGGCTTTTTCTGGTCTGCAGACTCTTGCATAATGGTTGATCTTCCTATGATTATTAGATACAAGCCTATTGTGAGGAGTTTTTCTTAAGGCATTTTATCCATTGTCTGCACTGTTCCTCCTTTGCATATTTATCTTCCCTCTTCTATATTTCTTTATTTGCTTTTCACCATTTTGACACATTTTTGCCTCATATTTTCATGTTTTCTTCACTTACCTCTGGGTCAGCTCCACTTTGTTATCTCGTGCTTACCAGCTTTGTTCATACTTCTGCCACAAAGAGAAATGTGAGGGCCTTTGTTTTTCTCATCAAAGCTTTTTTATCCTTTATCCTTTCTATAACTCTTGTTTAGATATTTAGTAGCTGAGCTGAATACAATGAGCGTCCTCGCACTTTTTCACTACATTTTTGCATTCACCTGCTCAGGGACAGGATCTAGTGCACACTTTTATTTCCTATTTTACACCCTCTAATAGCTTTAGGATCTATAACTACTTTTTGATGCACTTTTAGTAGCAGAACATGATGAAAGCTTTGACTCCTTAGGCCTTCCCAGGCACATACATTCCCGGATTCCCGTACATTCCCAGGTACCAGAGTACTATGAGAAACATTGGAATAGGAATGGGGACCAAGGACTGACCTGATGCTGGACTCAAAGGAGTCCATCAAGGAGCCCAAGGTTGCCTGAGTGTGTTTCTGGGGGAATACAAAAAGGACCCTGGAAGTAGTGCTTTCTGTGCATACAGCAAAGGCAGCAGATGTGTCTTGTCATGCACAAGTGCTTGGGCTGCCTGGGGTGATAGATAAACAAAAGAAACCCTCAGTGGAAAGACATCCAGAAAGTAAGGTGGATCTTTGCTCTGCTGACCCCTCATCTTCCAAGTCATTCTGTTATTTAGAGATCTCAGTAGGGGTGGTGGAAGGAACCTCTGGTGCCTCTGATCCAACCTCCCACTCACACCAGAACCGTCCCCAACATTAGATCGAGGTAACCATAGATTTGTCTAGATGAGTCTTGGAAACCTCAAATGGTGGACATCACCCACCTCCAAGGTGGCCTCTGCTTGGGCTGCACCGCCCTACGGGGAAAGGAGCTTTTCCTAATGTCCAACCAGAGCCTCTGAGACTGCAACTTCCATTGCCACAGGCCTTCAGAAGAAGATACATATCTTTCTTTAGAGAGACTTAAATACAGAATTATAACGTTATATTAACCCTCTTCTTTCCAAACTTTTACTGATAATTAGTACTGAATTCGGACTTTTTAAAAAATTCGTATGCAAGCTATTCCCCAGTTCTGAGTACTGGATTATTAATTTTTTTGTCATGTATCAAACTCCTTTTTGTCATTGTTGACGTATATCTATTTTAATAAGACTTTAAGCAGTGTGGTTTTGCATTTTGCTCTCTTATTATTTCTGCCATATTTTGTTTAACATTTTAATATATACAGAAGGTGCTTTGTTGTGAAATTGATGGAGGAATTCATCAAAGTACGAAATGCAGTGCGACTTAGGTGAAGATCCAGGCTACAAGTACAGTAAAAACTTGAACTGCAGTTCTTTGGATTTGTTGATAAAAATCAATTAAAAGTGTATTTCAGGTCAATCTAATATATAGAAACTGCCAGTATGAGATAACATAGATCATAGGATGCTGTGGGTCTCAATTAATTAGATCAGGACTCATATATGAAAGTGTCACATTTATGCTAGTTGGTACATTATTCATGAGAAGTTATGGGGCTGTGAATGCTCTGAATGGGAAGATTTGTGGAGAGGTAAATAAATGCAGGGTCAGTAGTCTTACAGCAGAAGCTGAATAATCAATTGTTAATTTACCAAACCAAGGAAAGAGGGCAGTATGCTCAAATCAAAATTAAATGATTTTTGTTGTTTGTTTTTTTTCATTAAATAAAACAGAATACACACACAATCCCTGAGGAATTTCATGAGACTGGAAATTACACTTTTTGCTTCCTCTTTGGTTCCACAAGCTCTCCAAGTGTCACTTCTTTTTGTTTTAACTAAACAAAAAGATTTTAGAGATGTTATTCTGAACCAAAGGTAGGATCGTTTCATTTTGAAAATGTCACAAGTAAACAGTCTGACTGTTCAGGTGGATGATTCTTTATGCAAGGGTGTAAGGAGAAATGTTTGGACTTCAAAAAAATCCTATTCTTTCTGGTTGAAAAGATTTGCCAAATGCAACATGATTCTTTTACTCATTTTCATCCTTTCTGAACTTCTTTGCAAATTTGTTATTAGCAACAAATATACACATATACATACACGTGTATGCTTGTGTGTGCGTATGTGTATATGTAATTGTTCAGTTCCACTGGCACTTAGCACTCAGTAAATGTACAGTAAATGTACCCAAGAGCTAGCAATTGCAAGTAACTATTAGAGGAGGACAAAGGATAAAATTGTGGTTAGAAAAAAACCAATGTATATTTATAAAGGATAAATAACATCATAAATACAGATAAGTTTTAGGAAATTGCAATGGTTTATTATGAAGAAAACATGCTCAGAACCCTGGTAACAACCAGCAAATGTCAGTGACCTGTACGATGACAATAAATACATATGGTTAGCACAGTGAAGTGAAGTGAAAATGGGAGGATGAACTAAGACTGGAAAACCCTTTTGTACGGGTTGAAATCTCTTTTTTTCAATATTTATCGAGGGGGAAAAAAAAAGAGAAGGAAGATTAATCAATAATTTATTTCTTTCACTGGAAAGATGTAAACTTTGTTCATTTGTTTCACAGATACATGAAAAGAAAGTTTGCATTTGCACTTCTTTTTCAATATACAAAAGATGTCTAAAATACCTGAAGATAGAAAATAATTATTTGTATACATTTTTTCCTGTTCTTTCCTGCTGACTTGATGGCTGGAGGAGGTACTGCTCTGACTATTTTTTTCCTGATTTTAACTCTACAACTTTTCAAAACATGAAAAAAGTGGTCTCATTCTGTATCACTCAGAAAAGAACTGGTTTTCCTCTATTGAAAATCTCCTGCTTAATTGTTTTGCAACTTTCAATCAGGCATAATACCTTAAGGTATCTTTGTCACCCTTGCTCTTTATACCATACACCAATATTAAGTTTATTCAGTGATCTCTGTTCCTGCCCTCTCCTGTGTCATGTGTTTATATCCCTGTCTCAAGACTCTTTTAAGTACGGCGTCTCCATTTGGTTACCTTGCTTGTTGAATATCTGCCAAATAATTCTCAAATAATTTACAGTTTTCCATGTTGAGCCTCAGTTTTCTTTCTCCTGCACTTGTACCCTCTTATAATTCTCTCTTTTTCATTTTCTGTCATTATTATGGTTCTCTGAATGTCATCCGGGTATCACAGGCTGATTTCATGAACATGCTATTTGCCCTTCTCCCACAGCAGATTATTGTAATAGCTGCCTCATCTAGCATTACTGACACAATGCTCAAGCTAAAGAGAGCCTCTTAATGACCCAGCATTACCTCTGATCACATCCTCAAATCAACACATTGATATTCCTGCAGGCAATAGTGCCGGTAGCTATTTCCTGCATCCTTTACAGATGCTGTCCCACCAAAAGCCATAGAAATGCTTGTTGACTCACCGAGAGTGGAATATTAATACCTTGTGGGTAACATTTCCACAGTCACGTTGTCTTTTGTATTTCCCTACCATCCAGTTAGATTTTGACACCGTTTGGGTTGGGTCTGACAACAAGTTGTATGCTAGCACCAATGGGGGCCTCCATTGACTGTGACACTCTCTTTCCTCTCCACACAGGTTAACATGAGGAAAGTTGAGGTACAAAGAGGAAATGTGGGTTATCACCGGCAAGAGTAGAAGCTATTGGTTGGCAATATTACGTATTGAGTAAATAGAAGCAGTGAAACAAACAATCAAAGTAATGGTACAAAAAGGAGGGGCTACAGTAATTTTAGCTTTCTTTGAGTTTCATGTGTCAGTGCCTTACTCTCGTTAATTAATGGATATGGTTAGAAAGGAATATAAGAGCCTTTCTAGGAATTAGACTAGGAAACCTTTCATTTTCTTCAAATTAACATATCTTACAGTCTGTTTTTGACTTGAGGCTGCCCAGATCATCTCTTCCTTAGTGCAAGACCAGTCCATGGTCTACATCCTCCTGTGCTTTCTTCAGCCTTGCTGTCATTGCCTCTGGTAACTGGGATCTCTACCAGGTCATGGTGTATATGTCCCTGATGAGGGCCGTATCACTGCAGCATTTTCATCAGTCTTCAGTCTCCCACCAGCAGACAACTTTGTGACTGTGTAGCCTGACCTCCTTCATAGCGCATGTTGTGGGTCACCCCTGATTGGATTTCTGCTTATAGAAAAGAAGGTGCTCCAGAGAATTTTATTTGCATAAGCATTGGTAGTGGCAACTGCTCAGCAGCCCTAGATTCCCATTTGATGGACTACCTGTGCAAGTTGGATGCCTGCTTTCTTCTGCTAGTCCTTTCAGAAGGCTTTTTTCATCAGCATTTGTCTTACACAAAGTGTACACACCCACTGCTCTGTTTAAAGGATAGGAAAAGTCAATGGATTCCGGTGGAGACATTTTTCCATCCAGCTTGTGTTGGGAAAAACATTTCAGGAAAATAAAAACACAACAAATCAAGCTCACAAGAGAGCTCACCAATTCAAACTGCTCAGTGGCCTGGATTTATGATTTTTTTTCTTTTCCAATTAACTTCACCTTCCCTAAGTGGGAATTTCACACCCCTCGTGTTAAGTAAATTGGTGTCTGGATTTTTATGAGCTTTGGCAGGAAAAAGTAGCCAGTGAACCAAGAAAAATCCAGAGCTTTTGGATGGGGGCACCCAGGATTTCAGGCTCACATCTGAACCAAAGCAATGATTGTGAGAAGTCCTTTGATGAGTAAAGGCAATCATTTTGATGCAATTTATAATTAAATATTGTTGTGTATCTCCGTTCTTCCAGAACCTTCTCCTGCCATTGGAGTTTCATTTGGGTTATTTATGCATCGGTGATGTATTCTGAATGACTCACTAACATTGACGGATATTACACTTGATGTTTTTCCTTATGTCCCTTTGGTGGTGCAAATGTGAGAAAGGGCAATGAACTTTGGATGACTCTCTTGTATAACTAAAAAAAAGATTTTTTCATTGGGTTCAAAAGTTCAGCGCGTCAAGAGAAATCATCTTCTCGGCGCCATTGCACAAGGGGCGGGAGAATTTTGGGGAGGTTTTTATCTTATAGCAAAAGATAATTACTCTGGGATGCAAATTTGGTAATTGACACCAACATTGGCTTTCAAACCACCATGTTGATAAATTATTTGTTGTGTTTTTATTAACCACTATAACCCAATGGAGTGGGTTTGCCATGCTGCGAGCTGCTTACACTGAAGGACAGAAAGCTCTTGGCGCACTATTCATTGTGGTAATAGCGCCTCAGGGTCCCTTCAGTCTCTGCTTCGCTGAGGTTGGTAGAGTCAAAAAAACAAGGTCTTTCACTTGGCAGCAGGGGGAATGATGAGAAAGAAACGTGGAGAAAGAGCAAAGCAAAAAATCCCAACAATTTCATCCCTCTCCACAAGCTCTTGCTGAACTCAGGGCTTGGGCCATTCCAAATGCAATGTTTCTTCAAAGCACGCTCATCTGGAGGGATTGAAAGGCAATTAAGTGTAAAAATAAATGCATTGGCAAGAAAAGTCCGTTTTGGAAAAGGGCCATCATTTTGGATGGCCAAGAAAAACCTAACCAGCTTCTGTGCATGGGGGAAAAAAAAACAAAAATCCCAAACACCAACTTCACTGTAGTTAGCAACAACTTTTTATAGCAAATAGATTCTCTGGATGATAGGCCATGGAGTTAAATGGAGCGTCAGGTTGCTCAACTACTGGGCGGAGAACTACTGCTGGCCACCTTGATCATCACATAGTCCTTTCGTAGCATGGTTATGGGACCTCAGGGCCAGAAAAGTCAAACCAACCTTAGCAGGCTCCTCAACAGAGGATGGTATTTCCTCCATGAATCAGTCTGTGTTCATGGTGTAGCATGGTGGTTTTGACCAGTGGTATTTGTCATTGCCCCACTGTGGAACCCCTGTTGGACAAGGGGATGTGGAGGTCAATGGTGGGGCAGAAGCACTCTTCTCTCACTCCGTCCTCTTCTCCTGCTGGCTGATTCTGGCTTTGAGGCCCCTGCCACTGATTTTTTTATGAGTCCTGACTGAAATGTCTGGAAGCAGGATTGTCTACATGACAGGAGCATCCTGGAAAGCTCTTGGCAGCAACTGCGTTGTGCTGTGAGCACAACAGCTTCAAAGCCACTCAGCTTCCTGTTCAAGTAAAACTAAAACATGTGGCTAATGCATCCTTCTGAAAAGTCTCAAAGCCTTGAAGAGACAACCATCTGCCCTTTCAGCAAGCAGCTGAGACTGAGACATCATCACAGACACGTGCACACATGCTCATGTGTATGTGTACAGACATGCATGTGTTCATATGCACACACATTTTAAAGAGAAGGGTTTACTGAGATGCACTTGACGAGCCTTCTCCACTTGTTCAGGTCTATCCATGCACCGTAACATCCCAGAGTCAGTCTGAATCAACCCAGATCCCTTGTCTGACAGCACTGGATGCTTTCAGTCCTGTTAAGAAGTCACAGGTCCTGGTGGAGAAAATTGTGGATGCGAGGTTGAATGTCTGCCGAGAGCTTGCTCTCACTGCAGATAAGGCAAACCATGTCCTGGGCAACATTAGGAGGATTGTGGCAAGCACATTAAGGGAAAGTAGTTTCCTCTCTGGTCAGTGCTGCTGAGGACAAACATCACTTATTGTGGCCAGTGTCAGGTTCCCTCTCTCCTGTTTCAAAAGTGGTATGGAGAAAGAGGAGAGAGGTCAGCAGATGGCGACAAAAATGGTCAGACCCTCGTTCCAGGCCCACAAGCAGGCATGAACAGAGTTGGGTTGAGTTATCCAGGTGAAGAGGCACTTGAAGGAGGATCTAATAGTAGCTGCAGCTACTTGAAAGTACATACAAAGAGGATGGAGCCCAAATTCTCAGTGGTGTTATGCAATATAACAAGGACCAATAGACAAAAGTTGTTGATCAGGTGATTCAGTTTGGACATCAGCAGAAGTGCAGCTCTGTGACAAATCATTTCATTGCACTGCAGATGGGGAGTCACACTACCCCTATGACAGCCAAAGACTTTTATTTGATCGTAGAAAGCTTCTCTTGACTAATCATAGATAGAGACAGCAAGATCTGGTGCAACAAAGCATCTTCTTGTCCTACCACTCACTTCTAACAGTTTGACTCCCATTCTGTTGAACACCACTTCGTCCCTGAAGACTCAATAATGCCACATTTGTGCTCAATCGACCATTTTATCACATCTTCTCTTTTGCACTCTTCTTTTTAACTACGCAGTTGCAATCCTACTCAGATACCCAGACCTGGTAGTTTCTCTAACCTTTCTATCTCTGCAGCCTATGACCCACTTTTTTGATTAGATCTTCTTTAACATACTAGCAGTACACTCCAGACCCAGAAGCCTTAGCTGCTGCACTGAAAATAGTGATTTCTATTCAGCTGTCTGCCATGTCATTGACATCTTTCTGTCACAGGTGTTCTGATTGGGAAGTCAACAGCTTCCTTGTGGTAGTTTAACTCATTCTCCATACTGTGGGTATTCTTGTCTGCATATGAATAGACAGTGTGATCACTTAGACAAAACACATTTCTAAATTTCTACAGGAACTTCTAGGTCATAATATGTGAAAACAAACCCTCATTCAGTGACATTAACATTCATTCAGGGACACTAATATCACAGTGACACGAATGTTGTGCGGGCTTCATCTCAGTTCCTGTCAGCTTGCAATCTTGCCTGGATAGATAAAGAACATCTCTGCAGCCAGGTAGACCCACATCTTCTCCAGTGCAAAAAGCAGCTGCCTACACCCTTCTCTGTCTTTGTGCTCTTTGTGATGTGCCTCAGACTACCCTCACAATCCTTTCTGTCCTCTAGGGCTGCACTTGGTTCTGGCACAGGTTGTAGGCTGAAATACTGGCACGTGTGTGACTGGTCAGAGACACTGTGCTCCTCAGGGGTCTTCATGGCTCCCCCTAATAGTACTCTTTTTGCAAGAATGTCCAGCAGATGGTCTGTAGCTGCTGGTATCCAGGTGTTTCAGGATAAAAAAGTGGTATGTAGGATGTTGCTTCTATCTTGTCTGGTGCTGCATCTCTTGGAGAAGAACTGCAACACAGAATCATAGACTTATAGATGGTTTAAGTTGGAAGGGACCTTAAAGATCATCTAGTTCCAACCCCCCTGCCATGGGCAGGGACACCTACCACTAGACCAGGTTGCTCCAAGCCCCATCCAACCTGGTCTTGAACACCTCCTCCAGGGATGGGGCATCCACAACTTCCCTGGGCAACCTTTTCCAGCGCCCCACCACACTCACGGTGAAAATTTTCTTCCTGATATCTAATCTAAATCTCCCCTCTTTCAGTTTGAAGGCATTCCCCCTTGTCCTATCACTACATGCCCTTGTAAAAAGTCCCTCTCCAGCTTTCTTTTAGGTCCCTTTCAGATACTGGAAGGGGCTATAAGGTCTCCCGTGAGTCTTCTGTTCTCCAGGATGAACAACCCCCACTCTCCCAACCTGTCTTCACAGCAGAGGTACTCCAGCCCTCTGATCATCTTCTTGGCCTCCTCTGGACTTGCTCCAGCAGATCCGTGTCCTTCTACTGAGGACTCCAAAGCTGGATGCAGTACTCCAGGTGGGGTCTCATCAGAGCGTAATAGAGGGGTAGAATCACCTCCCTCGACCTGCTGGCCATGCTTCTTTTGATGCCGTTGGCTTTCTGGGCTGCAAGCACACACTGCTGGCTCATGTTGAGGTTCTCTTTCTACAGTGACTCTTCCTACCTAAGTTGGTGTTATTCCCTCCTTGACTCCATTAAGAGATGAGTTATGCTGAGACATATTGCAGGAAAGCTCAAACACATGATGCTAGAAGGATTGTCCTTACCTCAGTTAGCCACCAAAACTCAGATTGAATGCATGTTTGTTGATGGCTCTGGGATACATGCACCCCATTGGACTGCTCCACCTGGTTTTACTCGGGCAGAAGAGTCACTTCTAGCTGGGCACAATGCCATGGCAATTCTACACTGAGATCCACCCCACCTGCACCCTTCCAAGTGAGACAGTTTCAGTTCACAAATCCTCACACCAGCTTCTGGGAGAACCATGTGTCCCAGTTCTTTGCCATGTAGGAAAAACTTGGTCTTCTCTGTCATAACACCAGCCAAAACCACTTGCTTCTTCATCTAGAACTGCATGAACTCCATGGAAAAATTAGATAGGGAAGGAAGAAAACTTTGGATTTCAGGAGACAGTATTTATCTGGGATACCCTCTCTTAAGGCTGACAGAGACATTTCATGGGTGTATTAACAAGTGGTATGTGGAGACAGCTGTCTGCTTGGATCCCTGGCACATCTGGAAAATTTTTTCCTGGAAAATATGTCGAGCTGCTGATGGCAATGCACTGGTTCAGCAGAGCAGTGGACTGCCTCTGTTTGGAAAGTGGGAAAGTCACTCCCAACACTTGCTGAGACATTTGCAAAAAGGTTGTGCTCGTCTTTCTAAACTGATCTTTGGAGTGTTTTTGGCCAGACTATGAATCAGTTGCAATGGGACGTGAGTGCCAGTGAAAGAGATATTTAAATTTTCAAGAGGGTGACTGTGGCAAGTGACTGATTGGGCCAAAAAAAAAANNNNAAAAAAAAAAAAAAAAATTTGTGAACTGTGTTTGCTCTCTCCAGCATAGAAGTTTAGCAGTTTTAGAACAACCTTTGTTGCTTGTTGTTCAGGGGCCAGCTCTGTCTCTGGTCATTTTTTTTCTTCTTGGTTAGTGCTCCGTGACTGATGAGGATCTCAGTAAAACACTAATTGATTTGCTTGTCTTTCATGGTCACCTCTGGACTGTAATTACTCAGGCAGGAAAAATTAATTAGTCCAGTGTGGGCTGACTGCTGCTCTCCGAGCACTGCTGAATCTTAATTGGAGAACTCCAGAGAAAGGTGCTGATTCACACCATGGCACGATGGGGTGGGGATTTTTCCAGGGACAGAGGGTGGAGAGGTGAAGGGGGCTGAAGGTCAAGATGAGATATGTTGTCTGTTCTAACATTAGCAGCTGTACCTTCTCTCCTCTCCTTACGTGTGATAATGAGCCCATTAAAACCTGTTTGCCTGCTTCAAACAACAACTGAAATAAAAAAGACCGTGGATTTATTCATATGAGTGTCTACAGAGATCTTTTTGGGGTATGCAATATTCACTAGAAAAAAGTCTCAGAGGCAATTGTTCTATAAAACACCCACTAGTAGTTATTCTCTTACTGCTTTCCATGATGCCATTTGCAATACTGGTATAGCACTGACATTTCACACTGCTGTATTTGGGACTGTTCAGATATGAGCTGCTGGGACAGGCCTCCTTGGCAGAGAAATTTCTAATGGTTAGAGATGAGATGATGACCATGTGAATGGCTTTGCTGAGAAGCCATGCCTTTGCTGTTGCTGCATTTGCTGAATTATTTTCATTTTGGCATCTGTTCCCCTCCATTCCTCCAGCTATATTATTATCTGGTGCAAACTACACGCAACAGGTTTGTTTTCAGTTGTGCAATGAAAGAGATACTGAATGTACTGGTTGTTGAGGATCTAACAGTGGAATTACCCTGCCCCCACTCGAAAATTGGTGTGGGTGATTGCCTGAGGAAAAGATGAGGAAATGAAATTCTTCAGAGAATATTTTTCAGACACTTCCCAGTGATTATTGCAGCTTGGCTGAGGGTTTGCTTCACTTCCCATGTATTCCTACCCAAGAGCATGTATCAGCACAGCTAGATCCAAACAGAATTTTCTCATAGCAGATCAACCCTACTCACAGATCTGCTAATTAAATGAAATCTTGTTAGGAAAATCACTTTTACTGAGCTCAAAATATTTTTATTTTGGGTTTTTGGTTTTTTTTTTTTTTTTTTTTTTTTTTTTTAAGGATCTGAGGCTTGATACTTACAGTAACTCTACAGTGAAGATGTGGTGCACTCCTGCCTGGGTTCATGACGGTGACACAGAGCCTGAGATGTTGCTCATTAGTGAAGCAGAAACCTACGCCACCTTTATTGTTGCTATTCTCTCAAAAATTTATTGTCTGAAAAGCACAGTTTTACTGAGAAAAGATAGAAATCCTGTTTTTCTCACCAGCTTCATATCTAATATGTTTCTTCCAAGCTGACTGCTAATGTTGAAATAGCTAATGCGTCTCATGTCCTCTCTACATTAAAGTAATTGCCAGGTAGAAGGAGGGGGTTGGTCGTGCTTAGTTATTTACAACGTTTTTGAACTACAGGCCTTTTAGACCTGAAAACAAAATCTACCTCTGGATATCCGTTTTAATGATTGCAGTTCAAAACTCCCATGAAAGTCTCACACCTTCCAAATGAGGATTTCTTGCTGCTGATATTTCATCTAACAAATTTCACCATATCTTCTTCCTCTGTCCACTCCATTTGAGGGTGAACAGTCACAAGGACAAAAGCTTAAAATTCAGCATAATCCTGACAATATGCACTGAAGAAGTTCAGTACAGTTTGATATACAGCAATGCAACATGCTGTTCCTTCCAGGTAAGAATAAGTATTCCAGCAACTATTGGGCAGGAAATGTCTAGCTTGGCAGTGATACTGTAGAAGAGGACCTGGGAGGCAATAATGGGTTGCAAGGTGAGCATAAGTCAGGCATAACACATAGCTATTGAAAGAGAAAAATAAAAAAAAAAACACCCCGCAAATGCATATTTATATATATAGTTGACATTCTTTAAGCATGTGCAGTAGTCATTTTGTGCAGACAGAATGGCCAGGGTCACAGTGGGAGTACTATTGCCAGTTTAGTGAACTACATTTTAAGAAAGAGCTAGACCGATTGGATAAAGATTGCTGACAGAAAAATGGATTTGAGATGTTTGTCTGGAGGAAGAGCTGGTTTAGGGGACATAGGAAAGAATGAGGGAATAGCCTTACTTCCATATGTATTATGAATAGGCTAGAAACTACTGGGTTTAATTTGCATGACAAGATTTAGGTAAGAGCCGCCAGGGAGACTCTGGAATATTTTGAAGTACAGATTAGATGAATTTTATCAGGAGTGATAAATGTGTAATTCCTCATGTGTAAAGGTGGACCAATGGACTAGGCAACCCCACAAATTCCTTTCCTATGATTGCAGGACTCATTGTTACATTGTAGGCTGAAACTAAGAACCCTGGGGCTGGCTTCAAGCTTGGTTGTTCATATGTCTTTTGCCAATGACCTCCAGCTTCATTCCTCACCAAAGTTTTGTTAGTCCTACAGGACAATTTTCCAGGCAAGTTAGAGCTACTTGGGCATCATCCACATAATAAAACTATTCTCTTGTGGAGGTGGATTCATCCATATTTCATCTGACAGAGATGTGCCCCTTTTCTATCTTATAATGATGCATTTGAGTCACCATATTGACCTCGGTTCCGCACCAGCTCCATTGTTTGAGTGTCTGAAATTTTTATATGAAAAGGGTTTTTCATTCAAAATCATTTGTGCAAAATGAAAATTTTTCTTGAAAAAAAAATCATTATCATTTAAACGCTTTGCTTTTCACAAACTTACTGGTATCTGAAATTGATATTTTGATCAAAGCATTACTAAACATCTATCAAACTAATTTAAATAATTACTGCTTTGCTGTCTTTACAGTAGACAATTTTCTGTAAGCAAATGCAAATGAGCAAACAGTGAATATTTCAAAAATGGTTTTATTAGCTTTAGAAAAAGTCTTCCTTAGAATCTGATAGGTTGTGTAGAACAAGTAACGTGTTGGATCCAGTTAATGGAAAGCATTTCATAATCTTGGTACTTTAAAAAATAATTTTCCTGTTTTAACCAGTTTACCTTTATGTAAAGCATTTTTTACATTAAAGAATTTATAATGGCTTAACCACATTGTATCTCTTTCTAGTAGATAAAATGCCTCTCTTATTGTGAGCATTTTCACTCAAACCTTCGCTCCCATTTTGTGACACCAAGTGTAACTGAAGACGGGAATGCATTTTCTCCAGGCACATGGGCTGAGAATAACAGGTCCAGTAGCTGTTTTATTGGGGTGGTGGATTTTTAAAGCTTCAGAAAATGCTCCAGTATCAACACCAGTATCTTTTATACCATCTCTGTCAGCAGCTTCACCGGTAGCTCTGCTCCCCTTGCTGAAACTCTACATCATGTGTATCACAGATGACTACTCAGCCACAGGGCTCTTCTACATAAAAAAAGCTGCTACGTGTTCCATGTAATGCAGATGGGGCAGAAGGATGCAGATGGATGGGGCAACCAAATCATCTATACTCCACAAGAGACAGTGATTTCAGATTTACTGCTAGGTTCCCTAAGAGACTAACTTAAAAAAAATGTTTTAGCCACAGGAATTAAGACTATGGTGCAAGAATATCCATGTACTCAACTGATGAGATGTTATTATTCTGATCTTGTCTGCCAGACCACCTGCAGGTGCTGGAGATTTAAGCACTTCTTCATGACTCTAGACCCCAACATGTTTGCCATTGTTACGGCTTGTCCTCTGCTTTCCTGTGTGGGATATGATGAGTGACCCGCTGGTTTTTAGGTGAATGCTGACTTGATACCCATGGTGCACTTTACTCTTGAAAATGAAAGTTTCTGCTAATTTCCAGTCTAAACTTGCTCATGATCCACCTCCAGCTATCATTACAGACCTGTCTCCCAACTTACCCAGTTTCTGTTTTTCCTTGATATTTACACAGGAAATATATTCCTTCAGTCACATGAACATTTCCTCCTAAAGTAATTATGAACACAAGTGGCAGAACTGTGCAACACGTCTCAAACGAGTGTTAGGGCTGGCCTGTCCAGCGTATTCATAGTGGAAAAAATGAATAACCATATGCATTCTAAAAACACTTAAAACTTTTTCCACTCTCCTTATGCTAAGAGTTCATGAGTTGTTTTTTTTTTTTTCTTAACTCCTGGACCCCTGTTTTATAGCAAGCAGGAAAAAAGGCAGCCTTTGTTGAGAATTTCTAAGGACATGACTCTACTTTGTGTTATCATATGTCTCCTCATCTGAATCATTTCAACCAACAGGGTTATCCAATTCCTCTGTCAGGCTTGGTAGTACTTCCCTGTTTTGTGTCTCCTGCAAATCATGAACCTCACAGTCTTTGGCATCCACACCCATACTTTGAAGTCAGCTCTTCTGGAGGTTGGATCTCCAGAGATCCCTTCCAGCCTACATTTCTCCATGAGTCTATGCCTCTGTTGCAGCTGTGGTTTCAGATCTGTCTCTGAGCATTACCATAGGTAACCTCTCCTTTTCTCGTAATTACCTTTTCAGTGTGAACAGCTGCAGACTGTCTTTATTCACTTTCAGCTCCAGAGCCCAAATCCATGGCTAGTTTATCAGAAGCTCATGGAAAGTGAGATGGATTTAGTTCATGTATATCTGGTGTAAGGGAGCATTAGCCCTACCAAGAATTTCTTCTAAATATCCCGAAACAATTTTGCTTTGGTAAATTATCTTGTAATTTATACTTTTCTCCCTACTTACCAAATGATTATTGTTCCAAACCTTTGATGACAAAGAGGCCTATATTGGTCTGGATCATTCTTCACTCTCTTCTGGACAGAATTGTCATAGTTGTTACCCTCCCATTATGGGGACTATCCCTTGGTTTGCATAATTGTTATATATCATACCTACTTGATTTGTCATTCTGCGTGCCAATGCTGTTAATGGTCTAGGTAGAAATTTTTCCCTTGAATCAGGCTAGATAGTGGCTCCACCTCAGATGATGTCATGCCTAGTGCCCTACCTTTGATTGCACCGGGAGTCCTGTTAATGCCCTTGATAACAGTGTTGCTGCTGTTAACTGCAGGAAATAAGATTTCCAGTATTAGTGATAAGTAATTTTTGATCTATTTTTGCCTCATGTGTGCAAGTGTCCTAATTTTCTCTTTGTTCCCCTTGGTTTCTGTGGCTTAAGTAACATTTATATTATTAATTTTAATTTCCTATGTGAGGTAGGTTTTTGGTCATTCTTACTTTCTTTTGGCAGTTTGTAACCTCTCAAACATACCTCTTCTCACTGCTCTCTCTCCCTTCTGAATTTTGAATTTTAAGTACCTATGCCTTCTCTGCACACAGATCCCAGAGCTGCTTAGTCAGACTCAATAATTCATTTCCTTAGATTTCAAAGTTTGCCTTTCTAAGCTTCCAAACCTTCATTCTAGACCTACTTTTGTCCATTTTGAAATTTAAAGTGAGAAAAGTCAGTTCATGATCGCACCTTATTCAAATTTTACTACGTTTAAACCCATACAGGAGCTAGGTCTGAAATGTTCTTATACTTACTTTTGCAAAGAAATCCATCACCTAAAATATCTGAGCCAACATAAATGGCAATTATCTTTCAATCCATTTTTGAGACATTAAAGTCTCCTATAATTCCCATTAATGCTTATGCATTTGGTAACTATGGAGACTGATCATGGCTAGGCTGGAGCTGGGGCACAGAGGGGGCTAGTGAGTCTTTCTCTCTCCAGCCGTCCCTCCTAGCAGTGGTTTGCACCAAAACACTTTTGCCCCTGCCATAATATTTCATTCCTGTACCTTCTGTTTCTTGCCTATACAAAACAATATCTCATTCCTTTCATCTGCACTGGTTTCCAGAATCCCTGAAGTTTCTCGGCACCTGTGTGACTTCCATGCCTCTGTTTCACCCTTCCATGTGCCATAACAGTTTTGAGTTGTGTACATGAGCATCTCAAAGTTTGCTTCACAGTTCAGTCAGTCTCCCATTGTCACCAAGTGTCAGGTCTCTGTCACTTTTAATAGACATTGGGTACTGGTTTAGCTTCTTGGCATTGCCTCTTGTGGTGGTAGTCCAGTACCTTCTCAGGCCATACAGCTGGTCATCGTCTGAAGTGATGAGGCCTCGTCCTGCCCATTTACCTTTCTGGAAAGCAGCTGTCCTCTCTGAAAGGCAGCTTGCATTTCCTAAACCCCAACTGTCTGGCTTTATAACAAAATATAAAATTAGAGAGGTTGATTATTTTCTGATTCTTCTTGCTTGGAACAGGGGAGGATTTTCTCCAGCTTCCTACAAAAGCTCTGAAGTCTTCTGTGATCTTTACAATTTCATGGTATACTACATTTTTGTTTCCAGCATAGAGTAGAAGTTATTATGAATAATATTAAAAAAAAAAAAACAGAAATGACAATGAAAATTATATTTTCATGTAGGATGGATATAAAAAATGTTCACCTTTTCTGTTCACAACTAGGAAAAATGATCTAAGCCCTAAAATGTCAGTACTGTGGTCGAAGAACTAGAGGAAACACTATTTTTTCAAAGCTGGGAAATTCTCCATTCACCCAGCTGGGTAAGCACAGCCCTGGACACCTGGATGGCTTCAACTTATGGCTGATACCCTAAATGGTCTACAGGAAACTCTTCTTATCTCTGTGCCTCTGTTTCTCCTCTCACACTCTGTCTTGTCCATTTATATTACTGTCTCTCAAATTGTTTCTGATATGTGTTCAAGCAGCATCCAGCACAATGTGGTTCCAGGCTCCAGCAGGACCCCTCGGCATTACCATCCTACAAGCAAATAACAATGATAGTCAAACTACTGTAGCTCTGCATCATTAGCCATGCCCTGAGAAAAATAACCTTTTAATCAGTCTGATATGTCAACTGTGGCTTCCTTCACTGTCACTGGTAATCTAGCAAAATCCTTCCTTCACATTTCTTGATTAGAAACATGATGGCAGACATCCGTTGCCCTGTGCAGAAAGTACTGAGACTTTTCATCTTTTCACAGGATGTATCTCCATAATACTATGTAGTTAGCTGCTATCCAAGCATCATGAAACACAGCGCATATGTCTCCTAGGTGCATCCCATGAGAGTATAACCTTTACTAGAGCACAGGCTAATGCAGTGGCAAAGCAAGACACTCAATGTCAAAGCCGTGTCCAGATCAACAATGAGGTCAGATCACAAACTGCTCAATACAAGAAGAAGATGAAAATCTACCACCTGTAGCAGGCTGTGTTCCCTGATTATTGGTTTCCAGATTGCTCTGTTCTTTGGGTTTCCTCTCAATTTAAGCTTAGTTTGGAATGTCTTTGGTTGTGCAATTGAATTACTTCTCAGTAAGTTGCTAGTCTGTCCTCTGTCGTCTGATATTGTGATGTACCCTGTTATCAGTTATGCTGTGTGCCAGGCTGAACTCCCTGATGAATTTCAGATGTGAGGCTTGAAGTAAAAACATCATTGCAAAGAGGCAGGAAGAAGAGGTGCTTTGTACAGTCACGTAATATTCTGTTTTCTCAAAACCTATGTCATTTCAACCCTGTCACCAGGACCAAGGGGAAAGCAAATTCCGGCCAGGCACCAGCAGAGTGTCTCAACGGGGCTGTGGGATCTCCATGACTGGGGATATTCAAAACTTCACTGAACAAGTCCCCGAGCAGTATCACGGGTCTTTAAAGACAGAACTGCGTGGAGTACGGGGGTGAACAAGAGATCTCCAGAGGTCCTTTCCAACCTTCAATTTTTCTGTTGTTATATGAAATCACCTGCAATAGATCGACCCTTTTACATTATTGCTGTCTCAGCTAATAACTGTGACACCTGGGTAATGGTGATTGCAGCGCTGACAGCCTTCATGAAGAAGGTAGGCGCCCCCATATTTACACCATTTAACATTTCTACTAAAGCATTNCCCGCCCCCGAATTCAGTAAGTTGCACAATACCTCTCTGAATGGGACACATGAAAAAAATGTCACACAGCTTCCATCATTTGCCATAAAGGATGCTGCACTTCAACATCTCCTCATCTCTAGTGAAGGTAAAGGGAAACACTCATGTACAAGCTACGCAGTGAATCCTGCTTTTCTTCATGAGTGTCTAGAGTGAAGATAATTACAATTGTCTACTTTCCTCTTTCTCCAATATTCTGAATATTCTGTTAGCTCAAGTGAACTGCGTGAAATTGCAATGCTGAGGACATTTTTTTGGTGTGTCTTTCAGCTTCTTTAAATCATGAAATCATAGACAGTCCTCATTTCCCAGAGCTACATGAAATGTGGTCAAGTTTCTAAGTCATTCCCTTATGACATGGACTTTGTAACTGCCTGCTTGTGCTGTTTCCCCATAGGAACCTTTGTTATGCTGAGCACAAGACGAGTGATACTCAATTAAAAAATCTGAATTGTCTCACCAGCGCGGCTGTTGGGGGCTCCAGTGTTTTGCTTGAAATTCAAAAGGATTGGAAAACAAGCCGTGCAGCTCATGGAGGCCACTCAGAAGATATAGAATCCTTGGCTGTCTCTGACACTGTCCCAGATTGGTCACCCTGGACCATTTTATGCAGCTAAATCTTGCTCAGTGGGATCTTTTCCACCAGGTTTCTCGTAAGCATTTACATTAGTGGGTTCCCAAATATACCCAGGTGTTTCAGCTGACTTTTGTGCTGTAAATAAGTACCATCTACACCAGTGCCCAAACCCTGGTATGTTACACCTTCAGCTTGCTGAAGGTAAATCCCATTTTTGCTTTTCACATGATTTTAGCAGTGCACAGTCTCTCCAACTAGCAAGAATATCTTAAAGCAGAAAAAAAGGGCTAATCCCACCAGGATTTGTCCCTGTGCTTGAGGAGCAAATACTGTGAGGAGAGGTACATGAGCATGCTGCCTCCTCAAGCCCAGTCTGTGTAGTACCTCTTTTGTGGTTCCCCAAGAGCATCACTGCCTGCTTCTCTCTGTATATGGGTGCTACACAACCTCAATGAACCTCCTATAGACAGGAAGAGGATTTGTTCCTGAAAATATCACAAATGTCACTGCCTCTCTCAGGGCCTGGGTCACTAATGCACCACCAGCACCACCAGTGGCACTTTTCCTGCCAACAGGCAGCTGGTGGTCGAAGCTGTTGGGATGGTTTCTTAGTGCTCTGGGGAGTATATAAAGCAATGCCTCCTATACACACACATAAATCAGTTCTGGGTCCAGAAGTGGACCATATGGGCTTTCTGTCACAGACACAATGTTGGTGGCTTGCTGAGAGTGGGCAGTAGGACCAAACTGACCATCCAAAAAACATGTGGTGTACACCTAAGTCTCTGCCATGAAGTTTTTTGCAGACTGTAGTGACCATCACGATACCTGTGTGAAACCCTCAGAATCAATATATCATATTAGCATCTCATCCTTGTCTGACCTTAGCTCACACTTTACCTTGGGTGCTCTGACAATAACTAACTTCTTCATAAGCCTCCCTTCCAGCTGTCTGAGATGTCAGACTCCAAGGGGCATTTCTCCTCCAAGTTGTCTTTCCTTCAGGTAGGGGTTATGGACATGTCAGAAGCTGGTATATTGCTGAAGTCCTCCAGGAGCTTTGAGGAGGAGGGACATAGTACAACAGCATTGGTACTGGCCTGAATCACAACAGACCTTGGTCAGTGTGGCAGGTGGGTGGACAAGACATGTGGCAGGAAAGAGAACATCAGAAATAGTGATTGAACCGAGATATTCCTAGAATATCAGCAGGGTGTTGAATCTGGAGGGCAGACTGGAAAAAAGAAGTCCTCCATGTTCTTGTAATTTTTTCAGATAAAATCTGAAGTTTTTTGTGTTTAAGAGAAGTTTCTTTGGCTATTTATGGAAGAGGGCCAAGAAAATCCATCTGAACATTATGGACAGTTCAGAGTCCTTTCACAAGAGACAGCTGAAAGTCTGGTGTTTCCTACATTTTAAATGTGTATTTTGCATTGACAATATAATTATCATAGTTCTAAATATTTAATTAAAGATGATAAAAACCAGCACTGGTTCCCTGAGAAAATAATTTTCTTACCTCTGCTACTCTAGGGAAAAAACTTCCATTACTTTTCTTTGTTTTGTATCTTTTAATGAAATTAGTTATTAATCCAATGAATCATTTTCCTTTATCCTATACCTATTTATTTTCCTTAACAGTCTTTTATGATGAACCTTATAAAAAGCGTTTCAAAAATCCAAGTAAATTACATGCACTTAGGTCACCTTGCTCACTGATTTTATTAACTTTTTCAGGTTAACAAGGCATACTTTTCCCTTCAGAAGCTGTGATGGTTTGACCCAATCAAGCTACACTGTGTTTATCTCAGTGTTGTATTATTTGATTCTTAATTAGACTGTTTCTCTGGGACTAGTGTTCCTGACACCAGTGGGCAACTTTTTAATCTTCTTGGTAATTGCTATTAGTACGGGTATAAGGACTGACGTAAAGTCCACTGAAGACATTGGGAAAACAGTCTCAGGAACTCCTTTAAAACCTGTGCAGAAATCTCTTTTGGCCCTGGTTAGCCAATTCCTCTAGCAGCTCTGTAACTTTGTTTTTAATTATTTCGATTTCTTTCAAGACCATAATCTTCTTTTCTGAAAAAAACCCAACCCTAAAACAAAAAACAAGGAACACAAAGCCATCCCCTCCCCCAACCTAAAAAAAACCAACACCAAAACCAGGCTTCTGCTTGCAAAGGACAATTACTTTTTGTATTATTCTTCATGTAGATTGGGTGACTGTCTTTTATATGTTCTTCTTCCCCTCCTTATCTCCAGGTACAGCTTTTGTTAGCAAATATCTCTTCCTAGTCATCCTTTTCAAAATGCACAGGGCTTGTGGGACTAAATTACCAAAAAAAGACTGGTAGACCAAACCAAACTTGCACACCCAACTAGTCAGTGGTCGGGATGTGGCTTTCTGTGTGCAGTTTTCCCATCTGGAAGGCTTGTTATCCTGTGCATTTGCCAGTGTCTGTATTTTACGTTGCCTCCTCTATTTGAGAAAGGAGAGTGGAGTCACACAGGAAGCACCCAGACCTTATGTGAGCCAAATGATACCTTTCCCTTTGCATTCAAATATTTTTAGGCTTATAGCATTGTGTAAACAATCTGCAAACATGAAAAATGTAGCTTAGGGTATTATTTGCAAAACTCTCTGTGTGTGCAGCTGTGAAGGACCTATCACAACGGCCAGTATGCTCAGCTAAAACAGCTTCTAACCTCTGCTTTCAGTTGCAAGTTCCAGTTTCTGGTTCAGTTTCATGCATACCACTTTACAAGCAAGATCTCCTAGCCAGAGATATCTGTCTACAACGGGCTGCTTGGCTAGATCAGTCTCCCGACTCCGTCTGCCAGGCAGAGATGCTGGTCTTCCTCTCATAATCTCCTGTAAGGAATATTGCAGAGGAATATGCGGTAGCAGTCAGTGGTGGAAAAGTGTAAGGGCATATTGCCTTTGTAGAAGATTATGGGTACAACATCACCAAAGAGCTCAGCCGGGTGCACCAAGGAAGGGGAGCTGTGGAGGAGAGAGGAGCAGGAGGAGAAAGCAGGGCACTAGGGGAGAAGACAGCCAGTGACTTTAGAGCATAAAAAACAACCTTCACTAGAGGGACATGGTGGATTGGAGCTCTAGGGACTACAGGAGTGTCTTCTACGTTTTGCACAAAGTTATGCAAATGGATCCTCTGGCTTTGCACTGTGGCTTTTCATGTTCTGCAATGGGGTCCCAAGAAGATTCCTCTGTTGGGCAGGGAAAGGAGGAGATGTGCTCCAGAAACAGAGCTGGAATAAGGTGATTGTACAGTTGTCCCCCACCTCATTCTTCCATCAGCTGGAAGCATTTATTATTCTTGATTTGAGTTAGTTTGGGGGAGTGGGAAAGACACCACTGCTGGACCTGTTCTTTCTCCTAGGCCTTATAATACCACATAATTACACTTGTCCTTCACTTTACGTTCTTTAACCTTTGAATATTTATCATTTTTTATGAGAATTTTCTTTCCTCCTGTCTTTTTTTTTTTCGTGTGTCCAGCACTGATTTTATTGCTTCTTGTGCATATCCAGGACGGAGCCACTTTCTCCATTCCCTCTGCTTCTTCCCTGCGTCTTGTCTCTCTTCCCTGAGGCTGGACAGTGTTGCCTTGATCAGTGAAGTGGCAACATGTCACTTACACTGTAAACTGCTAAGATTCCCGTGTGGCCAGACTAGCTATGGAGCACAGCTGCAGACCAACGGGAGACCACCAATTGCTCACATTTCTAAACTGCTTGTCGCAGTTCTTCAGTATGCAGGCTGTGATGCTGCCAAGAGCAATCTCATCTCTTAGGCACCCATCCATTTCTTCTCTTCCCAGACCCTCAAGGTATCCTAGTCAAACCATCCCCCTTCATCTTGCCCCATCTGTCTGTCCCACATTCCTCTTTCCTCAGGGCCCATCTTTTCTTCTCAGGAACAGTAGCTCCTGCTCCTTGACTCCCCACCTCCCAGTTGAACCAGTGAAAAAAGAGAAGCTGTAAATAACAGTACGAGAGGGGGGATACCTAACAATCTTTGAAAAGCAGACATTTAAGAGAGAAGATAATAGATAAAGGGAGTTAAGATCAGCAGATAAAAGTCCATAGCTGCAATCAATAGAGTTAAGGAGTTTTTCAAGTACCTTAGAAACAAAAATTCTAGTAATGATACAGATCAAATATGAGATGGATATTGCTTCACTGAGAAATAATGATGCAAGAAGTAAGTGTGTATGTGTGTGAGCTTTATTGTATATTTGGGTAAAACAGGTTAATGAACACTGGATTGTCTCTGAGATTACTTTTTTTGTTGGTAAAGAGAATTGTGTGTTATGTAGTAGAGAGTTCTTAGAGAACTGATTTTGAATGAATAGCCTAGGTGGTAGAAAAATTTCCAGTATGTGGTATTACTGAAATCTAAATAACATCAGATTTAAAATGATTTGACATTTCAAAGTCTAATTCTCCAATGAAGAGTTTCTGCTGGACTTACGTGTGGCTCAGCTCTAGGACCAGAGATCGGCAGCCAAGCCTGGCATTGCAGGTGAGAGCCGCTGCGTGTGAAATACAGGTTGGAGTGGTAATGATGTAATGAAAAGCAGACACTAGCAGAAAGGACTCTATAACATTTGGCAAAGGAAGTCTGGTAAAAACATTTTTTGATGTAGGCAGACTTAGACCTCTGGTAACAAAGCATGGACACTGGTGGGTTGGTCCCAGCCAGCAGACAAACTCCTACCCAGCTGCTTACTGTCTCCTCCCCTCAACAGGATGGGGGACAGATTTGGAAGATGAGGAATGAGAAAACTCGTGAGTTGAGATAAAGACAAGAGATGACTTACTGATCTATCATCGCAGGCAAAACATACTCAACTTGGGGAAATTAATTTAATGCCAAATAACCATAGAATGGTTTGGGTTGGAAGGGACCTCAAAGATCATCTAGTTCCAACCCCCCTGCCATGGGCAGGGACACCTACCACTAGACCAGGTTGCTCCAAGCCCCATCCAACCTGGCCTTGAACACCTCCAGGGATGGGGCAGCCACAGCTTCTCTGGGCAATATGTTTCAGTGCCTCACCACCCTCAGAGTGAATTTTTTTTTTGCTAATATCTATTCTAAATCTCCCCTCCTCCAGTTTGAAGCCATTCCCCCTTGTCCTATCACTACATGCCCTTGTAAAAAGTCCCTCTCCAACCTTCTTGTAGGCCCCCTTCAGATACTGTAAGACAGCTATAAGGTCTTTCATGAATCTTCTCTTCTCCAGGCTGAACAAGCCCAACTCTCCCAGCCTGTCTTCATAGGAGAGGTACTCCAGCCCTCTGATCATCTTCATGGCCCTCCTCTGGACTCACTTCAACAGGTCCATGTCCTTCTTATGCTGAGGGCTCCAGAGCTGGATACAATATTCCAGGTGTGGTCACACGAGAGAGAAGAGGGGGCTGTGCTGCTGGCCATGCTTCTTTTGATGTAGCCCAGGATACCATTGGCATTCTGGGCTGTGAGTGCACATCGCTGGCTCACATTGAGCTTCTTCACCAACACCCCCAAGTGCTTCTCCTCGGGGCTGCTCTCAATCCATTCTCCACCCAGCCTGTATTTGTGCATAGGATTGCCTTGATCCAAGTGCAGGACCTTGCACTTGGCGTTGTTGAACTTCATGAGGCTGGCACGGGCCCACCTCTCCAGCCTGTCCGGGTCACTCTGGATGGCATAAGTAGGTCCCTCCACCACCCTCATTCATTTTGAAACTGGAAAAGGACCATAAAAACACAGGTGTGTGCAACAAGCAAGTAGGAGGTCTCTGGTGTGGCACCTGCTGGAAAACCTGGGCTTGAGGTTCTGCTCTGAGTGCTTAGGCACTTTACATTTGACATTTATTTGATAAAGAAAAATAGAGTCCAAAGAACAGAGACTCGACAGCATATCTCTGGGATGGTCTTAGCTCAGTCCTGTGCTGTAGGGTGACAGAAAGACACATTCTGCCTAGTTCAGACACCTGCCCAGCAGCTCTACCTTCCCAGCTTAGGCCTAGGGATGCTGGGATTTGAATATATGCCACGTGATCTCTATCTGTCTCTGGTGTGTGGCTGCTCACTTGTTCAATGCTGGGCTGCTGCTAAAGTACAGAGTGACCCTGGATCACTGGCTGTGTCCAGTAAGTGTTGTGAACAATACCAGGGTGCGGGCTTCAGGGAGCTCCACACCTGATCCCTCTGGGAGAGAAAGAGAAACATAAACATCAAAAGTACATTAAGGTATCACCCTCTGCTAACAGAAAGAAATGCCACTGCTCAGCTATCTTTAGTAAGGCTTATCCTAAAGGTTAATCTTGAGCTAGGTCATGATATGAATTTAAAATATAACATTGTGGTTTGGATCCATCTGTTGGCTTTTGAACTTCCCTACCTCTCCCCATACCATGTGGAATAACAATGAAGAATGCCAACTTTCAGGTGTAATGAGGCAATTTTCTCTTCTCTGCAGAAGCTCTGTTGCCACCTCTGCCCAGAAATAAGCACCATCGCAGTCAGCAGTGCCATTGCCTGCTCCTTCAGTTGATTCTTTCCCATCAGACTTAGACACTGTCCAGAAAACCAGGACAGAGAGGCCATCCAAAGCCCTGTTCAGGCAGCAGTGGTGCTGGCTATGGGAAGCTTATCTGTCTTCTACCTGAGCCTCTGAACCTATATCCCACCACAGGCAGTCTGCAACTGGATGTCAGCTATGAGGCTGTCTGCTACCAGAGGGAAAGAGAATGTTTCCCTTGGTCTTTGCATTTACTGTTGTCATAAAATTCTGTATAGGTATAAAGCCTCAATCAGTGACATACAGGGTTCTTTGTGCATTGTCACCATACCCTAAGGGGAACAGTTTCAATCTGAGAGATCCCTCAACACAAAATCATGAGTAGTCCGCAGTGTTAAAGCTTTGTGGGTCAAGTCCTTTCAGACACGTGAAGGATTTGCTCCCTCACGTCTGTAAACTGGTGCTCTACTAAGCTAGTGAACGAACAGGAGTGAAATCCATTGCTAGCTGACTTAACAAATCTGGTCTGAAAACAGTGCTGAGGGAAAATAATTTCATTATTTTTGCTTTGGATACACAGAGAGTTAGGGGGAAATTGCAATGTCTTTAATTTGTCATTAATAAACAGATTTTTAAAAAAATGTGTTTTGCTCAAACTTTTTTTCCACTGAGTATATGGGAGGGAGATAATCGAGGCTGGGCAGAGTTGCTGTGAGGTCCTATGGGGCTAGAGGCATTTAGCTTTGGAAACGAAGGCCAAGCCTGAGCCTACTGTGTTCTTGCAGAAGGATCATGAGAATCAGAAACACAGAGGACCTTGCCATTCCTATACAAGCTCCCCCTGTGCAACACTTCTACCGTCCTCAAACCAGCACCTTTATCCAAACCTGGTGCATCCATGTACGCTGCTCTGCTCCAGCCATGGCCAGGCTCTGCCTGGGATGTGGACCTATCTATGATATCTGGGGCCAGGTCAAATGGACTAGGTCCTTGTCATCTGCAGGGACCTTCAATGGGACCTTGTATCATATAAAAAGAGTATCCCACTGCGGAAGGACAAAGTCCATGGGAATTATTGTCCATGTCCTCCATCACTCAGATCCCCAAGATGTGGGTAACATTCACAAAATGAGCATTAGGGGTCTGGCCCAATATGAAGGAAATCACTGCTCCTTAAGATCAGATCACTACGCTTTGGTGACTTCATCACAGTTTGTGTAATGTTTTAAATGCATCAAACGGGAAAGGCTAGCTGCTGCTGTGATCTGCCCCAGGCACAGTGTGATTTGGTGGCAGAGCTCTGGTTGCAGCTCAGGACATCACTTGTGCTTACGCGTGAGAACCACACTCCCCTGCCAAAATACAAAACATCAGGCCTCGTGCTTTCTAGCACACCAGCTGTCATGTGCATCCACAGGGAACCAAGCCCAGGAACAGCAACAGCCCAGCCCTTTGTGTCCCTCCTGGCTGCAAGCACACTCACAAGCACGACTGTGCTCACACAGAGGAAATCTGTGCACGGTCCCCAGAGTGCCCTGATGCAACACGCCTGTCTGTGCACACACCCTGACACCGCCTGGCAGCAGGAGGTCAGCCCCAGCCCCGGCTCACTCTCTGCTCCATCCTGGGTTTGTTTTAATGGCTCCTCTGAGACGCTGCCTCAGTGCAGAGAGTTTATGAATGTGACATATCATTCAATACCGTCTACCATAAGCCACTCTGTTACCATGGCAACTGCCTCCTTAGCCCAATTCCTGGGCCTCCTCAGGTCTACTTGATATTCACCTTGACACCTTTGCTGGAGACCTTGGGGAAATGCATTAAGTGTGAAAACACCTTGTACTTTATTGGGCAAAGGTAATTCCTCCCCACATGGATGTGCACATCATATTATCTCCAAGAGAGGGGCTCTCACCTCCCTGACTTCTGTCCATCCTCCACTTCCCTCTCTCCCTGCACAGCTAACAAGCTGCAAAGTCAAACCTGGGCAAGAGCCTGGGGTCCTCTATAATCGGAAATGCTGAATCCTCAGTGCTCTGGCCTGGGCTCCTGCTGGAAGAGCTAGGCAGATGTGATTAGGAGAATATGTGAAATACTGAACCTAGCTAACATGATTTCTCTGTATTTCTGATCCCGTGCATGTGGCTTGCTTTCCTTACTTTGAGCCTTTCTTCTTTGTGTCCAGTTATTCATTTTTTCCCCTCATTTTCTGGGCCAGGCATTAAGTTTTCTAGCTCAGTCTCCTGATTTGCCTTCCTTCCCAGCAGTGTCTTCCTAGAGACTTTGCCTTATGCATTCTTTCACTCTGCTCCTATGTGTCTGTTTCATCACTGGTTGATCCATTGCTCACACTGTCCCAGTTCCCTAATTCCTGCCAGGATATGGGAGCGGCATCTTTGTACACGCCTACCAGGTTCTGCCCCCGGTTTCTTAAACCTACCAGGGCATCATAAGGGTAAGGAATGAGGTTTAATAGCAGGCAAGATGCCTGGTCAGGCAAATTTTCAGGAGATATGGTAAGTGATAATGGTGAATAAATTTGTTTCCAGCCATTCCCCAGCTTTTCACGATAGCTATTAATGGCAGCACCATGAGTCCTTCTGCTGTATCCTGGCATGTTGGGTGTCTCTCCAACACTCCTACCTATGGGTAATTTTGGTTTGCCAAATGAAGTGTACCCACTGGAGATTTCCAGAGGTCTGTTTCAAAAGCCAGTCACAGAGTGAGTGAGTGAGTGGCAGAGATTTACACAGTGGGGCTGGAAGACAGCAATATTCTGGAAGGAGGAAAAACTTGTGCTGTTAGAAATGTCTTTTTTTCTCCAACATACCTGGAAAGATCTCATCTGATTTTCTGATTACTCTTCATTTGATACTTGGTTAGACAGGAGGCCTCCATAGAAAAGATGTAAACTGCACAGAATCTATAGTAGGTGACAGAAAGGCAGGGGACAATTTAAGTTCCCTGATTTGAAGCACAGCACCTATGCCAAACATCATTTTTGACTGTGCTTTGTTTGGAGGTTTTGAGTCCTGTGTGCCAAGAACCACTTCTTTATATCTTCTGGAGCAGAAGGATGTTGTCCCATTTGTTTCTCAGCAAGCAAGAAATCGGGAAACTGAGGCACCATAACCATAACAACAGCGTAAAATATCACTGTATTGCCCACACTGCATGTGTTGTCCACACTGCCTGCAGCACCAGGAGGAACTGGATCTGATGGGGGACCATGGGTGGAGCACAGAGGATGGTTGGTAATTAACAAGTGCTTGATAAGGCCAGCACAACGCACACAGAGCCTGGCCCATGCTCAGCCACAGGGGTAGCTTTGGCTGGGAAGGAAACGATTTAAGCTAAGCACCTAGGAGATTGCAACCTGTTGTAGGTGACCCTGCTCTGGCGGGGGGGTTGGACTAGATGATCTCCAAAGGTCCCTTCCAACCCTGACTATTCTGTGATTCTGTGATTCTGTGAGATGGGGCTACCCTGTGCTGTCCTCACAGCCATTACCTGTCTTCTTCTGTGATGTTTGGGCTACCGCAAACCTTTTCAGTTAGCCGGGAAATAATCAAGGAAACCCTTTTGACAGGAAATTATATTTGAGCCCTGCAAAGATCTCACGCTTTTGATAGTGCACTCACCAGGAATATGTCTCAGTGCAGGAGAGCCTCTTCTGCTCTGTGGTTGTGTCTGCTAAGCCAGCAGGGGAGACACCAGGCTGAAGCTGTTTTCCAGCTTTGGAGAAGGGAATGATACATGAGCTTCACTCACAGGCAGCCCCCTCCACCCTCCCATCCTGACGCCAGCCCACTGCTGTTTCCTCTTCTTTTTGCTTCTGAAAGGTTTCAACCCATGCTGGCTTTTACCCATATTTCACCCAACCCAGGGGTTTGTTCCTGTGTCAGTGATGGCTCATCCTGCATAGTGGGACTGCAAGTTCCCCAGCCTGCCAGCAAAGCAGTTACAAGGGAGCTCTGCTGGCAAGACCCATGATCAGTTCTGACTTCTGGTCCCTGTGTCTCTAACTCTGCTCAGTATTTACTTGACTTCTGACAACCAGTGGGCAACAAAGAAACCTCAGTTTCCCCCAGTTCCTATTGGAAATCCCTGAAGTCAAGGTTACACAATCTGGCCACATCTTGCTGCTTCTCCTTTTGTACTTATGTCATTTACATTCCTGGGAATGCTGTGCCTTCCTCCACAGCAGAACTTTTGACTACTTTCCCCCCACCAATCACAGCACCCCCCTAGTAGCTGGGGCACTGTCCTGAGGAAGGGTAGCTCTGGATTTGGGGTTCCCAAGCAGCCTTTTTGGTGGCTTTTCACAGGAGCATGTTCTGCCCATTAAGCTTTTCTACAAGACACTAACTCTGTCCCCACCTCCAGCTAAACTTTAATGTGCCACAGAGCCCACCCCAGAAAAGCCTGGCATCTGTGAACTCTAGCTTCAGAGAGGTGTCATAAATCCAGGCAAGCAAGAATTTCAGATGTGTTTGTGCTTACTACTGGCCGGCTGTGCCACCCCTGCACTTACCATGTGGCAACTGTGAATCCCACCCTGCACGACTCGCTTTATCTGAGGTGCTGGATGGGAAAGTGCCTGTCCTTGCTCCATGCTGTGGATGGCAGCCTGGAGCTGGACCTCAGCACTCAGCACTTGCAGGGCTCAGACTAAGCCTGAGGAAATGTTTTGCCGACAATTGCATGGACACTGTAAAGTGCACTCGTAGGGTAAGAGTACCTTGAAATGGCAACAAATGTGAGACCACAACAGCCAAAGGCAAGACTGGGGAAGCAGTGCTTTGCTTCATACCTGGAAAAGGGAAGGTCTGGGTGGGCTGGGGAATTCCTTCTGAACCCTTCTCTAGTGGCCTATTACTTTTCAAATGCATTGTGTACATCTGAGAGCATTTGATCTTCTCTGATACCAAAAGATTATCAAGAGAAGTTGTCAGCTTTTATGGTAGGGGTTGAATGGTGAAGGGAAGCAGATTGTTAATGTTAAGATATCTTTCCTGTCTGAACTGGTTTAACCTGTGATAAGATGTAAGGTTAGGATGTACTGTCACAGTGCTTGATCCCAGTCCAAGACAAGTTTTGAGAAATTGCTCAAGGGCACGTTTGAGCAAACAGAGCCATTCTGGATTAGGGCCAGTCTCTGGGGCTGGACTTGGAGAGCCAGAGGCTGTGTACCTGCAGACGAGAACACCAGTATGCTGGAGGCAGTTTGTGATTGCAGGATGATCAGAAAAGGCAATAACATCCTCCCCACCCTCTGGAAGCTTCTGGACACTGTTCTGCTCTCCTCTCTCTACATACAGCAATGTCTCAGTGCTTTGGAGACATCTGGACACTGTTCTGCTCTCATCACTCTACATACAGCAATGTCTCAGTGCTTTGGAGACATTCCTGATTTTAAACCCAGACCCTTCACACAGACCCTGAGGATCCCCTTCACCCCACTCACCCTGATAACTCCCCAACCCCAAACTCCCAGCAGGTGTCTTCATGTATGCAGACCCAAAAAATGATACGACATAGTTCTGTAATGCTAAGGTAGCGTGGAAAGAGAGTAAATTCTTGCCATCTCACCTTCCAATTTTGGCCTTCATTCTGCTCCCTCTCTTGGACTACATTTTTATAAAGGCTTGCCTGTAGGAACCAGAGAAAGAAACGGATGCTTGGTGTCTTCCCAGCATGGCCTGCTCTATCAGGTAGGAAAACAGGGTCAGTCCAAGCCCCTGGCAGAGATAAGGTGTATAGGCAGAACCAGAGATGGTCCCTGCATGATGTGGCATCTTCTGCTGGCACAGCATTGGCATCCTTAACAGGAACAGCCTGGTGCCATTCAGGAGAGGAATGCAAACAGCACTTCTTGTAGGAAATACGCGAATCATGCTCCTAGAGGGTGATCACCCGGCACTTTCATCTGCCTGAACTTATATGAGAAATGACCACGAAAGACTAGTGTAATCCTTCCAATGTGTAATAGGAAGCACCTCTCAAGCAGTATGGTGTTACAGTTCTGATCAGGCATACTCTGGGTGATAAATGTAGCTGAAACAGCGACAAAGAACTGTGAAGATGGTATTTGCATGGGCTAATGAGTGCACTCTGCCCTACGCCTTGGCTTTTACTTTCATGGAGTCACAGAAAGGTGGAGAAGCCCTCTGAAAGCCTCTAGCCTATCCTTCTGATCCCTCCCCAGAGCTAACTTCAAAGTCAAATCAGATTGCTCATGGCCTTGTCCAGCCAAGTTTTGAAAATCTCCAGGGGCCAGAGATTTTTTGACCATGCCTTTGCTAAAGATCCTTCCCCAGCGAGGCGAAACAGACCCAGTTCCTCATAGACCATGCGCTCAATACTCTTCGGTATTTTGGTGACCCTCCACTGGACTCTGCAGGACTTGGCATCCCCCTTGTACCAGAGTGCCCCTAAACTCTCCACAGTTCTCCAGGTGCAGCCACAGGAGTGCTGAGCAGAGGAGAATAACCCATGTCCCCCACCACTCCAGCTGCGCTCTTGCTAATAACAGCCCCATCTGGGCTGAGGATATGATGGTATCTGAAACACAGGAGGAAGAGTTAGCATTGGTGCATGCTCATCTGTCTTTTAGAACTAGATTGGTGTGTGGTGAGGACACCTGCCCTGTGCATCAGCACAGCTACTGCATGTCCTATCCAAGATATATCCCTTAGGAGGGCTGTCACAGGGGAAGGACTGACTGGTAGAAGTGCAGACTAGAAGACATGCTTCACCCAGAAACAGAATTATGGTCTGGAGGAGATAGGACCACTCTCTGTAAATATTTGGGGGGAATCAAACTGCCTGCAAAGGAGATGTTTTAAGCAATTAGGGCTCAAGGAAAGACAGGGATGAATTCATAGGCTATCTATGTTTAGGCTAGACACTTAAGGTGGTAGAAAGAGCAGTGATAGTAGCAGTCTGGAAAAAACTTCCAGTTTCATGTCAGGAGGGAGCAAACTTCAGTGGAGGTAAGCCAAATGAAAAAGGATGGCAAAGTCAGGAGAGAGATGCCTGGAAGAAGGTGGTACCCTGGTCCTGGGCTGGGTTGCTGTGGCTGGGTGGGAGATGACAGGCACCTGAATGCCTTAACACAAAGTGACATGCCCAGTTTGGTCCAAATTACTCACACCTTTCGAACCAGAAGTGTGAGCCCTAGGATAGTTTGGCCTTCTTAGAGCTCCATCAGGTTCCTGTGGGCTCAAGGGAACCTGGCAAAAATATGAAAAATTTTTGGTTTTAGCAGTTTTCACTGAGCCTGTAAGGTGGGAGTTTGAGGCAGGAGAAATAAAAGCAATATTCAGTGGGTGACTGGGACAATTCTGGCCAGTTCCCCAGCTGCAGATTTGAAAACTGAAGGTGGGGGGGAAATAGCAGGAGAATGAGAAAATCAAAGGTGCATATCCAAAACTACATTTAAAAAAAAAGGAAAAAAAGAAGTAGAGGAAAGCATTTCATCCATCTGCTTGCATTTTCATTGGTGCTTCTTTTCCATTGCTTTGATAAGCAAGACACTAAAGAAATGTCATGGAAGAAATTTCCTTCCCCCAACAACTACTTTCCCTTATCTGTTTCCCCCAAATGAAAAGATTATTAAAAAAAGAAAAAAAAAAGGGCGGAAGAAAGGAAAGAAAGGAAAAAAGGCTGAAAAGATTTCTGTGATTTAACAAGGCCATTGTGGGATACATTAAAGAAACAGAAGAAACCAAGGACTGGCTTTGATGTAGAGCCTTTGAAAAACCTGAGCAGTGAGAAACAGCCCTGACCCATGCACGTCCTGATGAAAGGACTTGTCATGCCGAAGCCAGGTCTCTGTCTGTTGAAATCTCATGAAGGTGTCAGGCCCAAACATGGTTTTGCTGACACTCAGTGTCAGACTGGCTGCGTGCAAGACCTCTTTCAATCAATCCAGTCAGAGGCCTGGACCAAGCAGGGAGGATGGGCTGGAGGAGAAGCTGCTGCATGGCAGCTGCTGCTCTCCACACCAAGGTGTGTGAGGAGCAGAGAGCTGCAGGAGTCACCTCCCCTCTTCATACCATACGTTTCTGGTCGGGAACCAGGATGGGATTACTGGTGTGCATGAGAGGCAGAAAACAGCTGCAAGGCTACAGTCAGCCTCCACTAAGGCTGGAGCAGCTGAGAATGCTCCTGTTTCATCTGAAGAGCTCTCCAGGCTTGCAGGATGCATTGTATGCAGCAAGAGGGCAGAACCCCACTGTGCATGAACACTGGGGCCCTGAAAGGTGGTGTCCAGGTCCCCTGAAACCAGTGCCATCTGTGGTATGAAACCTGTGGCTGGGGTCTGCGGTAAGAGGCAAGAATGACAGAGGTCACCGGCATATCCCACAGTGAGCACTGTCCCTTCATCACATCAGCTCAGCCACTCTACTCACTGATAAACCCAAAAGGCATATGGACATACCGGAGGCAGTCCAATAAAGGGCCATGAAGATGGTGAAAGGACTGGAGAATTTCTTGTGAAGAAAACCTGAGAGAGCTGGGACTGTTCAGCCTGGTGAAGAGAAGGTTCAGGGGGGATCTTACCAGTGTATCTAAATACCTGAAGAAGTGTGCAAAGAGGACATAGCCAGGCTCTCCTCGGTGGTGCCCAGTGCCAGAATGAGAGGCAATGGGCAAAAAACGAAACAATGAGGCTGCATCTGAACATCAGGAAACACTTTTTTACTGTGAGATTTACTGAGCAGTGGAACAGGTTGCCCAGAGGTCCTGGACAACCAGTCCTAGGTGACCCTGCTTGAGCAGAGGAGTTGGACAAGATGACCTCCAGAGATCTCTGCCAACCTCTGTCTGTGGTTCTGTGATTCTATTATTCTGTTTATTCCAATAAGCTCTGGACACAGAGTTGGGAAGACGTACAAAGTCTCTGAAGCCTTCTTTGCTCTGACAAAACACAGCGGGATTTTGTGACAGCTTCATCTATGTGAGAGGTGGGAACATTTCCAGAAAGTAAATGTAATACTTCCAGCAAGGGATTCATGAAAAATATCTCAAAGATGACTTGGGAAAGCATTTTTCTTGGCTTGAGGCCTCACTCGTGAATCTTTGAAGACTTAACTAACCACATGTTCTGCTAGTGGCTAAAGGTGCAGGAAACCAGCACTAAGAGAGAAGGTTGCAGTTAGACAGGTAAGAGAGTCTCCACAAGCCCAGTACAAAGTTAACTGAGAGCCTTGTGGCAGCCACAGATTAATCTCATTGCAATCTTAGAGGCAGCTTATTCCAGCAGAGGAGGAGTGAAGACAGGGGAAGTCTCCCTAGTGCAGGAGTGACTGGAAGACAGTGACAGATCTCGACCCCCATACAGCACACCCCAATCCCTTGCAGCACCCCACCCTGATGACCTTCCCTTGTTGTTCCCCTTCCTCCCGCTGCTGACTCAGACTCCCAGACCCCACAAGTATATCCTCACTCTGCAAACCATGCTGACAGCCCCTGCCCAACGGGAAATCCTGTGGCACCTCCCAGCCTCCACCATCACAGCTGGGCACTGCTTTTCACTCAGGTGATCCCATGGAGAGCTCTTGAGCCTGGTTTGTCTCCAGGCACAGCCATAGCTGTGAAATAAGCAGGGATAGAGGGCGACAGAGGAGTGTGCAATAGACTGAGAGCAGGGAGGTGAGCACAAAAACTTGCACTGCTATGTGTCAAGGGAGTGATCCCTGGAACAGGGAAAACTGCAGTCAATGAACAGAAGTGTCCAAAAAGCCCCCTAGGCAAGGAGTGGAGTTCTGGGTAATCTCAACAGAACCTGCTGGCACTCGGAAGTTAGCTGATCCTTACCCATTCATGTCCCTGACCCAAGGTAGGGTCCTTCCCCCTCTGTGGGAGGAGGTGGTCATGGGGGTGTCACAGGTCATTGACTTCTGCTACAGTCTTGACTCGGAAGGTATTCTCTTCTTTCTAACCTTTCCCAAGGAGTTTAATTATAAATGAATGATATCTGTAGATACTCTTCAGTTTGGCTTCCAACAATGTTGTCCTGCAGGAGTGCTCCAGCTGGCCATACAACTCCCACCAAGACTAGTAGTGAACACCTTAGGGTGGATGCAAGAACAGAACAAAACTATTCCTCAAAATACCTCAGTGTATTCTCTCAGCATCTGTAGCTTATGGATTTTTTTAAAAACAGAGATGATATTTTTGCTTTTATTAATCCACCTAATTGCTTTTTGAATCCATGACAACTTTCAGCATCAAAGGCACCCTGTGGTGATGAGTTATGCAGCTTAATTACATGTTGCACTGGGCCATTCAGGCTTACTGATGTGGGTCTCAACTAGCACATCTGTACACTGGGTTGGGCTGATAAATCTTCAGTGAACCCATCTGAAAATCACAGAATCACAGACTGGTTGAGGCTGGAAGGGCTCTCTGGAGGCCATTTGGTCCAACCACCCCCACTAAAGCAGGACCACCTAAAGCTGGTGCCCAGGACCATGTCCAGATGATTTTTGGATATCACCAAGGATGGAGACCCCACAACCTCTCTGTGCATCCTGTACCAGTGTTCAGTCAAAAGTGCACAGTCCCTGTTGCTGGCAGTGAAAAAATATGTTTACCAACATCAGGTGTACACAGGGATGGCTCTACCATCAGCGTGATGGGGCCATTTAAACTGACGGGTGAAGTACAGTGCGTTAGACAGAATGTGTATCATGTGGGTACTTATGGCTGAGGGTAGCCCCAGTAATATGAACTCAGAGGCACAGCGATCCAGTCACAGTCAGCTCCATGAATCTGTATGTGACATCAGGGTCGGAGCTTCCATCTCACCACCCAAAGCTGTGAGCTGTGAGTTTTGGGTATCCATTAGCACCAAGGTGATGGGGATAAGTGGAAATAACAGCAGGATAAAAATGTAGCAGAAAGGCATTCCCAGGAGTCCCAGCCCAATGACAGGGAAGTTCAAAAGTTCAGGAGCATGTCTGACAGTGAAACGTGTTGGAAAATAAAGACCTTAATTACAGTGACCATTTCCGACCCTGCCATTGTTAGTGACTCCGTTGCTAAAATACCACATTGAGTGGAAGCTGGTGCTGGTGACTGTGCGAGCAGGCCTGGCAGCAGGGCAGCAAGCAGGAGCACTGACAGCCAAGGCTATAAGGTACATCTTTCCAGGAAAAAGCTCCTATTCCATCGTTTTTGGCTGAAAGTCCCCCAGGCCTTCAGGTATATCTGGAGGAAGAGTGTGCAGCAGGAGCTGTACGTGCAAGTATCTCAGAGAAATGCAGACATAGAAGATTTCACTGGTAGAGCAGGAGCACAAGGGAAATTTGTTGAGAAGTGCCTGATTATGCAGACCTTCATGATGCCTCTAGCAGTGACTTTAACTTACGGTTTGATTATGTGAGGGCCAGCAAGGCTGGAAACAAGGTACTGTGTGAAGTTTGACTTTATTTGTTGCATACGACTTGGGAGTCAGATCTGAGACTTGTTACACTTACATGGTGAACTGTGTGTCCCAGTCAAGGAGTTAACACAACTGGCCACAGCGTTACACTGCGGAGTTAACTAGGAGTTAAGGTTCATTAAATTGAACATTAGTTGTATGAACCAATTACAAGGAATCCTTTTTATGAAACTCAGCTTCCACAAGTTTATTGCATTTTTGTTCACGTTATTGTGCTGTTAACTGTTCACTTCAGATGCCAGCCCTGCTCATTGGTGCTTCCATGTGAGTGAACATGTAAAACCAAAGAAATAATCTGTGGCAAATACAGTATTATCCTGAGTTTCACCAATGAACAGTAAATCATTTATGATACTTGTCTCTGCACTAAACGAACAGAGCCAAGCCCTTGATTCTGTGCCACGAGAAGGATCACAGGGTGGCCTGATGGTTCAGCAGTCTCTCCACTCACAGAAAGCAGTGGTGTTTCAGTAAGCACTGATTTTGATTACCAGTTTACAAACTGCCGAAGAACATGGGCTGAAGTCCAGTGCTGGTGAAATCTCTGCTTCTCAGCTGCTATAGCTCTGTCACGTTCCCCATGAGACCACTGCTTCCCCCACCCCCTCCATCCTTACTGTCTTCAGTGCTTCTCAAGGGAAACGGATGTGTTAGGCAGCTTCAGGCTCTGTATACACGTTGAATTATTTGTGAGGTACCTTACACATCCTTACTGAATACCATTTAGAGACTGTGCTTATAAATATATTAACTTCTTATGGCTCTGAGACATCTGACACCAATTCCCTCCCCTTTTCCATGGTGTTTAGGACTCAGTAAGCCAGGATAAAACTTTATTTCCTTAACAAATAATTTTATGTGATCTAAGGTAACCTAGGTCTTATAGTTGCCTGTCACAAGATGACAACGCAGAATTATGTTATCCCACTGTCCACAGTGTGCAATTTATCCAACAAATAGATCTACTTTTCTCGTAGCCTACTGCTTGCAAACATGCATTTGAAACTGGTTTCCTATGGGAAAAGGTTGGATGAGCTTGTTAGGTGCTTTAGAAGGACAGTTTCCTCTGCTGTGTGGGCTGGATCTTGTCTAAATCTTTTCCCTTGACTGAGACAGATTTTATTAAGCCATAAGGCACTTCTAAGCTCTGTGATATCAGTCTTCATGCAGTACAGGTGTAGAACTGGGTGAGCTGGACTCTATGTGAGAAGCAGAGTCAGGCCCAGAAGACTATTTAGGACCAAATGAAGGTTAAAAGGGGCTTATATAGGAGGAAGGGTATCTTGAACTAAAGCTGTTCCTGAACACCTGTGGAAAGACAATATAGCCTTACAGTGAACCAGAAAGGGGTCAGGAGGAGCAGAGCCACTAGCAAACAGTGTAGACTGCAGGTGCATGTCAGCGCAGCTCCACTGATGTCATTAGTGTTGCTGTTAAAATTCACACAGGTTTCCAGCTGACCTAGGGTCTTCAATGACTTACTTGAAAAGTAATTGAGAACACATCAAAATGTTTCCAAGCAACTTCCCTGGGCTGGCTAGGAAGCAAATAGCCTGTACCTGAGCAATCATCTGGTCCAAGCAGAGCATTTGGGGCAAGCCCATGGTGTCAATGAATGCAATTCCTTTCTTGGCACAGAGCTCTTTATTGCTGTATGTAGGAATGATTTTTCTCCTCTGTTCCCTTTTTCTGAGCCCTCTCAGGCAGTAGTGATGGCAGGGTGCTAAGATACGCCTCTGTTCTGAATTGCAGGTCATCACTCTGAGTCTCCTCGTCTTTGGTAACTGCTGAATTTTGATCTGTTGACCATTCTCCTTCGACCCTAAAGGGATTTGTTCTCCCTGCTGCAGCAGCTCACCATGTCAGTTTTTACTCTGGAGGGAATTGTATCTTTTTTTTTTTCACTAGTGCTGAATTGAAGGATCAGGATTTTGCGATGAGAACTTATAGACAAACTAATTTACACCTATTTTTTTAATTTGTCTTCCCCTGGCTCTTGCAGGATCGTTTTGGCTGTGTCTGCAGAGTTGGGCAAGAGTTAAGTATTTCATAATAAGGAGCATCTGTGTCAACAGGAAAGGCTGAGGTGGTTTTTACTAGAGTATTCTGACCTGTCCTGAAGATGCAGTTCCCTCAGGCCAAGATGAAAGCATTGATCTCCATGTGACAAGATAAAGCTGGCGCTTCCCTGTATCAGGAGTGAAGCTCAGCGTGAGACAAATGTCATTGTTGGTTCCCCAGTAAACTGGGGTAGCAGCTGGTCACCAACTATCGTCAACTACCATCGCATGCCAAAGACGATGTTATCCAGCAATGAGAAAATGCATATCTTTGTGCTGAAGCATGAGGGGGAACATTCAAGGTGACATTCACTGCTGAGGGGTGGAGCCGGAACTAAAACGACTGACCGTCTCTGATTATCTCTTCCAGCCTCCTCAGTGCTCTGCATCCTTTGCACAACTATGGGAGGATTTCCTGGTAGAATATCTGAAGGAATAACTGGGGCTCAGCTGTTTTAATTACTACCATCCCCTATGACAGGTGTATTTGGGGCTTTGGACAGTAGCTTCCATTTTCTTCACAGAGCACTGCGTACTTCGTTCTGGCTTCTGGGCTTACTCCATAAGCCAGTGCTACCACAGTGAGGGAGGGAGGGAAGGACTTTCTTGTAATCAGTGCTCATCTGAGGAAGGTATTTTCCCTGCCAGGTTCTCATGGGCTACCCCTTGCCATGCAGCCACTGGGTTCAACTAGGAACGTCTCTCTAAGTCATGCTCTGCTTTAACAAGGCTTGGTTGTTCATTGCACGTTGATCTCTGCCCCTCACCGTCTGTGGTTCACAGAAGTTAGCTCTCTGGAGAAGATGAGGCATAGTTGAAGCCTCTGGGCATGACATTTGGGTGAAATGCAATAATCTGTATGAAGCTGAACTACATTCCTTCTGGCCTTGAAGCACGTGATGGTATGAAGGAAGGTAGAGGAACCAAACCTGGATCTGACCAGTAATTTAACGTTATCACTGCTGCTGACTTTTCCTACCATGCAATGGGTCCCATGACCTTTCTGTATAAGTAAAACAAAGGCAGAACATGCAGGATCTTGCAGGAAGGAGAGTTCAAATGTCCAGAGACATGTGCTCAAGGGTGCAGATGGTCATATTGATCTTGGCAGCCCCAGTTAGTCATCATGAAATCCCAAGGACAGGTCTTCTCCAGTGATGGATACTGTGTGTGCAGCTTGTGGTAAGGGCACATGTAAACCCCTAGTGCTAGGTGATTTGGGGTAAGCAAATCTCTGAGGAAGTGAGCACTGCAGGCACTTTGGGAAATGCAATGAAATAGCTGGGTCTGTGACTTACAGTGTTTGGCCCCCTGACAATCTGCCACCTTATCATGGAAAATATGTGTCTTACTCGGGCCTAAACTGCTTCCTTCCTGATGCCTGGAGAAACAGATTTTTGGCAGTGTCTCCAACCCTGCTCAAGCCCTCTGTCTCTCTCCCTGTTCTCAAAGCCCTTGCCTCTCATCTCTTTTATCAGATGCTTGCTGTCTGCAGTCAGAGAAAGGCAAATAGGAGCTCAGAAACAGGAGGCTTTATCTTTTCCCTATAGACCTAGTACTTCACCATGTGCTGTCAGGTATCTTTAGACTAGACAGCCTGGCCTTTTTTTAACCCCTTGGGAGGCACTAGGCCTGCTCACCTCTCGTTTTTTCACAGAAAACATCTGCAGAAATACATCTTTCTTGAGATTTGCATGCAAGCTAGAACAAGCACCCCGTGGCTGAGGGAAGAGGGACAGAGTCCTATGTGGAGAAAATATCTCTATTCATCCATGCAAACTAGCCCCAAGGAGTGTCATACCTTTGCAGGAATGTGAAAGAAAGGCTTTGTCCTGCAAGATAATACAGAGCCCGGGGAAGAAGCTTGGCACTGACTGTGTGTTGTGAATGTACCAAAACCCAATGAGAGATTGTAAGGAAGTGGAAAAGGATTTGCTTCCAAGGAAGTTGATTCAGCCCACCTGCATTCTCACATACATATTTGCAAACAGCAGATGGCCTCAACAAGATCACTTATGTGCAGCATGGAGGACAAAGGGTGTCAACTACTATGTCTTTACAATACCTCCCTGGAGGCTCTTGGTTGGTCAGGAAAAGGGGTTTTGGACAGCTGTCTTGACCCAGGAGTCAACATTTACTGCAATGTGATCGTTTGCTTTAGAATTTTGCTTGCTTCTCCCTCTCTAAGTCTTAAGCAAGATTGCTTTCCGTTGCCTGGCTTTCCTCATTTTAGGCCTCTTGTGATCTGGTCTCTTTGTTGGCGTAACAGAAGGAGAAACGGCACATACATTGTGGTGTATGGTTGCCAGAGATGCCAGAACACAGGCTTTCTGCTGACAAGTCACCTGAGCCATCGGTCTTCGTGCAAGCAAAACTTTTCTCTTTTACAGTCAGTCACGTCCTTTCAATCAGCCTATTCTTACCTCAAGACATCTCACACAATTCTTCTGTGAGCAAAGGCAAGATGGATACCATGGATGGTGGCATTTGGAAGAAAGGATTTAATTTGAAGAGCAGGCTCTCGTTTACTAGGTTCACATGTAAGTCCACAGCACCATATCAGGGGGGATCCTGATTGTAGCCCCTTGGCTGGCTGGAGTTTGTCGTATGACTGAATTTCATGAGAAGGAAATCCTGTCTCAGGGGGCCTCACCTGTTTCTGTTGATGCCAAGCTTGGAGTAATCTTTAGGTTTTTCTTAGGGGTTTGATTATACAAGTTAGGTACTTGATTAGATTTGTGCTTTATATTTAATAGTGAGTATATGTACAAATGAGCATTTCACCTGGAACTTAAAAACAGGGAAAGATTGTCTCTTAGCACGACAACAATCTTATATAAAGGGGAAAGTATGAGGATATTTTCTTCTATTTTCTTCTGTCCCACTGACTATAAATAGTCCCTTGCTGGTCACTGAAGTAGATTTTCCCTCTTACTGTTTATCATGATTAGATAAATAGGCCATGTACAGACACCTTTTTAAAGGCTCCTGATTTTTCCTGAAGCATGTGAATCAATGTACAGACACAGTGTAAGACACATGCTACCCTGTGCTGAGATGGCAAGTAGCTGGGATAATGCCTGGCCAGAGAAAACAGACCCACGTGGGAATGCATTCAGGCTCCCAAACCTTGACTCTGCACCCCACAGCATGGCTGGGCAATACATCTCACCAAACCTGACTGAGCCTGGGGGCTTCTGGGAGGGAAAGCTATCAGGGATGCTTATCAAGGTCATCTCCTGCCAGGACAAACAATCACAAATCACAGGAAGAGGCAGTGATCCCAGAGCCACAGACAACGTGGCAGTGATCCCAGGATGGAAAGAGTTAGACTCCAGCCAAGAGGTGTACCCCACAGGTGAGGAGTTAGCTGAGGTGGTAAGTGGAGGGAGTGGGAGGGGAGACACTGGAGGTAGCATGAAGGTAGAAGACTAGAAGGCTAGTTTCAGGAAAGACTGGACACCATTGAGGTAACACAATGAAATGTGTTAAATGGGTTAAAGGCTGCAGTAATGGACCATCCATACCAAAGAGCAGTGGGTACAGTCAGACCGAAGTATGACTGAGTTGGAGTAACAATCAAAGTATCCCAGTCAAGCAGTGAACTGATACAGTTCAATATCTTTATATGCTTTCTGGACAATAACTCAGATGTACCCTCACCAAATTTGCAGACAACACTAAATATGAGCAAGTAGCTGGCACATGAATGGCAGACCTTCAGTCCAGGGAGACCTCAATAAACTTCAGGCCTAGGCCAAAAGGAACATCAGAAAGTTCAGCAGCTAGGAGAGCCAAGCTCTGTACCCAGGGCAGGATAACCCCAGGCATCAGTGCAGGCTAGGAAGCAATTGATCAGGCCTGCTGAGAAAGACAGGGAGGACAAATTGAATATGAGTCAACAGTGCACTCTCATGGCAAATAAGGGAAACCACAAACTGGGCTTCATTAGGACTGTGACCAGCAGGGAGGGGTTATCATACCCCTCTGCTCAGTGTTGTTGCATCTTGAATACTCTGTGTTTGTCCATGCCCCAAGCCTCTTCCCTCAAGCCAGAACAAGAAGGATATGAAAAAAGAACAGAGGACGTTTGGCAGAGGATGATCGAGATGTCAGGGGTCTCAGGCACATAGCCTGAGGACAGGTAGAAATAGCTGTTTTGTGTTGTCAGACACAGAGGATGCTGAGGGTCTGGTAATCACAGCTCACAAATACTTGAAGGACAGTTACAATGAGAATGAAGCCAAACACTTCTCAGTGATACAAAACAACAAAACAAGGGCCACAGAGACTACAAAGGTTCAGATAGGATGTTAAAAAAAAACCATCAACATAGCACTAGCTCTTGCTTGGTCAGATCCCACAGTGACCTCGAATACATTTCCCAAAACAGCTGCTTTTCCCCAGACCAAATCTGCTCTGTGCAGAATGGACATTCTCAGTCTATGACCTTGCATACAGCTCTCTCATCTGCACAGAAAATACCTATTAGGATCATTTTTTTTCAATTTTTTTTTTTTTTGTGTGGAATTCTACTTATCTGAAACTTTTCACTAAGCAAATTCCAGACACATACTTGAGACCTGTATATACAGGAAAGGAAATGAAAAATGAAGCAGCATGTTAAAATTAGTCTATGAACAATCAGTGCTGTCTAAATTAGATAGTCATTGCCACAGTTTGGGATGTTACCTACTTTGTGAACAAAAAATAATTTTTGATAAAAATACTCATAGAATGTAAAAAAAGGATAGATCACTATGGTAGCTAAGGGCGGAAGGGAGGTGGAAAATGCAGTAGAAAAGGAAGAAAATAAATCATCTAGAAGCTGAAAAATGAGTACAAGCAAAAGAAAAAATGTAAGAGAAGCAGAACATTTTGACTCATTCAGACTAGACAATATTTTACTTGTTATTAAAGTCATCAGAGGGAGTGAATACAAACTGAGAGGGAGATGTATGCAAATTCATGTAAATTTATATGAAAATCAGCACATACCATCAGTCTCTTGGCAAGTTACCCAGTGTCTCGGTGCCTTAGTGTCTGTATATGACTAAGTAGGAGGTTAAAAGTGAGCAACAATATAAATGTAGCAGTACGTTATAACAAGGATGCACAGCCCTGGGACAGGACCTGATAGACTGCATTTACACAAAAAAAGCCGGGGCTGTATTTCTCCTGCCCTTTCCTCACTCCAAAATTAATAGCATATCCTTGCCTTGCCCACTGACAGTATGGGAAAGCCAGGTACATAGGGCAGAGGAACAAGTCAGGGGACTGATATGTACAGTTGAATTTGCTGGTCATTACAACTTCTTCCTCCAATAATTTTACCACTGTGTGAACAGAAATGTTCTGTATTTTGGTTTCTCCAAGACCCGTTCATAAGTGTCTGGTTTTGCACCCTCACATGCATTTTTCTCCTGTATTTTAGACCCTGTATTTAAGGATTCGACTCTTCTATTTGTCAGTATCATTCCTTACATCCACTTAAAAAAATGCTAATAGTTGTTTATTATTTACTTTTCTTTATGAATTTCATTTATCACTATGGGCTTCACCTTTACCTCCTGAGACCAGTGGTCCTTGCACGTGACATAGGACTAAATTCCTTCCCTTTCTTGTAATGGAGTATAGAAATTTATTGTGGGTTTGGGGAGTTTTTTGTTTGTTTGTTTGTTTGTTTTCCCTCCGTCCTTCTGGTTGGTTGAAACAGCTTTGTATGAATTGTTCTGGGAACCCAAAGTATTAAAATGTGCAAAGCTACTCATCTGAGTGCAGCAATAATTTCAGCAGGATGCATCTGCTTGGAAAGGGTACGTCAGTATCAACACCAGCTTTGGAGACTGAGCAACCATCTGAGCATTTTCCTGCTTCCTTTCACCATCCTATCCTTACCTCTTGTGATGTTCATTTGTAGATTTTTGTCTGTTAGGATAGGAGAAGGGACTGGAGGTAGCACAGGGCAGAACCTAGTAATTATAGTTGCCTATAAAATAGTATTTTTTTTTATTAAGTGAATTTGCATGCATTTAAAAGCTCCACAGATAAAGGAATAATGTGCATCTGATTTTATGTGTACAATCAAGTGTTGAAAGAGGTTGTCTAGACAGGTTGTGCTGTCTCTGTGGTTGGAGGTTTTCAAGACCTGACTGGAAAAAGCCCTGAGAAGCCTTGTCTGTCCTCATAGCTGATCCTGCTTTGAGCAGGAGGTTGGAGCAGGGACCTCCTGAGGTCCCTTCCAGCCCAAATTATTGTATTAAATTGTGCATTGGAATATTTCCACAAGCACACGGTACTTCCAGTGTATGTCAATGTCTGTTTCAATGGTATATCTGAAAGCTTTAGCACAATAGCATTCCTCTGTCACAAGTTAATGGGCAATCATTTAAAAAAATCCCATTGGACCCAAAAATCCCAGTCCCCCCCAAAATCTTAGTAGGACTAGGACAATGAACTCAGGTTCTGCAGAGACTTAGTGCTTGAATAGGCATGTGTATGCATATGTCTGCACTGGGTAGCACCATGATGAACCACAGTCTTGTGTCACTGGGCACATGATACTGCTTACCAGCTCACATAAACAAGAATGTGAAGAGAAGTTGTCAGACAGGTTCTCCTTGTGGCATGCACGTGGCTTGGACCAAATGATTTTTAAATCTGTCCCATCTTTGGAAATGCATGTGAGTATCCAAATCAAGAATCACAAGCCTTGCTGCTCTTGCCCTGGCCCTGAGTATCTATGTATGCCCTACATGTGCCTAGAAGGCACGTTAGTGGAAGCGGAGTCCAGATCCAACTCCAGTGCATATATATGATCCAGATAAAGCTAAGTTTAGATTATAGAGAGTTCCTAATGTATCAGCTATTTTCAAGGTAATTTTAAAGGATCCTGTACTTTCACCTCACCTTCCCCTGTACTGGCTTTGTTCAGAATTGCATAGCTTTCATTTATACTCTGTTCAACTTTTCTCGTCTGGTAGCTTCTGGGATGTTATTTCTTTTTTTTTTTTTCTTCTTTTTTTTCCTCCCTCCTTAATCTGAGGGAACTCAGCTCACCTTCTGAGTTTATTCTCTGCTCCTTTCATTTTGTAACCTGCTGACTGAATATCTCTCTGATCTGAGACACAGATCTCAGTTAACTGTATTGATCCTCCCAAGAGAGTAAAACCAGGGTCTGGAAATGACATTTGAGACACTGGAGCAGGTTGCCTGAAAAGTTGTGGATGTCCAAACCCTGGAAGTGTTGAAGGTCAGGTTGGATGGGGCTTTGAGCAACCTGATCTAGTGAAAGAAGTCCCTGTCCACAGCAGGGGTGTTGGACTAGATGATGTTCAAAGGTCCCTCCCAACTCAAACCACTCTGTGATTCAATGATCCCAGGCCAGACCTGGTAGTAAGTCCCAGCTCCAGGCTTTTTACAGAGCTGTCAGAAAACCTCTGAAGACCTGTCTACCATTGCTGCAGAAAAGCTAAAGCCATTTTGCTATACACATAAAGCCCATGGCTGCAGTCCTATTTCTTCTGTACCCGGTTTGCTTGGTGATTAGTATTTTTCATACAATCATAGGATGGTTAGTTTGGATGGGACCTTAAAGATCCTCAGGTTCCAACCCGCCTGCCATGGACAATGACACCTCACACTTGACCTGATTGCTCAAAGCCCCATCCAACCTGGTCTTATTTTTATCATATGCAAATGATAAACATTTTAGTGTGGTCAGTTTTAAGTTAACACACTTTCCCTGTTAGACAGGTGAAGCACAAGAAATTAGTAGAAGCCTAACTAAGGCTAAACTTAACAATCCATAGGCTGTTTCCACAGGTTTGGATGTGGTATCAACACCATGACTGTCTTGCTAGAGGGGAGACAGCTCTGCTAAGGTAGCGGGTGTGAGGACAGCCCAGCCTGGTCAGTGGGACCTTCTGACAGGCTGCAGAGGAGCAGAGCACTGCACCGTGACCTTAGAAATTTATTTTTTTAAATGCCTTACACTTTCACCTGCCCAATGCAAAGCCTCTGCCAGAAGCTGTGTTAAGTATTAGAGAAATACTCTTGCGTTATCTAAAGAAGAAAATATTCTTTGGCTTCAACATGCAAGACAAACTGACCTAGGTCCTGTAACAGCATATCTGAGGCTGCTGCTGCTGGCTAGCTCTCCTCCTGAGGCATGACCAGCATTTCCCTGTATTTTCTTTTCCAAAGTAGGTAACTGAAGACAGACTGTAGAGTAGCAATGGGAACCCATGAACTTGGAGAGAATGGGGCAGTGAAGACCAAATAAATAAAGAGTGCAGATAGATTGCCTTGTCATGGTGAGTTTGCTCTTGCAGAAAGTGCTACTCGGGTCCCCTGGGCAACAGAGTCTGCAATGTCTGCTCTTCCCCCAAGGCAGAAGTTCCTGCTTGCTGGTGGAACAAAGAACTCTCTCCTGGGCCTTCAGGGTGGCATGCACAATGGAGCAGAAACATTCACCCAGCCAAAGCCCACAGCTACAGCCAGACTACTGTCCTGGGCATATGTTAGAGCTGCATGAGATGCTGGCGTGAGGCAGGAGTTCCACAACTGTAGCACAAGGTTAACATGCAAAATGCATCATTTGGAACTGGTTGGTACTGGGAATAAACCCCCATGGCTGTGGAAGAGGAGCACAGATCAGGAAGGGACCTTTGTGGTTGTAAACCTAGTCCGTCAGCATACTACAAACAGGTCTAGCCCCGCTGACAGGAATGGCAACTTTTTACTACTTAAACTCTAAATGTATGCCAAGCTCTCCTTCACTGACAATCCTATCATCTCCAGCCTTCCTAAGTTCATGGCTTGTTTCCTTTCCACATGCCACAGGCAGATCAAATGCCTAATGGCAAGGGAAATGATAAACAAAATGGAAAGGGCCATAGTTGTCATAAATCAAGATAATCTCATTAATAGAGAAGGTTACTCTGAAGCCTAGGGGCTAGCTCAAATGTAGCCAAGACTGCTCAAAAGTCACAGTAACTCCCCGCCCAAGTTTTTGTGGGACCTATGGGACATACCTCAGGGTCTCAGTCATGGTGCTTGACCATCCTGGAGCGGAGATGTTGCATAGAGACTTTCCCTATCCCCAATAATGTGCATGTGTCATCTCATCATGCATTGCAGGAACTTCTGGGCACACAGCCTACTCATGCGCTGCACCTATCCCCTGGCAACAGGGAGGAGGAAAGCCTCCTGTACTAGTAAAAAACAGTCCTGTGTCACTGGTTTGCTGAACTGCATCCATGCCACAGTGGTAGCAGGGTGCCCTCCTCTCCTTTGTGCCTCAGTTTCACCACTGTTCAGTAGGCTGGACGTGGAGCAATGTTGTCCACTCTCTTCCCTAGCTGACATCCAGGAGATGACACTGTTTACAGTGTTTAATAGCACATTCAGGTTAACACTTGGGTAAGCTAATAAGATTTTAAGTCATGGCCCTAAACCCAAGCCAATGGGAAACAGTAGTCATTCACTATATCTTTCAGCAAGATCCTTCATTAAGGAGACTTCAAAAGAGCCATATTGATACAAAACCAGTTGTCAGAAGACTTTGGAGGTTTCCAAGGCCTTACAGGAAAAAGACATAAGTAACCTAGTGTCAGCTCAGAGCTGGCCCTGGATTTAGTAATAGGCTGGACTAAATCACTTCCTAAGGTCCCTTCCAGGTTGAAGGACTCCATTATCCTCTTATCCTATGAAAAAAAAACAACAGGGAAAACACGATCACAGCTCATAAGAGGCACAGTGTCTCCACCATGCTGTTACAGGACCTGGGTAAATTTGTTCTACCTGTAAAGGCAAAAGAAATATTCTTCTCTGGATTCTGCGAGACTATTCCTTTCATAATTTCACATCTGTAGCATTTGTGCAAGGCTGCGGTTTTAAAAGATGTGGTGATGTGACAGCTCAGCACAAGGGGGAGGTCTTGCTTTACCTTCCATTCAGTGGTGCTGGCCTCTCCTAGAGCAGATTTGTGAGTTGAATCCCCTTGCAGAAAGGCTGACAAGCACGTGAACTACTACAGGGGAGTGGACAGGGACTGGTGTCAGGAAAGATGGGGGGAGGCGGGAAGGGGAACAAGAGGAGAGGACACCTCTTTTCAGTGTCAGGAGCCACTGACTGAATGGTCGCTATTACAGCCTTTTTTTGTCTCTGCCCCTGGCCTAACTATTGGGATCTGGGAGTGTCCCAATTTCAGAAACAGCTGGTGGACTGTCCCACCACAGCTGCTCTTATGGTCTGGTCTGGCACTGGGGTTACCTCAGCTGGAGGCACTGTCAGTCCTCTGCTCCTGGCAGCCTGCTCCTATTTCCAGTCCAAGATGGGCTGTCCTGCACTAGCCCTGTACAGTTGCTATGGACCTTATTTATTCTCATCAACAAAGATTTAAATGCAGATGCCTCTTCTGAGACCAGGAAGTTGATCAAGGCCAGAAGACTGTGTGTCATAGTAGCCAGAAGCTAACTCCTATGGTGAAAACATGACATGGTGTTATTCAGGGAACCAATGTACAGGGTCCAGAGCAAATACCTTGGGCACAAGGTCATGCCTCTGTACACAGTCAAAGACCAAGATACTCCTGGGAAATCCCAGTTATATATCTTCCAGTCTCAAATAAACTATCATGGCTGATAGCTGCACAGGCTTTCCAAGTACCTTGCCTGGGACAGCTTCTGACATGGTGAACTCAATTTTTTGGATGCCATAACTCTCCTTTCCAGACCTGCCCATCTCAGAGGCTGTCCACTGCCTCTTTGCCACACCTGCTAAACCAAGGTCCATCATGTTGCTGTTTGTGCTGGAAATCCTACATGTTCACTGCAGAGAGGGTGTGTTTCTCAGCATTTTCAGTGCTTGCTGAGGCTAAGCATTCAATGTTCAGACTTTTGCAGGCGAGTCCACTCCTAAAATGGAGAAATGCATGAGAGTTTCATGAATCCCAGACTCAGCAGTGCTCAACATGGGCAGTACAAGAGGCTGGAGCCCCTGCTTGGGAATTTCACTTCTGTGATTTTGACTGGCAAATCCAAAGGTGAAAACTGGAGCTGACAGTTCAAAGCATTGCTACTGCTGTCCTCAGGGGCAATTGCGACCCTTCCTGGTAGGCACTGTGGGTCATGCAGAACCACAGGCCCCTCTTCTTTGCCTTCTTGGGACTAGCTAAGACAGATTTTTAAGTTTGATACCATTCCATTAAGTACTATGGCCAGTCACAGGGTACCACTCAGATGTCTTTTATAAATGTCTACCTTAAAATATAGAAATGGTGCCCTGCGCTCATCTGGGTTTGCTTATTTGATCTCTGCTGGCTGCTAAAGGAGCTTTGGGTATCAAGAGCATGTGGAAACAACTGGGTGCAGATATCTGGAGGAAACTACCTAGAGTCTTTCCCATTGACTCAATTCTTCTCAGCCATCGTCATCACCTGGTCTATTGGGAAAGCAAAAGAAAGAGGTTTTCACTGGAGTATTAGCTCCTGTAGGTGCAGAAGTGACTTCAGCCAAGACCACAGCCAAATGGAGATGGTTCTCAGCAGCATTGTTCAGGGTTATCTCATCTCACATGGTATGTCAGCCCTGCTTCACCTAGAGGTCTGCTGGAGACTGGGTAAATAAGAAGGCAGATTTTAACATCAGAACACAGGGCTTTATCCCTGTCAGTCCTCTTTGATTAACACTGTCATGATTTACCATCTTTCCGCCCCATGCAGCTCACTAAACACCTGACACCACATGCCTGCTCCAGCTTGAGGCTCATTCTCAGCCCTCATCCTGCTCCTTTTCCCCAGTGAGGCATCCCTGCCCTCATGTTTACCCACCATCAGATCTAATTTTGTCTGCCTACAAATTCCTACCCCTGCCTCCCCTGGTGTCCTTCTGCCTCCACAGTTGCTACCCTGATGCTCAAAGCATGCCCCTGACTGTAACTCCACTTGCTCTCTGCCACAATGAAAGTTGACTGGCACACAGTGACATGTGAAGACCAGCATTGTTCTCTGTTTACCCCCAGAAAATGAGAGATTTTAATGTCCGGGCTAAACTGCCACTTCAGTGTTTTACACCTCCACACTGGCTGCTGGCCTCTGCAGGGAGTCAGGGGAGCACAGAGAAAGGCTTTTCACCAGTTCCCCAGTGATAGGTTTGTACTGCTGTGGCCCACAGTGATGTCTGGGACATGTTCCTGTGCACATTTACGAGCAGTGACAACATCCTCCTGATCTGGCTGGGGGTGCTTCAGGGCAAGGCTGAAGTAGCACAGGCACATGGCATGTGAGGAGTTAATAAAAACTGCTGGATTAAAATCATTACGTTTCCACAGAAAAACCCTGCCGTTAGCCACAGGGAAGGACCTCATCTGCAGCTCCCTTACAATAAAATGAAGGGCAATTTCAACCAGTCACCTGCTGCTAACCTATTTAAAGTAGCCGGAGGCAGGGCAGAACAGGTTGCTGGTGGTTCAGCCTGCAGTGGCCAGGGTCAGGCTGCAGGTGAAGCATCCTGGTGCCACCACTTTCAGGAACCGGGTACCCATGCCTTCTTCTCAACCCGGACTGTGCAAGCAGGCAAGCCGGTGCTGCTGGCAACATCATTGATCTGCCTCTACCCCTGGTCAAGCTCTGCCATGAGTGTGTTGCTTGGCAGAGGCTGGGGTGCCTGGCAAGTGATGGAGCTGCATGAACCTGGCCACCACCAAGTGTAACCAGGCTTGGGGAGGTCACTCCCCAGCACACAGAGCCCAGCCTGTGCACCCAGGCTTTGGGGACCCCTGCGCATCCTTCATCAGCGTCTACTTAAATCCTGCCACGCTCCTTGGGGCTGGGAAGGCGAAGCTTCCCTGCATTAGCTGCCACTGGATCTGCAGCTTTTCAGATGCCTTCCCATCACTGCCTACCTGGATAAGGATGGTGCAAAAGAGCCATACATGGTCTTTCCAATTTTTCCTGCCCTTGCCTTGAATGTGCTCTTCTGTCATTGAAGACTATCTTCTTACTGGGCTGTATTAACACAAGCATAGCTGGCAAGTCAAAGGAAGTGGTTCTTCCCATTTACTCAACATTCAAGAGGGCACATCTGGAGTACCATGTCCACTTTTGGGACACCCTGGTATGGGAGAGATGTTGATGAACTGTAATGGGTCCAGAGGAGGGCTGCTGAGACGGTTGGAGCTAGAGCACAGGATGAGGAGAGATGGGTTTGGTCTGATGGAAGGAGATGAGGCTGAGGGGGATCTAATTTCACTGCCTGAAGGGGCTGATGGAGGGACAGAGCTAGATTCAGGTACACAAAGAAAGGACAACAGTAATGGCACTTGTTGCCATACAATGGGACATACAGGAAAATTCCATTAACTTGAAAGTGGACAAGCACTGGAACAGGGTCCCAAAAGTCTCTGTTGGAAATCAGGTGAAATGAGTGCTACCTTTGAAATCAGTTTTCCTCTTGTTTCTTCTAAGGAATATTAGAACCTTTCAGTTTTCAAAATGCCTACAGGATTCACATATCTTCATTTGACTCCATGAAACAAAAAAACAAAACTGTATTTCAAAATGTTAAAAATTGCACTGCCAGGCCAGGCTGTGTCTTTTTAACATACTTGTGATTGCGTGTATTTTTCTGCCTTACCTGCAAAGGGAAATCGTCATTTCTAAGGGACTTTGCTAGAGGCAAGAGGTGGATTACTAGAGCTGTGTCCTTCATTTAGGAATAATAGCCATTAAACTCCTTGTTGCTATGGGGCTGCAATTTCCAGAGGCGAAACCCATTATCAGAGAACTGGCTGCTGGCAAGCAGTTAATGAGAAAGCTTTGAAATGGCTCAGTAAAAATCCAGCTTCCCTGCAGACTTCTGAGACACGTATGAAAGAGGAAAGGGAGCCAAAGCTGCATCCAGCTGTGATCTGCACAGACGTGGGGTGGTGGCAGCTTCAGTATTGCTTGACAGACTGAGGGAAGCCCCTTTCAGATGCAGCACAGGAGGTATTTTTCAGAGCTTTAGGGGTTCTGCTGGCCTGTGGCAGGTCAGAGCTCTCTGCCCTGAGCCCAGACCCACTCACTGTGGCCTAAGCCAACACCAGGGTCCTGCTGAGCCAAGAAAATATAAAGGTGTCTTTAAGCCATCAAAAAGCACACATGAAAGCCAGGGCACAGGGTATGAAGGAGTTCTTACATCACAGAGTCATTCTTGTGCTGGGCTTTGGTCTCTTCACTGTGCTGTTCGCCAGCAGCAGAGAGGAGCTGGGAGAGCAGCAAATCCAGCTGGATGCTGCTGTTGCCTGGATGGAGGAGCTGCACACCCACACACCAACCCAGCATCCCTCAGCAGCACAAAAGCATCTCACTAGACTGCAAAAAGAAAGCCAGGGAAATGTCATGGTCCTCCTGTTCCTCTCCATTGAACTAAATCTGCACTAGATTCAGCAAAGTTCCTTGCACAGATGCTTGTGGTCAGGCCTAATCCTCAGGGACAAGCAGCTTCTCCGAGGCCCAAGGCAGCTGGATGAAATAAGGCAACTATCACACTTTCAGTTTTACTGGTTTTGTTCCTTTCTGTTTGTTTTGTGAGAACACTGATATGAATTCATAATTGCCCTTCCCTTTCTGAGATGAGAAAGTCTTCATCTTGCTTTGTGACTGAGGAAAAAAGAGAGGAACCTGAAACATCAGGGGTCTGCTGCTCCCTGGCAGAGCCTGGAGGGATGCCCAGGCTGTGACAGGCACTGCCACCGTGACTGAATGCCTCTGAGCATCTCACTCGAACACGACATCCTATCGACAGTACAAACACACTGTGCATCACGAATCCCATGCTAGCAGTGGTGCTTCTGCTTGTGTGAAATTCTCCCTGAAGCAGACATGCTAAAGATCCCTGTTTGGGATGCTAAACTCTTATAACCTGCAATTGCAAAGTCTAAATGCAGTGTAGCTCAGTGCAGCTTTAGACAGCAAAGACAATGGGATGTGCCAGGTTGCCATAGCTATGCTGCAGAAAGTGGAGGGAATTTACCAATGTTTAAAAAAAACAATTTCAGCATCAGCAGAACTAGAGCATGAAAGAAATGGATGACACTTTGGGGTCAGGAGTAACAGTTTCTGTTTTTTCATTTATTTTCTAGAATCAGCCTCTAGCATGGCATTTTCATGTTTTAACCAAGCGGGTTACAAATACAAGTTTTCATTGAAATGGTGGTTACTAAACACATGACTCCAGGACCTTGACATAACTGTCAAAAATCTCATAGTGCACAGTAGGCAGTCTGTAGTATTTCAGTGGCAGAAAGACTGGGCTGCCTGATGTCTTAACGACCTGCAAATATTCAGTAAGGTTGTGGCATCTAGGACATGTACATTTGCTGTCTGTGTACTGTTCAAGAAGCAGTATATTTTTGCATCAACGTGTTGTCAAGTGGCAGAAGAAAACCTGCATTTTCTGTAAACATGTTAAAATAATAAAATGTATTGGGAGGTGTTTACTCTTGTCCGGGAGCAAGAGGGATGTCTGTTTCCTGAGGGAGGGGGAGTCAGGAGCTGAGGGCAACAACACGGCCAGCGGGGCATGGACCTCACCAGCCAGGACCCAGCCCCGCAATACCCAAGCAAGGTGAGCAGAGCAGCACCAGACATCATGGCCAGGTTCAATCAAGAGTCTCCATCATTAGGGAAGCTGGTGTTGATGAGGCAGGCCCAATGTCAATCCACACGTCAGGGTGAGGTCTTACAGCATATCTCAGGGAAGGAGTCAGGTCTTGAGCTTAAATGCAGCCCTTTGGGCCAACAGGTAAGGCATGCAGGTGGAAGCTCCAGGTGAGGTAGATCTGGGCAGTTAATGCCTCAGGGCCCTGACAAATCCTCATGGAACATAATGTAGTACATCCTATAATGTAGTATGTATCAGCAGTCTCCCTTTCTATAGACTTTTATTTTATTTTACCACAAATATGATGATAAACAGTTTTTCAATAAATTCCCAAATCCTGAGTTCATGAGAACATGACATGTTAAACAAAACAGTAAAAAGACTGTACTACTTATTTTGGAGAAAACTTTGAAAACATGCCCTGGCTGTCTCCAATACTGAATATTTCTACTCAGGCTCCTGACTCTTGTTTTCTGAATTCCTGAGTTGGACAATGCCAGCAAACAGCAATGCTGGCCACCCCCCTGCCCCATAACCATCCAAGTCCACACCATTGCTAGCATGCCTGGATACAAGAACGTGCAGCCAGAGCCCATTTGGCACTCTGCTCTATCTTTTGACTTTCAAAGCTCACTTCAACCATACAAAACTATCAAGAAAATAAGCCAGCTGGTAATGGGACAGAGAGCCTGACAATGGTGCCCAGTAGGACACAAAGGACACCCAGTGGGACAACAGAGTCCCTGGCTGAGCTCTGAAATGTGGGACTGTGGAAGGGGGAAAATCCTCCTTCACACTCACGCTGGTTCAAAGGCTGGTGTTGAGAGGAGGGCAATTAGAGCTGCCAATTGCTTTTCCTGCTGTAGCTTCCCCTTTGTCACTGCTAAAAGACTGACAGCCCAATAACAAGATGACAGTGCGGCTGAGCCCACGTCCCTGAAACACGCTTTCTGCACTCCTTGGCAGACAGAAAATGCCTGGACCATTCATTCAAGAGTCTGTCTCACTTTGTTTTGTAATTCCTTGTTTCTCTTTCTCTTCCTTCTTTCTCTTCCTCATACATTAGGACCTGGGTCATCCACCCAGGCTGTTTCATTTGAGACTGTGCAAGTATTTTGGGTAAAATTTCACCCAGACAACTTCTGTTTCTGTTTCACTGCCATACTTCACATAGATGTGATTATTCACCACCTAGTCACTGGGACTGTTTACTCTGTAGATAAAAGAATAGCTCAGAGGTGCTTTTTCTCCCAGTCGAGAAGCCAGCACATCTCTGAGCACAAAACATCAGTTCTTGCTAGCTAGCAAAACCAAGCCTTGGCAAGTTCTCTGTATAGGGATCTGCTCTGAATCGGTGGCCTGGGCAGCAGCTGGGAGCTTCCTGAAGACCTCTAGGTGCATCTTTTTTTCCTGCCCATGGCAGGAATACCCTTAAAGGTAGAGATATTGCAGAACCTTGGTAGGAAAAGATCATATGGGAGAGCTTTTCCTTACACACATGTGGTGAGTTAGCTTTGCCTAACAGCAAAACTCCCACTTAGCTGCCCGTTCGTTCTCCTCCCTCAGCAGGAAAGGGGGAGCAAATAGGAAAAAGACAGGTGTGAGAAAGTGTGTGGGTTGAGACAGAGACAGGGAAGTCACTTATGAGTTACTGTTGCAGGCAAAACAGACACAATTTGAGGAAAAGTAACTTCATTTATTGCTAATTAAAATTTAATGTAATTACAAATTTGGGTAGTGGGAAACAAAAAGAGAAACATTAAACCAACACCTTTCCTCCCCTCCTTTCCCAGACTCAGTTTCACTCCTTCACTTCATCCTGCCCAAAACTGGTACAGGGGTGATCAGGGGCAGGGGATCAAAGTCAGTACAAAGTGGTTTCTCTCAGCCACTCCTTCCTCCTCACCCTTCCTGTGCTCCAGCATGGGATCCCCACAGGCTACAGTCCTTCGGGAAAATCTCCTCCAGTGTGGGTCCTTCAGGGCCTGCATTTTCTTCAGGAGTATCCATTTGCTCTGAAGTGGTTCCCCTATGGGCTGCTGTGTGAATATCTGCTCCAGCGTGGTCCTTTCCACAGACTGCAGGGAATATCTGCACTGTCATGAGTCCTCCATGGCCTGCAGAGGCTCACTGTGCCAAGAACAGCCTGCCCCACAGCAAAGTGCCTGTGAGTGGCACCGCAAAGTGGCGGTGAGCGGTTGACTGCAAATGAGCTGGAAAAGAAGGGATGCAGCCAGACTGTCAGGGCGGTCAGACCACCTGCGCAGGTTTTTGCATCAATTTGCAGCTGAGGGGTTGCAGAAGCCTAAAAGTCCTTTGGATAGCTGTCTGTTTCAGTCAGTCCCTATCCTGCTGGGCTCCTGGGTGCTTCCAGGCCAAAGTTATTTCATGGGTTGATCTCTGCATCTTTGAGCTACATTGCTTGGCTGTAACTGGTGTCACAAATCACAAAATCTTTTGTGTGCAGTCACTTACATGCAGTATATGTTTGATTGGGCAGCAGGGAGGCAACTGCTCTTTACCTTCTTGGTTGTGGCTCTCTGGGTGAGAGGGATGCTCTGAGAGAGCAGCCTAGGAGGGAGAGATTGTCCTGGAAACCTGGTCAGGACAGAGTGGGCACAAGCTCTTCTTACTCTTCTGACGCATTTTGAGGTTTCTCTAAGATGGGACTCTGAGCCAGTGGAAGGCCATTCAGTTGCAAGGAGGGACAGGAAAACATGAAAGTGAAACTTATGAAACACTGCTGAGCTAGGAAAGACTGAGACTCCATCATGGTTATGGGTGCACAGGTCCTTTTCTGGAGGGGAAGCACAGAGCCAACAGCTCTCAGAGAGAAGGTCAAGAAATACAGGGATAGTGAGTGAATTGCTGCAAATCACACTGAGTTGGAGACTGAAAAACCTCTTTTTTTTTTAATGAACTCTGCAAAAATGGAGGGAAAATGAAGAAGGAATGGGATGACAGTGTGTAAAATGTAAAGAGCATGAGTTACCGACATGCACTTCTTCTCTTTGGCTTTAAAGGAAGACTGCACAGACTGTGAAGGAAAGCCTGGGGAAGGTTGGTAGAAGGGACAGAAGGAAATAGGATTTCCTAGAAATGAGCATCAGCAAAACTGTGAAGACCTTGATCTACTCAAATTAGTTAGCACGCTGTCTGCAGCCCTGTTCAGCAAAATTTGGGCACAATTCTGGGGCACAGGCACATTGCTGCACAGGCTCTACTTCAGTATTTTGAGCACTATCAGAGTCTGGGCCACCACTGGAGATACTGAAATGAAGAGATGGTATTGAAGAGAAGATTCGTACCTGTGAACATCTATCTGAAGAAGTCAATAGGATGGCAGGACCCCTGAGATTGGGGTTTACATGGATTTCATGCATAATTGGGGGCATGATCATGCCATCCACTTTGGAGAGTATTTATAGTGTACTTTACATGATAATGGCAGTTCATTATTAATATTTCCAGCTCACAGTGTGTTAAGGGTACCCTCCTCCCCAGATCCCCATTTTCCACTCTGCTGGAATGTTTGAGCCATGAAATCACCAGCAATACTCTCATTTGGCTGCATTCCTGGACAGATGCTGCATTGTTTGAGGAGGGGTCAATTAATCTGTGCTGAGAGAGGCTGACTGTTGGGATTAGTGTTTCAGATGCTCTTAACATCTGCAGCTCCAGGACAGCCCAAAATTCATCAGCACTGGAAGCCGGAGGGTAGCAACAAGACTGGTAAGAGCTCCTATGAGGGGGGTTGCCTATTGAATTACCAATGCCAGGCAGCAAGACAAGAGGGAGGTTTTATGGGAGATATGGCATCCATACCATTATCTTGGCACTTCCAAGTCTGTCATATGGTTTCCTGGCTGTGTCTGTGATTCCCAGGACTAAGGAGGGTGTTGTTGTTGTGCAGAGGGAGCAAGGCTGAGAAGCCAGGAAGAGGGCTGGAAGGACCCTGCAGAGCAGGCACAATGGAAATGTGTCAGCCCTGAAGGTCTCAAAGCTCCAGTTCCTTGTGTTTGGGAGGTGGGGTGAGGATGGCTGTGGGCTTGCGGTTAGCACAAAATGCTGCCAAACTAGATGTAGAGGGGGGAAAATGTTACTGGGGAATTATCTCATGTGGGTACTGTGGTTTATTTCCCTATCTGAAACCAGTCCGTCCCTGCTGCTCTGCTTATCTGAGCTGGACTTTGTTACTCTGGGCTTCCCTCTGTGCTCTTACTCCATTTTTTTTTCCTGCACTAACCTTTTGTTTCTCTTCATCACAGGGTTTTATAAGCCAGTTGTTTGTGGGGACAGGCAGCACAGAGGATGAGAAGAGACTTCTGAGCAGCCATGGATGGGCTACAGCTGCAGGTAAGGCTCACCTCCTGCAAATCATAACCTTCCACCATCCTTCAGAGTCCCCAATAGCTAAGGGGAAAGAAAATACCAACTCCATCTATGTCTAGTGAGCCTGTTAGCTGGGAATGACTCCCTTGTCTGTCACTGCAAGGAAACTCCAGAAGGCTGTTCAGGATTAAGCCCAGAGAGTGCCTGAGCTCCTGGCTTAAGTCCCCCCACCTCCTCTTCATGCAAACAGCTCAGCCTGCCCCCTCCCAAGCCTGCGCAGGGACCGCCAGCTGGAGGCAAGCAGGGGCTGTCCATCTCATGAGTTAATCGCCTCCTGTTCAGATGTCAGGAGGAGATGAAGCTGCTATAAATAGATTGCGAAGCCCTCATGGTTTCAGCTGTGATTCACACACATGGTAGAGAAGCATTAGAAAGAATTAACATTCAATCTCTCAGGCACTTTCCTGAGAGCAAATGCCATTCTGTCCCTGTCACTTAATCTCCTTGCCCAGGGGAGGTCAGCAACGCTTTCTGGAGGGTCTGAATGGGTCAAATGGACAGGGAAACTCCAAGCAGAACTGTCGGGGAGCTAAAAATGGCCATTTCAGTTGGAGCGACTGAGCAGCACCTGCCCATGACACACAGCTGCATTTAGCAGCATGGCGAGGCACTCTGCTCCTGCATTACTGAGGCTGAGATCAGGTGGTGTGGTTTTGTTATGGTATGGACGCGCTGGGATGCCTGACACCAGCCTCTGCGACTGAGACGTCTTCTGGTAATGGTATGTACAGGGGACTGGGGCTCTTTCTGGCTCTGCCTAAGGGGTGTTGAGCTGTGTCTCTGACAGAGCGGCTCACAGGGTCTGTGGTAGTCTGCCTAGGTGAGCATGGTGGGACAGGACAGTGTACCTGGGTGGTCTATGTGAAATCCCATTTCTCCCCTTGCCCCAGATTTTTCAAAGCTCAGGGAGAAAAACGTAGCATTCAGCTAACCTACCCATGGGAAGCTGTGTGTACTTGTTCCTGCATGTGTTGGCATTCATTTGCATGTGTCTGAGTGCTTGGTAGCCTCCTTCCCCCTGTTTTGCTATGTTTATGCTGTTAGCAGTGATGGTCACTGAGCAAAGTATATGAGATGCAGAAATGAGCTGAAAGGGAGGAGAAACCAGACAGGTCCTGGAGTTGGAAGCCTGAGGAGTCTGCTTGTAGGTATCTGTCCATCTGTTTGTCCGACAGTCTCCCAGGTACAGGGAAAGAGTGGTATTTTCCTTAAAAGGTAGCTTAGAAGGTAGAGCATCTCCTCAGGGTGATGAATATTCCTCACACTTTGGCACATTTGGTGCCCTGTCAATAAAAGAGAGATCCAAGTACCTAGTTTCATAGCATTGCCATGGTTCATTGCTTTGCCACTAGATTATGGGTCAGAGAATGAAAGAGACATTCGGGGCACTCATCATCTGCAGAAGGTAAAGGAGAGTTTGGACTAAAGGATAAGAGTTCAGTGTTGGTATCTTTGGTTAGTGGCCTAAGGAGTTTGGAGTTCACGGGCTGAGGTGAAAATAATTTCCTTTCACTCTGCTCTTAAGGACCCAGGAATCAGGGCTTCTCAGTGAAGCAAGGAAGGAGGCAGAAAAACAGTCAGAGGAACTGCAAGTTGGTGGGGGAGTCACCTTATTATTGTGGGACTAAATCCAAGAAATTCACCCCATGACTATTCCAGGGCAAAGAGGGCCCCATCCCACTCTTTGCTGCAGGAAAACAGCATCTCATTGCAGCTCTAGGCAACATCCTTCAGTACAAACTGAAGCCTGCCAGCATGGGGGTGATTAAAGACGTTTCAATACACAGGTTTCTCCTTGTGTGAGTATAATCTCCTGCCTACTAAGGCGCAGTATGAGGTTGTATATATCTAAACCAAGCTGGTTTCAGTGTCAAAATGGCATTGCCCTATCTAGGAACACGTATCTTAGTCTGATAGATGGAATACGGACTGCGTGTGTGCTCTGGCAGGCTCAGGTCTGAGTGAGTCTGCAGGCACCTGTATGATCTTAAGCTATTCTTGAAGTCTTAATTATATTATGGGAGAACCTGAAGTAAGCTGCCTTCAGAAAGTTATGTGGGAATGTCTGAACAGGCTAAAGGGCTTTAGAAATAATTGTGATGTATTTCTGTTGCTGTAGAGAAAGTGGAATTGCAACCTAGAGTTTCAGCAGGGGCTAGATTCACCAGCTGGATCCTTACAGAGCCACAGAATAAGGTGCAAGTCTGGAAGTGGCTCTTCATATTCCCTTGTTGTGAGTGACAAGGCTCAGCTGACTTGCATGAACGATCCTGTATCTCAAAAAAAGAAGAAAAGGGCCATGTGGAAATCTAACTTAGTCTGTCTGTCCTACAAGTGAATCCAGACAACCTGAAACAGCTTTGGAATGTGGACTATATTGGATGTGAATGGCAGGCCGCATGTTTTACATTTATTGCCAAACTTTCAAAAGCACCCTACTGACCTCTTACAGTCAGTGAAAGATCACAGCTCATGCCCAGGCACCTAATCATTTGTCATTGACTCCTTGTTTTTCTTCAACATTTATATGATAGTATCACCAACCTGGACGGTCTCCAGTGTTTTGAGAGCTGCATAAACCCAAAATATTAGCCAGTTTTCCAAAACATGGCATGTAAATGCCAAGCTTACAGATGGTACATGATATAATGGGAATTACAGGCACAAAATAGAAGGGTAAGGGCAGTTACATGGTGAAAAAAATCCATCATTCATCTATAAAAGCTGGATCTCCTCAGATGATCTGGCTGTCATAAACAGATGCTGGACTCTGGATAAAAGGGGTTGGAAAGATATCCAGGAATAAGTCATGATGGTTGAGAACAGAGGAAATGAGAGCTGTAACAGAGAATCCTGCCAGCCTCGGCTGATGAGGTTCACCTGCAGGGAGGGAAAAAGGAGTGGATGGTTTTCTTCTACAAGAACCAACAAAGCCGGAGAGTAATGTCTTGCAGGGGTCATTGGAAAACAAGAAGTTATCTCTGGTTGCAGTTATTTCAATGTGGTCTGGTCTGCCCAGCTCTGGTGCCTCAATAGCGCTGGAATTAGTCCATGTCCCTGCAGTAGCTTTATTCTCCAATGTAGTGTGCTGCTTTCACCTAGCTGATATGCATTAGAGGCAGTTTTTCTCTCTCCAAGATCATATCTTTTCTGCTTACAGCAGGCATCCAGCAGCCGGAGCCTCCTCAAGCTCACTATTATGGAAGTGAAGTGGATTCACGTGTTGGTCGTCATCTTCTTCCTGTTGTCTGTTGCAATGACAGGTTGCTTTCTCTGGCAGTACAGCCTGCCCAAGGTGGAGCCCAGTGAGTAGTCAACTTCAAGCATGGCCGTGGTTTGGCACAGAAATCTGTAAGACCCATAAATGCTTTTCTCCCCATGCAGACATTTTAACCCAAACAACATTTCCCCAAACAGCACACAAATTTACCTCCTCCTAGCTGGTGCAAGGACACACAGGAGATGAACACTGGGTTGATGGAGTACCATTTAACTCTGCTGGTGTCCAGAGAAGCTCCATTACTTCTGGCACTAACCTAAGTTAATTGATATACCAAGGAGACATTTTGTTTCACATTCTCTATCTTTTTTAGCATCCTGTTGTAAAATTCACTCCAGTTTAGAATGAATTTTTTATTACACCTTATCAGGAGCTTCAGCTTATGGCTTTGCTTCCTTTCCTATTCCCTAAGACTTCAATCTTAGAATGGGCTTAAGCCCTTGATTCACACTAAAATCCCCATATGTATGATCTATCAACAGATAAACTCAAGGCACTGTATGTGTAAGGGTGAAATACATACAGTGCAACTGGATCAGAGTTTTAAGTAGCCCAAAAGTGGCATAAAATCCGTGGTGAAGGTGCCAGAGGTACTTCATAGACTGATGTCTGAAAAGATTTCAGACCCTACATTTTTATCACAGAGTATCAGAGGCTGCCCGTAGGCTTTTGTGTATCCATCCCCATTCATCTCAAAGTTTTAATAGTGCTTTTTCTTTTCTCATCTGTATTTCTAATGCTTCATGCTCAGTTCTTAAGTGAAAAGATAAATAAGCATTTTGTTTACAGCCTACAGAGCAGAGGAGCTGTGTTTATGAACACCTTGGGATCAACTGGGAAAATAGTGCCTCCAAGTAAGAGACTTCCCATCTCTCACTGAGTTTAAAGACCGTGGCCTGCCACAAAAAATCAAGATATGTCACTGGCATATGCAGAATACAACTAATTCAGAAGGCAGATAGTAGACCAAGTATGCAGCCTATTAACTGTTGTTATACTGTTAGATTTCAGGTAGCACTCACAATTCACTTTTACATCCATTTTCTGAGGTTACAATATGCATGGGATAACTCTGTCCTCCTGAAGCCAAACTCAGACTTTCCCCTAGACATGGGCAGGGCACTTTCATGGGGTCTAAATCCACTGTCAGGTACCATACAGAGTCTTCTGTACTCCTAGTTCCTTACTCTTCCAGATTGCAGAGTCAGTTGAAGCCTATTGCAGCTCCTGCCCCTCCCGTGTGCTATACCATGTTGGAATAGGCAATACCAGAGCACAGTGCCCTCTTCAGGTCCTGTTTTATGTGAGATAGAAACAATTCAAGATTGTCTCTTTGCCAGTGCAGAAGTGTCCTTCAGCTTTGGACAACACAAGCAAGAAAGCTAGTGCTGACTGCTGGATGAGGTTAAAGTTTGTTAGTGCGTCTATTCAAGTTGCATATGCTATCTTTGAAATGTTTTCCAGGCCCATCTGTGATGGAAGTGAGATCAGAAGCTGTGCAGATGTGCCCCCGCTATCCTGAACCAGTACCGCTGGACCACCCAATCCCCATTCTGAAGGACGCATTGGAGAAGGTCTGTGAGGAGAAGGGAACAAAGGGAGACAGAGCTCATGACTGCTTTTCTGAAGTCGTAAAGGGGAGAATATGTATTTTACCCCTGTGCATCTCTGAGGAAGGAGGTGGAGAATTGAGGAGGTGGAAAACATGTGAATCTAGAAATGGGTATATAGAACTCCCTCACTGAACATACAGAACAGGTCAATAAGCAGTTATCTTACCTAAAGGGTAAGCTATGATGAAGAAACATTATTACTTGTCCATCAGATGGTCCAGTGAGCGTACATCTGCACAAAATGATGGCTCTTGGCATCTTCTCTACCATTAGGTAATCCTCATTTCCTGGAAAGCAAGTCACTCATGTAACTAGTTCCTGTTCATCAGTGACTGCCAATTCCTTATTTTATTGCTTTGCTGGCTTTCTCCATGCCACCATTTAAAAATTAAAAAGCTACTTGTAGGTAACTTCAAGGGCATGGAGGGAAAGGGGAAGAGGAAGGGGACCTGTGTCTGAGAGACCTGCTTTTCCTCAGTATGATATGCTGTCTCTGAAATTTTAGCACTGCCTGAAATTCTGGTTGGCTCTGTTTGCAATGAGGAAATACTGCAGCGTTGCCTTGACTGCATGGACCATAAGGACAGCCCTGCTCTGACAGGACACTCCTGATTTTGTAGACATAATATACCGTCTCATTTGTCTCTTTCTCATGAGTAGCTTAATTAGTCACAACAGAAGCTGTCCCACAGCTCTGATCATTCTTTTTACCCTTCTTTGAATCTTTTCCAGCTGTAGTACTCTTGTATGCGGGAAATCAGTACTGTATACAGTATTCAAGGTGCAAGTGGATCAGGGATTTATACAGTGATAAAAGTGTTTTCTGTTTTATTTTACGTTACTTCTCTAACAATCCCTCATATTTGATTTACCTTTTTTTCTGCCATAGGGAATTGAGCAAATATTTATGTAGGAACATCCATCATAGCCCCAAGGTCTTGTTTCTGAGTCCTAATGACCAGCTCACTGCCCATCTGTGTGTATGTGTTGTGAAGTTGGGATTGTTTTCCTGCACGCACACTGCTTTATCTGCACTGAATTTCAATTGCTGTCACTTCACATTCACTTTTGTGAAGTCTCTGCTGCTGTCTCTGGGGTTACTGTAGAGAGGTATTTTATTATTAAATTAGTATGAGTCAGAGAGGTGGGGTAATGTGAAGAACATTGAGTATCCATCAGAGAGTCAACTAACCTCGCTTCTTTGTGCTCCTAAGAAATGAAGTATCCAAGCACTTCTTTGAAGTAGGCTGGTGAAACTATTCCTATTTTGCAGGTGGAATATGGCACAGAGAACCTGAACACTAGATGCATAGGAAGACATAGGTATTTGAAGGAGGCTTAGGCACCAGCACTTCGAAAGTGTATCTTCAGATGCCCTTAGGTTCTGCCTAAATCTGTGGACACTCGAACCCACACTAAAGATCTTAAGCTACCTGAGACAAACTAGCATACTGTGCCAGGCCAGGGACCCTGGAACTGGACTCCGGACAGTACCAGCTGTGATTATATTACATACAGGGGAGACTTTTTCTTAGTCCACGGCAGCTTGAAACAGGAGAGTGACATTTACTCATGGTTGAGGCTTAAGGAAATATTTCTCTTCTAAAGGTAAATACTTTTGCTTATCAGAAAGGCCTACATTTTCCTCAGAAGAGTCTTACTAGGGGGCAAATCCAAATACCGAGTATTGGATTCAATGACACTCAAGTCTAGAAGAGCATCACCTATTTCTGCCAACTTTCTGCTTGTCCAGGCAAGTCTACAGGCCAGAATCTCTCTGAGAAAACTCTAAATAGGACCATGCTTGCTGACATGAGACCAGTCTGTTCTCTGGAGGTGCTGCTGTACCTAACCATACTAGATGGGCCACTGGCACATGGGGAGGGGAGGGCAAAAACCACTACAGAAGGACTCGGCACAAGTTGGGTGTTTCCACTGCTGGCTGTCAGTGCACCTGACTAGTCCATCCAGTGAAGAGGTCCTGAGGATATGACTTGGCTTGGCCTTTCCTGTTTCAAATGCTGGCCTTAGAAGGCCGCTTCTTATGTCTTAACCTTTCTGTGGAAAAGATAACTTACGCATGATGATGAAATAGCTTTGAAAAAGTCATAAAAGGGCAAGACCAATGCATTCTGCTTGCAGGAGGTGGCTGGGTCACAGTTGGCTGATTAGGTCTACACAACCCTGGTGCAACAGAGAGCAAAGAGCAATCACAACCATCTAGTGGATTAGTTCAGTTTCCCAGATTGCAATTTACACAGGAGTTCTAGATCTGGCCTGTTTCATGGCATGAAAAGTGTAATGGGATATCTGAAAAGTCTGGATCTTTTTTTCATACATCTTTGAATCTAAAATACTAATGCAAAGAATAGGTGTGCACAATACAATTTAAAAAGGAAGAAATTACAATTATTAGGTTTTAGCTTTTGTATTTAATCATATAAGCATCATAGGTATTACAAGGATGAGCACCATGTTCATGGTGGACATGTAGACTGAAAGAAAGATATTGGATAATTTGGCATAAGGAATCCAAAGGACCAATGCAGTTAAAATATTTTCTTTTGCCAAAACACATTTGAAAAAAAACACCCTGAAGCACTTGGAAGTAAGGAGGGCTGATGGTCTGGGTCTTTTACTGCCTGTTACAGACTAGATGCATTATAAGAGTCTCCATTTGAAAATTAATAATTTCCCATCATTCTCCAGGTAGACACAATGCTGCGCCAAAAGATTCATAGCTCTGGTCTCCCTGCCATGTCTGCTATTGTTATCTACAACGACACTGTGCTCTGGACAGGCAACTTTGGAAAAAAGAATGGTTCGGACCCCGCCTCAGTGGTGCCCAATGAGTACACTATTTACAGGTGAGGCAGATATATCGCAGGCATGAGAACTAGAGAAAGAACAGGTACGCATAGGGAGATCTGATGTCTGGGAACAGAGCCACTGTCACAAACAGCATCTTCTACTGGCTCAGGTTCACTGCAGAAACCACTTCTGGGTTACACTGAAACTTTGTAAGACAATGCTTCAGCTAGTCCCTAAATTATCATATGCTTGTGGCTTATTGAATTGTTTACTTTGTTTTTTTTTTAATTTACTTTTAACTAGATCTGACGATATTTTAAACTGGCATAGCACTGACCATCATGAGGAACCTGTGAACATACTACTCCTCACATGGAAATGTCTCCCTACTTTGAGGAAGCCTAGCACACAAATCTAAAGACTAGGATTTTGTGAGCAGTGGAGAGACAGTGCCATAGGATAAAAAAAAATAAGAAAAGTTTCAGTTTAGCAAAAAATGGGGTTTGGGAAGAGTATCTGCTGAACACATAAAGGAGACCTGTAGGGTATTCATTCTCCTAGTGAAGTCAAAACCATATTGGCCATTATTTTTTTAGATTAAGATAGACTCAAGCTCTTCGTGTGTGTTAAAAAAACAAATACAAAGAAAGTGTTTAATTTCTTTAAAAATCTATTTTCACTGATTTATAACTGTGCTATATATGAAACTTACAGGCTGTACTCTGGCTATCAAATGTCCTCAGAATGAATAATTTTGGAAAGTTTAAGCAGCTGTGATTACCTGGGTTTTTTCCCCTCTTCCCCTCTTCATCATGGTAAAATCCCTCATAGATAACCTCATACTATTTCTTCCGGAATCATAGAATGGTTTGGGCTGGAAGGGATCTTAAAGGTCAGCTAATTCCACCCCCCCCTGCTATTGGCAAAGAAAGGGGAACCCGTCCTGGGTGGGCTCCAACCACCAACCTTTTGGTTAACAGCTGAACATGTTGACCAGTTGTGCTACAGAGACTCCCCCAAAAAAATTTATCACCCGTCAGCATCATTTATGGTCAGAACTATGACGGTATCTGATTGTCTTCGAACCTCTGACTTTCGTTCCTGACTAATGAAAACACTCTTGGCAAATGCTTTTGCTCTAGTCTGTCTTGCACCAGTCCAAGAATTTCACTTCTAGTGGCACAATGCGGATGCCCCCAGGTGGCCCTCTTAATGATGTCCCCATTTCCAAAACCCAACAAAATAGAACTGTACTCCTATTCCAGAAGACCTTTTGTAAATTTGACTGTATTCTGAAGCCACACAAATATTACCACTCGTTATGAAATGTAAAACTTTATGGCATTGTAACCTTAAAATTCCAATGAACTACTTGCAACTTGTTGTAGTATCTAATAAGCAATAATTTATAAAATGTATCATCTTATGAGTACTAAGTAAACAGAAGAAGTCTGTAACCCACTGCACTATTCAGGAGGTACTACTGAAGGTTATGTTTCAGCCCATAAAGGCCAGAGTTAAGGATATTAATTCAAGCTTCTTACCTGCATTTTAGCCATTCCCTTCTGAATTAGCAAAACTGTTGCATGTAAAGCTACAGGCAATGGGTCAGTTGAGTGATCTCATGTATTGACCATCTTTCCTCTTAATTCTTGGGTTTCTTAATGCTTAATTTCTATAAATGTTTTTCTTTAACAGAATTGCCAGTGTCTCCAAGATCTTTCCCACCATCATGCTGTACAAGATGTGGGAGGAAGGAAAAGTCACATCTCTTGATGACCCGCTGGAACGTTATGCCCAGAATTTTGTTATTAAGAACCCTCTGGGAAGGCTCAAGGAATCAGAACAGAAATACACAGCAGATGGGCTCATTTTTTTGGAAAAAGGCTCAATGCCACTTAAGCCATCACCTGTTACCTTGCGCAGAATGGCCAGCCAGCTCTCAGGTAAGACAACACAGCTACTTGCTTGCCCTCTGTTCACCACTATGCCACTTGAAAGAGGCCACACAGAGAACAGACCATATTCCAGGGGTAAAAACTGTTGCTGTTGAGGCCATTTCCCAGTACGGACCCTGCACCTTTGCACTTCCCAGAGATCAGGCAGGACCCTTGGAAGCAAGCTGTCAGCGGCTTCATGAAACGCTAAAAGGAAAATCTTGTCCAGGCCACCCGCTAGGAAGTGGGCCAAGCTGCACTGTGGGCTGGGGAATTGTTTTTCCCTTGCGGGGTGAATATATATTTCTTCTAACATGACCTGAAATCAGGCTCCAATTGCATAACAGCTTTTTGTACTCCAGCCCAGAGTGCTCTTATTTTTCTAAGATGTAGAGTTGAGGGTCAAAGTGGCACCAAACCTCTTTGCTTTGAACAGATAGACCTTGATCACTGAGCTAAATTTAGCTGTCAGAGCAGTTCTTGATCTGGGATTCCTGAGCTATTAATAGCTTTGTACTTGCTGGTAGAAGACTATTAATCTGCTGCTACCTTCATAATTGGGTAACCCTTACATTAAGTAGAAGGAGCTCACAGGACTCAGGAGAACTTTAACCTTTCTCAGAAATGGAGCTACTAATACTTGACTCAGAGATTCCAGATTTTTATGGCCAAAGAGACTGTGCTGATATCTCATGTAGCATTTTGATTAAACTCTGTAGCACCTGCATTATTCCAGATTGGAATAAATGCCCTAAAAATAGGATCTAAGATCAAAATAGCGTGTAGGCAAATTGCAATACCTCAGGACAGGGTACAGCATCACCTGAAGTAAGCCAGTATCGAAATAAGGGTTCCTCAAAAAGGAATGATGTCATTGAAATCTGGAAACACACAAACAACCCAAAGTGGCCAGTGGCAACAGGAAGCAGAAAGAAAGATGTGTGCACAACCTTGCTCAGACCCTCTCCCTGCAGACAAGGTCTTGCTCTAGCTAGCCTGATGATGTCCTCAGGGCCACCAACTCTGACTCTCAGGAGCACCTGAAGCTGGTCTGGCTGCTCCTTGCCAGAGCAGTGTGTGCTGGGGCTGCCAGCTCACAGCCCTGCTGCAGTTCCCTGTCACCTAATGAGGTGTGAGCTATGCCCTAGAAACACTTGTAGGAAGCGTATGTCAAAAGTGTACCTGGCCATAGCATAATTGCTTGTAATGTGCAACTGTTCCATTGCTTCCATCATTGTGCGAGATTTGAGCCCCTGCTTAGGTCCTTTCATGTTCCTATGTCTTTTTTTAAGAACGTGGCCCAGATTTCCAGACCACACCAGCAGGGCATACCAACCAGCTTGGACCCTGACAATTTAGTAGAAGGAGAAGCACAGTTTCAAAATCCCAACTGAAAATCAAATGAATGTTGAGGTCACATGTTACATTTCCTGTCTGTCAAAAAAGCCAGAAAGGAATAGGTTCTGCTTAGCATCAAGATCAAAGTCACTGCATGACATATTGTAAAGTGGTTTTCATCTAAATTCTTTCAGTGGAAACTGATCTATAATATATCCTCATTATGTGGGCTTTTCTACGTTGCACACTACAAAAGTAACTCCAAAGATTTTTCTCCTCAACCATTGATGGGTACATTGCTAGAGGGAAGCTCCAGCTTAGGACTATGATTTTCAAGTATATATGAATAACAGTATGAGATGCTATTTTAAATTATTAACAGCTTGCTTGTCACATCAGTTAGCAGCCTGTGAGGTATAAATCAATGACTGTGGATTTTCTGTTATGCTCTGGTTTATCATTTCTAATGAACCTCAAGAGAGACATTGCACTGCTGTCATGGTGCTGGCTGAATTCTCCCAGTGAGATGCGCTCAGTGCATCTCTCATCTGGTCATTCAGCTGCACAAATAACCACAGGCCAGAAGCAGAAAAAAATGCTCTCATTCCAGTTCAAATCCCAAGGTCAGGCCACCTGAGAAAAGCAGGTGTTGTTGCTACAAAAGAATAGGGCCTCACCCAGCTTTGCCATGATTAAGCACATGCTGGCTGAGAAGATGACTGCAAGTCATTTTTCTGTCATGTACCCTTCCTGATTTCCTCCTAACCTCTAAATCAAAGTCAGCTGTAAACTGCAATGAGGCTTGCATTCCAGATGTAATCCAAGTTCTGGACTTGGCAAGCCATAGATCCCGTGCAAAGGAGTTGTGGCATTTTGAAAAGTCCTGGCCAAAAGTTTTTAGGGAATCCTTGTTCAGTGTACTGGAATTAAAAGTAAAAAGAACTTCAATTTTTCTGCATTCAGGAACCCTGAATAAATGTTGCTAAAGCTGGGAAAAAAAAAAAAAAGACAAAAATACTTTAGGCCAAGCTTGAAATGGTTCAGAGAAGTTCAAGCGCTTTGTAGTGAGATGTAAATAAAAAAAAAAACTGTTTAAAGGGGCCATGACACACCTTTGTAGTCAAGGGAATACAGTCACACGGAAATATGGATGGGGATTTCCCCAACACCCAATACGCCCTTCTCTTCCAAAGTACATTTGGGGACACATGATATTTTTAATCATTTATCAAGGTATTTTTACTGAAATGTAACAACCCAGAGTTGGTGCTGGGGTAGGACTTAATATTATGCAGATTCAGTGGTCCATAACTTGAATACTGTGTCCTGCAGCCCTGTATGAAGAGGTCCTTATAGCACATTTGCTATGTATACAAAGCACTTGTGTGCATCATTGTTTTTTCCGTCTTGCCTTGAGTCTTGCCTTTTGTTCACTCTTCAATGGACTCAAAGTTTCCTGGACTTTGTCTCAATTGTCTCAATTTGTCTCAAATTGTTAACTTCTCTTCTTCCATGGCACAGGTCTACCTAGGAGGCTGCGATCTACAAGCCTGCTGTGGAAGGGCAATACACAAGAAGCTCTAGCTCTCCTGAAAGATGATGTCTTGGTCGCTGATCCTGGAACCAGGTCAGATATATTCACTTATAAGCTTTTTGTCTGGGTTTGTGTTCTCCACTGATATTAGCCCCACCTGCAGTCTCCATGGCCAATGGATAAAAGACAGCCATTCCTAAAGGGAGCTTCAGCCATCTACCCATACACCTACCTGTCTTAGGCTGGAAAGAGTGACTGTTGGAGGTGCCAGGGTTTTTTTAAATGTTTATAGAGCTTGAATGAGAGGCCTAGTGAGGCAAATTAAACTGTTATAGCTACGTCCAATGAGCCTTAAATTGTGAAAGATGCAGATTTTCAAAAGTGGAAAGGCATGTTAACTTAATCGGTTTAAATCATCATAGATTTCACTTAAAATCATACTATTTCTGTAGTGATTTGCATGTCTCTAAATTATCTATGAGATCTATTAATATTTGCTACAATTAATATAGCCGTTAAAAGTCTGCTACCTGAGTAGTTGTAAGCACTCAAAAATATGAACAGGATCCAGTGGACACCAAGTGAGGGGAAGGATTCTTCTAAGTCTGCAAAATTTGTAGGGAATAGAATTACATTCTGAAATTATTTGCCAAGGTTGCTGAGGATTCCCCATGACTTGAAGTCTGCAAGTTTAGAGAAACTCAAGTTTAGAAAACTCAATGGCTCAGTCTTGGCAACCTTGTACTAGGTCTGTCCGATGTCATGTAGGAGGTTACAATAGATGTTCCTTAGAGGATTTTAAGACTTTAATGCCATTATATTCTTTGGTATTTATACTATGCACACCATTAAGATACATAAGGACATTCACTCATAGTCTCTCAACCCCATATTACTTGACATGTTAACAGTTTTAACTCTGTCTCCCTGTTCCTGGATATACTTCACAGATCATTGTTTGTAAAGGAAATTCCCATTCATTGATATAGAAATGTTAACGTATTTTTCTGGGTATGTTGAAATTCAACTCCATTTCAGATATGAAATTTTAGATCCCAAATGTATTTATTCTTGGGGTAGAAATATGTGTGTTCATCATGCTTTTATTCATCTAGATGGGCTAGAAATTGTTGTAGTGGTACCAAACTTACGATCTAAATAGAGCTGAGTGAGATGTGTGGATTCACACAATTAAAAAAAAAAAAACCACCACCAAACAAAGTTGAAAACATCATGAATTTTGAAAATGTGTTTGAAAAAAACTTGCCCATTCATGTCTTCATGTCATTACACTTCCTTCAAGTATAAAGACTTGCATCACTTAATGGATATTAAAGACTGAAGCACTCAGGTGTGTTTAATGATTCAACATTGCTGGATGATGCTTTGTAGACTTTTAAGTGCTTTTTAAGTGCTTTTACCATCTTAAGGTAGCTTAGGTGCTTAAGTGACTGTACCATGTTAAATCTCCAAAGAGGCTTACTTGGGATTTTGAGACCTTTAAGGTAAGCACCTGTAACTCTCAACTCTGCTTTTAAAAAGAATGGATATATTCTTTGGTGAACAATTATAAACAGTAAGTCAAGATATGCAAATATATATGGTTTTGCATAATTATTTTTTATGGTTTTCCATCTCCAGCCTTCTTACTGTACATAGTGATTAAATAGCTCTGCTGTTGTTCCCATAAAAAATTTTCTTTTTTCACATAACAACATTCAGTCTTTCTCTGTCTCTCCTTCATCTCTCATCTCTCTTTAGCATGTCATCTGATAAAATGAGAATTTTTCCCCAGAGAAGAGAGACATAGCCACTGTTTTTTCATAGTCATACCCACACTGCATCACTGAGGTAAGGCTGATCCAGATACATTCTTCTACCTTTTCAGATGCCACTACAGCAATTTGGCCTTCTCACTGATGGCACATGTGCTAGCCGACCATGCAGCTGAGGGGCAATACCAGCGCTGGATCTCAGAGAACATCCTGGACCGCTTGGGCATGGAGGACACTGGCTTTGACATCACGCCACCAATCCGCTCCCAGATGGCTGTGGGTTTCTACGGCAGCCGGCAGCCAGCCCCTCTCTATGACCTTGGCTGGTACAGGCCTTCTGGCCAGATGTATTCCACAGCTGCTGACCTTGCCAAGCTGGCAATGGTCTTCTTAGGCACCTACCACCGTCGTCTCCTCGAGCCTGACACAGTGAAGACAATGCTGACCCCACTGTTTAAGTGCTCCACTGAATACTTTGCTAACAAGACCGGCACACCCTGGGAGATTAACGAGCAATTGGGATACGATGTCATTAGGAAGGATGGGGACCTTGATGGTTATTCAGCTACTTTCTCTCTTATTCCCAAGCTCCGCCTGAGTTTCATTGTGCTGATGGCAGGGCCCAGACCTCAGGGTGGAGATATTGTGACTCAGACATATGAGTATCTTATTCCTGCCATGGAGACGGCATTCAGAGAGGCAGAGAAAAGCTTGATTCCTCCTCCAAGTCCAGGCCCTTATGTTGGGTACTATACTTATTCCAACCTGACTTTCTATGAGATCAAAGTTGGACCTGGTGGGGTGCTGGTCATGCAGCAGTTTGGGCCTCACGTGGAAGAGCTGATTCCTGAAAAGTACCGGACAATCAAGCTCCACCACCTGGAAGATCGCATCTTCCAAGTCATTTTTGACAAGGAGTTCCCATGTGTTCTGCACCTGGGCTCTGCCTCCATCTCACTGGAGACCCAGAATGGGCAGCTCTTCAACTTTTATCCATTTGATCGCAAAGGTTTGTCTCCTGGCTTTGATGCACCAGGACTGAACACATACAATGTGGTGCGTGTACTTCGTAAACCTGTATTCTATAGCTAAATGTCCCCTCTACTTTTCTGACCACGTCTGAGAGGTGGCTCCAAATCTGTGTCTTACCAGACTTGCCTGTCTGTGTGGTTTTATGGCTGCCACTTAAAGGGGAAAGATGGTGGCAAATGGTTCTTTTGCCCCAAAAATATGTCATGTCCCTCTTCTAAAATGACTTTAATGGCTTGCAATCCCTGTCAGTGCACAACAGGCCAGCTGCTAACTGGGGATGCCTGCAAAAAAAAAGAGACAGGAATGTGCTGGATGGATGGTGTTTGGATGCCACAAAAAAAAGCCAAGCACTTAAGTCTCCACACTTACATTGTTTGATGACCACTGTGGTGAATGACTGGTATCATCAAAAGGCTGAGGATTTCCTGTGTCTCTCAGGAAATATCTCTTCTTCAGATCAAAGTGTTTTCCAGGGCTCTTCAGGAGTGCATCTACCATGAATAAGATTCCTCATCTGGGTTTGCCAAAAGCATTATGTGCTAGAAAATGGCACCAGCCTGATACCAGGCCCCGCTTCCTATACCTGGGAAGTGAGGGTCTGTTTCTATCCCGGGTCACAACAAGGAAACTGTGAAAAGAGCGGACAGCAATGTCTTGGCTCCATGGATTTCTGCTAAAGTGGTGGTCACACAAAGGACATTGTAGCACTTAAGTAGAGAAGCTGAAGCTTACTCCTGTGAGCAGGGCCAGATGAACATATACTGGTGTACTCCAGCTGGACTCAGGTTTCTGACTATCTCATTATATAGGCAAGTGTGTGACTGTGGTGTTTAACTATAGGAATGCATGGCAATCTTTATGTGTGTTTTGGGCAGGGTGTCTGTATGGATTGTGTTTATGCAGGTATGAGAGAGGATGCTAAAGGAAGTGCATTAGTCTGGGGACCACTACATTTAGGACAGGTGCACCTGCAAGCAGTCTTCAAAAACACAGGTGCACTTTCTTCTCCCTTCTTGTGCCCACTCAATTCCAAGGCAGGCAGGATAGATGATATGTCATTAATGGTCAACACCATATCACTGCGATGGGAACAGTGTCAGGCACGAGTGCAAGACAGGGCAAGTACCACTGACAGGAAGAGTCTTGGCTCCTGCAATGCCCCTTCAACTTTAGGAGAATATTGTGATTGCAGCCTTAACTGGAGCCTGAAATAAATGAAAGCAGAGGGTCAGGGCAAGATAACTCTTACCTTAAAATGAACAGCCTAGTTGCAGAGTATGGCAATGGTGGTACAGCATGGAAATCTTGAAGGAATTGCAAAAGGGTAGGCATACTAGCGCCATCAAGGACCTTTCAAAGTGCGTATTGTCCCATACTATAACTGGCATGAGGTTGGATCCTCTTGCAGAGTGACCTCCTTCTGCTTCTTGTCCACACAGAGTCTTGAAAGTGGGCATGTCTCAGAGAAGATAGAAAAGAGTCTCCCTGCCTCCCTTCTCTCTTGATGTCTCAACTTGCGCTCTGTGTGCAGTTCTTCAGCTTCAGTTTTGAGTAGAGAGACCACCACTGAAGGCCTAGAAATCTATGATTTGCAAACTCGGTTCCCTGACTTTTTTCAGACAATTTCAGTTCCCTGGTAAACATATGAAATAATGTAAACCTTGCCTTACAGGCAGTCATGGTTGCTGCTGTGTTGATTTCCTCTGGACTTTGTAGGTGACTACATTTCATACCTTGTACAACCCCATATGTTCAAGTATTTGATGACCTATAGCAACAGCAATAAAATATATGGAAATTCTTGCTGTTGTCATGTGTGATCATGCCCAGGCAGATATGTTGCACTATGGTTGATTTCCTGTAGAAGTGCCTACACTCTGTCATGGCATACCTGACACAACAGTGCTCTCTGGGCTTTGAGTTCACAAGATATAATGTCTGATTGCAGGATATTTGAGCGGTCTATACCCTGGCCGTGTTGAGTGAGGTCTAAGTGACAGTTTGGGGCTGTTCTTCTTGCTTTGGAACAAAAGAAGTGATTGTTTACCCATCAGCTACCTTTAAAAACTTCCAAGAAAAAATAGGATTTATATCCCATGTCACTCACAGGGCAGGATGAAACACCACACTGGACTGTCTCTATCTCTCTGATGGAAAGGTTAAGATGTTTTACTTTTCCATCAGTAACGCAGACACTAAGTCTTTCCTTTTCTAGTGAGCCACCCTCATACCTGTACCCTGACCCTTTTGGTGCTCGTTTGTTCCCATAACAGCAAAGTACAGCTTTTTGCTATTTGTAGTGTGAGCCCACACCTGCAGTAAAGCTCATCTCACCAAACATTGGGTCACACTGGGAAGGTGAACAAGAGCTTCCTACACTGCCCTTTCCTGTGGGCAGGAGAGCACCTGGTATGGAGAGGAGAAAGGAGGTCTTCAGATGCCTGTACAGAGGATTTGGGAGAGGCTGTGTGTGGCAGGCAGGATAAGGTGGAATTTTGGAGGACCCCAGTCAGCCATGGAGAGCAGCCGGAGTCACGATGCTGAGTCAGTGTACAAACACAAATGTCCAATTTCTTTCTGACGCTTCATACCTAACAGTTGCCAAAGAAGAGCAGAACCAGCTTCTGTGACCTGGTGTGACCTGACTCACATTAGCCAGTGCTTTATACCAGCTTTAACAGTTCTTCATAAACTTTCAATTTTAATACAGAATCTAAGTGACCATTCTGAGTAATTTTTTAAGCTTTTGTGTATGCTTGTTGCTGAATTAAAAAATATCCCAATGTTATTTCATCTATGTCAGAGACTGGCTCCAACAACAGGTACAGCGAATGTAAAAATCCACCCAGTTGCTCACTTTTCACAGAAGTGTGTCTGCAGCTGCCTATTGAAACAGTGTTTTTTAAAATGTTTTTATAATTACTCCTCAGGGAACCAAACAAATAGAATATGCTTCATTAACATTCCCAGCATCAAAAAGAGACAAGAACAAACCTTACTCGTTGGTTCAAGAGACCAAATGCTGCTTTAAGGAGCACTGGTGAAACCACATGATATTGTAATAGAGTCCCTGAAAACCATATTTAGTCTACAGGTTAGAAGACTTAGTGGCTTAGTGGTCCACTAAGAATGAGATCAATGTGGCAAAATATAAACAGCTACATAAAGGGGCTCTTTTGGGGCTTTTCAAANCGGCAGTTCTAAACGAGCTGTGAAAGAGCACAGCGAGTCGACTCGCTGCGCACCCACCATGCACCCGTTAAGCAGGTGGCCAGAGGGTGGCACCCAGGGCGGCACCCGGG